>OY728137.1:1529134338-1529568792 GCA_963277665.1 Viscum album
ATCTATCTAGTAAATCAGAAATGAATTAGTTTAGTAGTGGTAGTGTTGGTGAATTATATCAGTAATATTAAAATTTTAAATATGGAAATATTTATTATGAATTATTTTCACTTTCCAGGTAGAATAAGGCTAGATGTTGGCTCGTGTTGATGGGTATGAATTTATCAAAACCTATGTGATTCTTAGTTCCTTTTTCAAACCATATGTTTAGAATATGAGTGTGGTTAGGTAAATTTTCCTAAATTATAGAGTGGTGAAGATAAAGAGATACAAATAAAACCTCTCTATATGTGCACCCTAAAAAATTAGTAAACGATTTTGTGGGTTGAAACGGGTACAGAAGTAATGCTTCCCTCAATTTTGGTCACCATTGGGGCCATAATGGACTATGCCAATACCTTGATTTGATCATCCTGATGAGAAATTTGGAATATTAGTGTCCAGGTTTAACAACCCATTAGTGGATGAAAGTTATGAAGAACCATAGTAAACATTAAAAGAAAAAAAACTTGGAAAATGATTTCTTAGTAAACAAAAAAGGTACAAAGGCCTATGAAGAGGGTATTTTTGAAGGGGTCCTTTTCATACTCTCTAATGAGGAAACATGTAATGTATATTGAAATTCAACCTTCATTGAGTGGATCAACCAGTATCCATTTATGTCTATGAAGAGGTAAGTGGTCCCTTATATATAAAGCTATAAGGGCATAGTGAGAGTGTGGGAATATGTTCTTTGTTTTGGTGGTGTTAGTTTGTGGATAAGAATGTGGATGATATTGAAATAACATAGTTCATAGATAAATTCATACAATATAGCAATGACACTATGTGGTGGGTGATCATGAGATAGATCATGGAACATGTAAAGTGCATGATATTTTAGAGGAGTTTTAAGGCTGCTCTTGGATGGAATGATGACATGTCATAGAGAATGGTCACATTAATTTAGAAAGGTATGAATTCGTGAGAAAGAGTTGGATGATATATTGGGTGGAACTGGATTTTAGACCTAATACACAAGATAATATGGGAATGCAAATAAATGTGTACACATGGTACCCTTTTTAATTGTAAATCAGTGATATTATTGAGAGGGCCAAATATATAGTTATTATTTAAGCATGTATTTATTGATACTGAGGTTATATCCTCCACACCAATTAAATTTAGAGACCCTCCCCACCTGCACATCCACCTCCCCACCTCACCCCCAACAGACTCCCCTGGTACAGCCCCCTCCCCTCTGTACACCCCCTCCCCACCTGTACATTGCACACCCCCCACCTGCCCCCCCCCCACTTCCACAACCCCCTCCCCCCACGCCCACCTGCACACCCCCCCCCCCCCCACCCACACCCCCACTTGTACATCCCCCCCCCCCACAGACTCCCCCTACACATCCCCCCTCCCCCGACCTACACACCTCCACCTCCACAGCCCACCCCCACTGCACCTGCATCCCACCTGCACACTGAACATCCCCCACCCACCTGCACACCCCAACCTGCACACCCCCACATATACACCCTTCTCCACCCCCGCCCACTACACAACCCCCTCCCCCACATGAGCCCCCACCCAACCTGCACAACCCCCCCCCCCCCCACCCCCACCTCTACACCCCCACCTCACCCCTAGTAGACTCCCCCAGAACAGCCCCTCCCCCCTGACATGCACACCCCCACCTACACATCCCACTCCCCACTGCACACCCACACCTCCCCACCTGCACACTTCACATCCGCCAACATGTACACCTCCCACCTGCACCCCCCTCCCCCAACCCAATGCACACTCCCCCCCCCCCCACCTGCACCCCCCCCCCCCCCCACTTGCACAACCCCCCTTCTCCTCACCTACAGAGCTCACCCCCCCCCCCCCCGCAACTTGCACACTACCCACACCCACTTTCACACACCCTGCACCCCTGCACACCCCCTCCCCCCACTTGCACAACCCCTCGTTCCCCACCCCACCTGCACAACCCCCCCCCCCCCCACCTCACCCCCAACAGACTCCCCCCCACTACACACCCCACCTGCACATCTCCCCTCACCCACTGCACATCCCCCCCCCCACCTGCACACCCCCAACCTGCACCCCCACCCTCCAGCACCTACACCCCCCCCCACCTACACAACCCCTCCCCCCCCCACCAACACATCCCACCCCACCACGCTGTTGTACAACCACCCCCCCCCCCCCACCTCAACCTCACCTTCACATCCCCCCCAACTATGGGAGAAAATATATTACCCCTACAAAACTAATATTTTGTAACACTCGTAGATAAATTAGTGGTGGTAGGGGTTCGAGAAGGTAAATTCATTGTCTATGTGTAGGCTGAAGTATTTGGAATGTGCCAATTTCACATTCAAGAACAACCGAAAATCCTAAATGATGAGACATTACAGCAGATGAGGAAATATACTAAACATGGTATATAAAAAACCAAAATGAATTTATCCATAAGATGTAACTCCAACTTGCCAATTTGAAGTTGAAACAACTAGGATGGATCTTTTGAAGAGAAGGGGTCACTGGCTGGGAAGAGAGCACCGCTCTGGTAGGAAAAAAAATCAATTGATCGTATCTAGAAAGGGAAGTGGGGGCCCGGGCATCTTTTGGGAAAATCTACCTCAATAGTTTTAAAAAACCATTGGGATACATCACTATGTCCCCACTATATCCCACGGGTTTATATAAGCCATTAGTAAAAACCCATATACCCCAACGGTTTGTACAAACTGTTGGGAAAGAATACAATAAATCACTATATCCCAACGGTTTGGAAAAAGCATTGGGAAAAGGGCATTGGTATAAGTGTTATTTTCAGTAGTGAGTGCCACCACGAGTATCCAATGACTAGTTTTATACACTGATAATCCCTATCACATGAGGGTCACATCACTACATCTAACATCCCACTCCCCACTATATGATTTTTATTATTGTTTCATCACTAGGTCGAATTCCCAAACATATGGATCATGATTCATTTGTTACTAAACATAATGACTATATGATACTAGTTTACTCAAACCTAAGCACCCACATGAAACATGGTTACAATATTGTTCAAAGTTCATGGGAACCTCATCCATGAAAACCATCAGAATATCATAATTAATGATGGTTTCACACTCAAACTTATCAATAAGTTTAGTTTCATTATGCTTGATATTAATCTCACATGTATCACTCATATCAAGACATGATCAACACATCCAACCAGAATCCATAGGTCCTCATCTCACACATAACCACTTACCGATTTTCAACTCAACATGCACCACATTTAATCAATAACCATCACATTAATTCCAATAAAATTCAATGGTTTTATACTCCTAGACCACATGATTGTAAATATGATCTCACAATCAATGGGTCACATCCCCTGAAGACCTATAACATGCCCCTAAACCACTAACCATACAACTCAACATGTTAGTCTCATCAAAACAAAGTATCCTAGTGCTCATTTTAGTTAGGCCTGACATCATTCACACATCATGGAATCTCAAGTAATCATTTAATATTCGATGTTGTCCCCAAAATCACTATATTGATTATAGAATCTATCACTACACCACTCAAAATCCCTTTAAAAATATATAGAGTCAGTTTTCTCACTAAAACCGCCCTAAAAATTATCATCGTTAAAAAAAATTACTAGTCATCACCACGCATATACCATATACTTGGTTACACTACACATAGACCAGTCTAATACCTGTAGAACCAACATGTGCTTCCCCTATCTAATAGAAACACAAAACTAAGCTAACACCTAACACGGGTTATCCCAATATTGAATAGATCATCATATCTAATCACAACACTATCTACCATCTGAAGTTATATTTTAAACACCTGGATCCCCCACCTAACCCATAGTTAATAACACACATAAGTCAATAATCATGGGGAAAACCTCTATTGTTCCATTTCAAACACCAAACAAATACTCACATGATAAATAAACCACTTTATGATGCTCATACACATGTTAGACATCACATTCTAACTCAGCTTCCTATAAGGGAATTGATTATCAAAAGAAATACACATGTAAAACTACTGACTCATGGATAACAATCTCAACCAGTCATATATAAATATATAATGGAAACTCCCAATGAAAATATTTTTCCAGAATACCATAGTCATATGGTTTGAATAAGCAGAATGTAATTCCAAGCTCTATAGGAAAGCTTATTAAAGGTTATTATTGGAACTTTAAATAATCAAAGCTAAATAGTAACCTTAACCATTGGGTATGTCAATATAGAATTAAATTCATGTACTAACCCACTAGGGTCACTACATGTGACCCCACAAGAGTTAAAATATCTTCATCATCACCATTGACCATCTTTACACATATTCCACATGATCTTCCATCAGAGATAAGAGCATATAAATGATGGTCTATCTGAGTATAATTCCAAAAGGAACATATATGCGAAAATGTTTTATGAGTTACTATTGACTCATTAAATATCTGATCTCTCATTTTCTATAATATCACACTAGTAGTCTTATATTTCATTTCAATCCCCACATGTTAAGAATTGTGCATGCATAGATGCCTCTTACTACTATGATCCTAGAGACAAATCCAATAATCAGCCTCTTACCACTGGTCCAAGTGCCAAAAATATATAAGAAAACATCTATGTAAAACATCATGTGCATCAAATGAGGTGAAATCATGAATAAATATAAGATAAAAAATCAATAACATTAATCCCATACCAATTGTAATTTGGACTTCCACCAGAAAAGGTGTTCATGATATAAAATTCTAGGTTCCATCACAAGCTCTGACACATTCCTATATCTCATGTATGGATTATCCCTAAATAGAGAAACAATGTAAAGACACCTATATTGGTACATTTTAATGTCTTATCCCAACTTAATATGAATATTAATCTAAATTATGGCACTACATGACTACATGCAAGCCTCCTCATATGTTATAGGCTACTGACTAGCTGTAGGGGTCTAATATAGAATTGTGAGGAGACTAAACCCCATTTATTAGAGTGAACATAACATATAAAATAATAAAACATCATAAATTTCATAAACCTATTCCTCCAAAGATACCTTAATGATGGAATGAAAATAATGACCCCTGAGTC
Organism: Viscum album; assembly: GCA_963277665.1. Taxonomy (NCBI): domain Eukaryota; kingdom Viridiplantae; phylum Streptophyta; class Magnoliopsida; order Santalales; family Viscaceae; genus Viscum; species Viscum album. The sequence goes on from OY728137.1 coordinate 1,529,139,492, forward strand.
CCGCCACCAGTAGGCCCCAGGCTGGTGACAAGCACCGAGAGTTTAAAAATTTGATAGATGGGGGGAATTACCCTCTACTATAAGAATAGGATTAAGAGATATGACAAATAACCACCAAAAAAACATTAAAAAATATTATAAAAGTAAATAAAAAAAAGCATACCATAATTCATGGAAGTAAATAAGCTAATACAAAAAGTCTCCAATATAAAGTACTAAAACAAGTCTAGTAGTTGGGACTCAACATAAGCTCTGAAACCTAATCTAATAATATATAGATCAGTCCTCAAAGTCCCCTTGGAAACAAGAAAAATTGTTTATAGATGTTGGTGAGTATTACATGTATATTAGTAGGGACATACACAAGTTCATAGGTACACATGTGAAAATATCATATTAATTCTCCAATAAAAAATAGCAGAACCAACAAGCACCTGTACTAGTCATCTAACAAATCCCAACATCACCATGTCTCACTAACCAAATCATGAATCCAATATGATAATATATAATTTCAATAATAACTATTAATGGTTCCCTCCATCCACTTCCCCACTAATTTGATTCTGTCACGCTCTAATATCAAACATCTTGGGCTCTCATCCCTTCTATAAATATCAAATCACATCACATCACATACCAACCATCATTAATGTGGGTTTAGATGCATTCCTACCTACCCCACCCTCACAACGTCTAAAAACTAGTTATAGAATCAAGAATCATCGCATCAGGTCTCTTCACATAACCATGGTAGAAAGGTATCATGAACGCAAAGGATATCAATGTTATTCCCACCTCCAACCTCAACCCCCCCCCCCCAAAATATAATATCTCACCACAACATCCTCACAACAAATCTCACCTGAAAACAACTAATTCATAACTTACCATATCACTCAAAGACACCTGGTATATCCCTGTGTATCTCCCTAAAATACACCTAGTCCATCACTACTGAAGGAAGAGTAGGGAAGAGGGGGTAACCAACCATTCGTATCACCACCAACCTAGATGTTGGAAAAAATACCTGAAACTCAGGACCTTAGAGTGTTATTAAGGTTATACAACTAAGGTGTTTCACGTATGAAATTTTAATAAACATACATGATATATAGATAGAATGCATTTCCCAATCTATGGGTTTACAATAATTGAACTAACATACACCACCACACCGCCACCACCACCACACATCATCTATCATAACTATTTAAACTAATATATAAAACTCACCATAGGACCACCACATGAGGCCACAAAAAATTTACTACTTTCATTTACAATCCACTTAATTCATATTTACACATCCCATTAATTCATTCAATTGTAAAATCTCTCATTTTTCTATTTCATTTAGTATCTCCATTTACTATATGTCTAACCGAGAAAATATAACTACCAAACCACCCAATCACTTGACCAACTCATACAACTGTCACTACAACACCATGAATACACCATCATCATCATTCCACACTGACCAATACATACCACCACAAAAATCACATGTTTCACATCCTTGACATATCTTACAACACAACCTATGCACACAACAACCTCACATCACCACAACCCATTAGCGCCACTTCACACCACAACTAATGCACATCTTCACCACATCACACAACTACCCACATGGAATCTATGAAAACCAACAATAACATTAAAACCAAAAACACTAAAAATCCTATATGGTTATCACCACCACCTCAAAATTTCCCAAAATACACATGGCAACACAACAAATAAACTATACACAACAACAACACAATATATATTCTACAAATTATTCATGGTATTTCATCAAATTGTATGTTTATTTGGCATGGTTATTATCCAAAAAAACAAATTCCATGGGGAAAGAATTTATTATCCAAATATACATTCATTACCCTTTAATCCAATGTGTGATCACACAAAAATAGAATAAGGGTATCGAGGAATATCAACTAATACTAAAGTAAGGCTCCCAACAACTGATATTTTTAGTATTAGAAACAAGAACTCGCAATATAATAAACATTATATATCAAATTATAAAATAATGTGATATCTCCCCATGGCCCATCATTTTCAATTATGAGAATTAATTATCATTATTAATCAAACCCTTATTATCCACCCAAAGGAAATTAAAATCCTAAAATCCCCACACACAACACATAAAAGTTATAGAATGATGATACCCTACATAGAAAAAAGATTTACAATGTCACTATGAACCATACGAAAGTGAAGAATCAACTCACAACCCACAAACACATAAGTAACTCAGGGATCAACCTACAAGGTATCAAACATTTTGGAGAACATCACCCAAAACACACACCAAATGAAACTACTCTGCCATAATGGATCATCAGAAGTAGAAAAAAAAGTAAAACAATGTAGAAGGGGAGATGAACTTACCATGGATTACCAGAACACAACCACCGGAACCAATGGATCAAAGAAAGTGAATATGGGATGGAATATCTCCCAGATCTGCTAGGGTTCGCCACAAAATTGAGAGTGGGAAAAGGAAGAATGAGATTAGAATCAGATAAAAAAGAGATATAAAAAGGTTTTCACTATCCTAATATATGTTATAAGTCACATTTTTTACATCATAAGTCCCATAGGTCTATGTATTTATTACATAAAACCTTTAAAACCTAAACCATGGTTGAGAAACATGGCACCTCAGGTTTAATTAAATTAAACTGTAAATCGCAATCTTATGGGGTAAAATTGTTTTCACAACCACCACTCTACCCCATAAAATCCATAAAATAACTATAAACACAATCCAAAAACAACATTTTTACATCATAAACCCCTATTTTAGGACTTAAATAGCCTAATACAGTTCTTCTACTACTCCAACCTCCACTGAACCTTCTTAAGCCTCCTCAAGCTTTCTATGAAGACCCACATTAGAAAAGTAACACATTGGGAAGGAATATAACGTTTCCTTAGATACATATCAATGATTATCTCCCTCAATAATCAAAATCAAACACGAAGAATGGAAGGATTTAAAACAACCAACTCATTAGATATCTCTTAATAATATCATTACACCTCAAACACCACCAACTAAACATGTGGACCAAAACATCCAATAAACATTCTATGAAAATACAAATCCACTTAAACTCATCACCACCTCCCACTAATAACAACACCATATCATCTTAAACCATCCACAGACCAACTCCTTCTCAAATATCCATTCATCTAACTATCTCATCCTATACACATTCCAAGTTGACAACCATCAAAACCAACAAACAACACTACCTTGAGAACACAAATCAGGGAATTATATCTTATATGTTAGGATATTATACACTTTGGAAAGAACTAAATTTTTCACATGGTTTTAATACTATCAATGTACAACAATTATTTATTAGGAATTAGGTCTTCCCCTTTTAAAATTTTGGAATATTTATCACATTTAACATATTAGAGATCAAGGGAAACATCATATATCATAAAAATGAATGATCCAAACATCACATAATCTAATAAAAACCAAAAAAGAAAAAAACACAAAATATATTTGGGTACTAGGAACTCTTCTGATATATCTCTCTTAAATACTCACCTCTAGGCCACTATGCATCCATAACATACAAACCAAGGGAAGGGTTCATCCACATAAAACATTCTCTCGATGATCCTATATTTCTACTGTCTACTCCAAAAAAATGTTTCATCCTCATCGATATGAAATTATTTATAATTAGTAATGTTGGAGTCATCGTGAAGATACTGATGAAGATGATACATTTTGAAGATGTTATGGGTCCTATCCTACCACATTGGAAAATCCAACTGATATGCCACCTCTCTAATATTCCCAAACACCTCCAAGGGACAAAAAAATGAGGAGAAATATGACAACCCTTCTTTCTATTACAACTTAAACATGCTTTATTACATATAACTTCACTTGATACAACAAATAAGTTCGAGAGGTTTAGTGTCTTTGGGGATTAAGATCATTTCATAAAAACATTAAACTTGAAATACAACATCTTTATTGAAAATGTCCTTTACATGACCACTACATTCCTTCGTACTTAGCATTGCATGGGATAACCTGAGGACATGCATAAGAAAAGGGTGAGCTATAAATCCCAGTAAGGGAGTACACAATGAATAACATGAGGAGTTCAATACATGTTAGGAAATAGGAATATCAATAGAGCATAAGAGTAACATGAACATAAAGGCATGATAAAGCATGATAATCCTAACATGGAAATGTGGCAACAACACTTAACATTGAATTAGCATGAGCCAAGGCTCATTGCACATGGAGCATGAGTAAACCCTCATTGCACTTGAAGCACGAGTAAACCCTCGTTGAACTTGAATTATCATGAGTCAACACTCATTGCACATGATGTATCATGATACTATACTTTACCCAATGCATTGGAGCGCTATAAGGGAAAACCCTTCTTAAACATTTAATTTCATGCATAAGTGTGCCACATGGATCATAAAACATGGATTCATAAAACATGATCATTTATTCCATGATAAAGGAATGTGGAATTAATACATGAAACTTTATAATCAATAAGTAAATGTGCATAAAGTTGAATACCCTTGATGGAGAAATGGGCATGGTATTCACTACACAATGATATTGGCTTAGAAAATCGGTGTGATTTCGGCAGCGTAACGACGTGACATAAAAATTCATAAAAATGGTTGATGAGAGAGAAAGGGGTTACTCATCATATTTACATGTAATGGACAGTAAGGAGGTCATATAGATACATGTCCCAACAATTGAAAAGGAATTTAGATTCATGATACAAAATTATTTCTTGAATATAAAAGAGGAGAAAAAAGTTCCTTTCGGAATTTCGGCATAGTAACGGGTGTACATGGGAGGCATTTAATGAGTGAGAAAGGGGTATCCCATCATTAAAGCAATAAGAGGGAAGTATGGGGGAGGTGTGAAACCATACCCCAAAATTCATAATTGAAATTAAAAGGGCAATACAACTTAAAGAAAATTGACAAAAATGAGAAAGGAAGAAAAAAACCCTTACTTGGAAGTGTGCTTCCAAAGGCTAGAGAGAGGCTTGTGAGAGGATTCTTGGGAGCTTGGGGCAGCTTGAGAGGATTCTAGAAAGAGTAGGTCAGAGTTTGGACGAACTCCAAGGGATTTGAGTGAGGAGGAAGTGGGAGCTTGGGTGGGTTTATATAGGAAAGGTGAGGGAATTCTTTATTATTTAGGTTTGGGACCCCTTATATTAAAATAATCCAAACCACAAACCATCCCATGGTATTTTACCATGGTTTCTGGAAAAGGAAAGAGGAAAAAAATATTTTACAAGGCCGAGGTCCGAACTTATTAAAAAATTAGGGTTTCTTATGTGGAGGTGAGTCACACTCCCATGGAAATTAATTTAAAAAAGCAAAGTGTTGAATAAGTCTTGAGGGCTCCATTAATGCTTTGAAAAGTAAGTCAAACAAACCCAAAACCTCATTATTTTAATGATAAAACACATATTGGCAGAACATAAGGATTATGGTATTGTATTACATCACCATTGGGTCATTATGATGTCATAAAACACATTATATATTTAAATGGTATTTAATTTTTACCCAAAAATTTGACTGTCTCAGAAAATTATGAAAAATTCTCCGTTGGATAATTTCGACGTCCTGATTCCAAAAATAATATTTATTTTATCTAAATAATTTTCTAAATATGTGAATTTTCACTTTTAAAATAAAAACCGACATTTATAAAAAATTCACGGGTTTTGACAGAAATGGCTTTCAAACCTTAATAAATATTTTAATTGCATTCATAAAATTATAAGATCATTTATATTTAATAAAAATTAATTTAATATTAATAATAATATTTTATTAAAATATTATTTAATTCAAAAATACTTTAATTTAATAAAATATAATTCTTAATTAAATAATAACTAAAAACACCATTTGTACTTTAAAAAATAATTACAATGTAACAAAAATAATGTACATGAACATGGTGCTACTTATTTGTTACATAACCCCTTAAAATAGCCACATAAGACCTAAGGGTAAGGTTTGCGATGGTGACAGACTATTGGGGTGGCTCGGATAACATCGTTCGAGTGGTAATCTCTATCAACTTCCACTTTTCCCGTAGACGGTCCCGTTCAAGCTTAACATAATGAAGCTCAGCTTGGGATTGGTCAAGGGCGAAGCCCAAAGACGCCACCTCTTTTCCGAGCTCTGACAAATGGGCTTCGTAAGGGGAAATTCTACTGGATGATGCCATTGCTTCCTTTGTCTGAGTAGAAATGGGTTCGTTAAAGCCTTATATTTATACTACTCATATGATCACTGTTCAACGGCTATAAAAGTAACGGTCACAAATCTTAACGTAAAACTAAAGAAGTTGACGTCTTATAAAAACATTTTTCATAAAGAAACATTTAACTGGATTAAGAGGGATTTTCCATTAATGAAACTTTGGGTCGTTACAATATTCCCCCCTTAAGAAATTTCGCCCTCAAAATTTTCCTTTTCCCACACTAAAACAAATGTGGGTAACTCAGCTTCATAATATCGTCTGACTCCCAAGTTTCTTCTTCAAACTTGTGGTTTCTCCAAAACACCTTGAAGAGGGGCATTGTCTTATTTCATATAACTTTTTCTCTATGATCTAAGATCTTCACTGGTTGCTCCTCATAAGAAAGATCATCTTCCAATTGTACCACCTCGGAAGAGAGTACATGTGAAGGGTCTGGTATGTACTTCCTTAAGAGGGATACATGAAAGACATCATGCACCTTTTCCATAGTAGGTGGAAGTGCTAGTCGATAGGCCACAGCCCCAACACGATCAAGAATATCGAAGGGGCCGATGTACCTTGGACTTAACTTCCGTTTCTTTATAAACCTCATGACCTTCTTCCATAGAGACATGCGTAAAAACACTATGTCTCCGACTTTAAACTCAAGGTCTCATCGACGATTATCTTCATAACTCTTCTGTCGACTATGGGCTGCCTTCATATGCTGCTGAATGGTTTTCACATTCTCCACCATTTCTTCGACCATTTCTGGTCCAAGCAGCTTACGTTCACCAACCTCATCCCAACATGTTGGTGTTCTACACCTTTTCCCATACAGGGCTTCATATGGTGCCATTTGGATACTCGAGTGGAAACTATTATTATAAGAGAACTCAACCAGAGGAAGATGTTGACCCCATCCTCCTTTAAAGTCCATTGAGCATGATCTCAACATATCCTCAAGTGTTTGGATAGTCCACTCGGATTGGCCATATGTTTGAGGATGATAGGCCTTACTGAAGTTCAGTTCAGTATTCAGAGCTTGTTGAAGACTCTTCCAAAACATAGAGGTGAATCTTGGATCTCGGTCAGAAACAATAGATAGTGGTACTCCATGCAACCATACCACATCCCTGATATATATCTGTGCCATTTGATCCAAAGATAAATCCTCTCGAATAGAAATGAAGTGTGCAGTCTATGTAAGACGATCCACAACAACCCAGATTGCATTGTTGCCTTTGGATGTCCTTGGAAGTCCAGTGAAAAAGTCCATGGTGATGTTCTCCCATTTCCATTCTGGTATGGGCAATGGTTGCATCATCCCCTAAGACTTATTCCTCTCTGCCTTCACTTGCTGACACACCAGGCACTTTGATGTATATTCATCGATCTCCTTCTTCATATTATCCCACCAAAAGTTTTCTTGGATATCTCGATACATCTTTGTGCTCCCTGGGTGAATAGAGAAATTTTAACTATGTGCATCATCCAAAAGTTCCTTCTTCAGCTCCGAACATGATGGAACACATAGTCCTTTCCCAAACCGCAAAATTCCTTTTTCATTAACATTAAACTCTGAGGATTTTCCCTTTTTGATAGCTTCCACTTTTTCTTGGATTCCCGCATCATCCTTTTGATCATCCTTTAACCTTTCCAAAAGAGATGGTTGAGCAATCATTTGTGAAAGGATGGATGATGTTCCCTTCTTTATGATTCCCACATCCATCTTCATTAAGTCTAAGAATATTGGATCCTTCTCAATTCTCATCATTGATAGAATCACTGGATCCTTTCTACTTAGGGCATATGCCACCTTGTTCGCTTTCCCAGGATGGTAATGTATTGAACAGTCATAATACTTGATGAGCTCTATCCATCTTCTCTGGCGCATATTAAGCTCTTTCTGTGTGAATATATATTTAAGACTCTTGTGGTCAGTATATATCTCACATTTCTCTCCATAGAGATAATGCTGCCAGATTTTCAAGGAAAAGATCATCGCCGCCAACTCCAGATCATGTGTTGGATAGTTTCGCTCATGGATTTTCAACTGCCTTGAGGCATAGGATATCACTTTATCATTCTGCATCAGCACACATCCTAAGACCTTCTTCGAAGCATCACTGAATACCACAAAATCTCCCCACTTGTGGGTAAAGTGAGCACGGGTGCAGTGATAAGCCTCCTTTTCAACTCCTTGAAGATTTTTTCGCATTCATCACTCCAAGAAAACTTTACTCCCTTTCGAGTTAGCTTGGTAAGAGGGTTGGAAAATCGTGAGAAATTTCTCACAAATCGTCGATAATATCCAGCTAACCCCAAGAAGCTATGGATATCAGTTACCGATGTTGGCCTCGTCCATCCCTCAATTGCATCTATTTTGGAGGGTTCCACATATATCCCATTGCTTGTGAAGATATGGCCCAAGAATGAGACCTCATTCAACCAGAACTCACACTTGTTGTACTTGGCATAGAGCTTCTCCTTGCGCAAAATCTTCAGTACAGTTCTTAAATGCTCCTCATGGTCCTCCTTGGTTTTGGAGTATATTATAATATCATCTATAAAGACTACCACAAATTTGTCTAGGTAATCTCTAAAGACTATATTCATCAAGTCCATGAATATTTCCGGAGCATTGGTGAGTCTGAAAGGCATTACTATGAATTCATAGTGCCCGTACCTTGTACGAAAAGCAGTCTTGGGGATATCTTCTTTCTTCACCCTTACTTGATAATATCCCGACCGCAAGTCCACCTTGGAGAAGTATTGTGCTCCACACAGCTGATCAAACAAGTCATCGATTCTTGGGAGAGGATACTTGTTCTTTATCGTGATTTTGTTAAGTTCACGATAATCGATGCAAAGCCGCATTGACCCATCCTTCTTCTTGACGAAGAGGACCGGTGCACCCCATGGTGATTCACTTGGGCGTATAAACCATTTATCCAGATTTTCTTGTAGTTGTTTCTTCAGCTCTTCAATCTCAACAACAACCATTCTATATGGAGTCTTGGATATTGGTAGCGCCCCAGGTATAAGTTCAATTGAGAACTCAACATCTCTTCTTGGAGGAAGACCAGGAAGTTCCTCCGGAAATACTTCAGTGAATTCCCTCACAATAGGCATTTCTTGAAGGGTGGTTTATTCCTTGCACTCAATCATCTGAGCCAGATATGCGTGCTCATAAGGCAGTAATATCCATGCTTGAGATGATGGAGCTAAAGGAGATTCATCTTCCTCCTGACACTTGTAAAGAATCGGGGGTCAATTCTCCATATGGAGTGTGATTTCCCTCTCCCTACAATTTATGTTGGCTCTATATAAGGAAAGCCAATCCATGCCAAGAATTGCATCAAATTCCACCAAAGGGAGTATGATGAGGTTCTCTGGGAAATTAATTCCATAGATTATAACAGGGGAGGAATTATACTAATGGGATGCAATGATTGCCCCATTTTCCGTACTCACCGACATCTTTACTTCCATGATTTGTGGTGGTGCAGGGATTGTTCTACTAAACTTTTGAGATAAAAAAGAATGCGTAGAACCTGAATCAAAAAGTATGTTCTCTATTCTTTAATGAATAACTAGCGTACCTATCAGCACTTCGTTGTCGGGGTTCACTTCGGCAGAAGTGATGGCAAAAGTTCTTCCTTGCTGTCTTGGAGGTTGCTGGTTGCCTCCGATAACCCTTGGATTAGGGGACTGATTTTCAAAATGACCTGGTTCTTTGCATTTGTAGCATTGAACAACGCGTTGAGGTTCGAACGGAGCGTTCCTCTCTTCTGTCGCAGCCGCGGGTCCTTCTTGCTGACATTTAACAGCTAGGTGCCCTTCTCTTCCCCACATGAAGCATTTTCTTGTCCCCCTAAGGCAATTTCCAGGGTGCTTCTTTCCACACTTTTGGCAAGTGGGGTGCTGGAACTTCTTAGCTCCATTGGATTTATCCATCGGAACACCAGCATTGAAGTCCACCTTACGCTTCTTTTACCCATGATACCCCTGTGATTCTCCGATCTCCATTTCAACCTTGAGGGCACATCGGACAATTTCCTCTTAGCTGTCGAAGTCACAGATTGCTAATGCTTCCCGTAAGCTAGGATTTAGCCCACCAAAGAAGCAGTCAACCTTGCATTCGGGGGTAACGACAATGCCGGAAGCGTATCGTGCAAGCCTTGTGATGTTTGCCTCGTACGCCCCCACAGATTCTTCATCTTTCTACTTGAGGGAAAGGAAGTCCCTTTCCATCTTAAGATGGAGGGTGCGCGGAAAATATTTATCGAAAAACATCTTCCGGAATTCCTTCCATTACAAAGCCTCGATCTCCTCCTCAGGCTTCGTATTTTTGATCAACGTCCATCATTGATCAGATTCACCCTCCATACGATAAGCCGCCAGGAGAACCTTCTCTTGTTCAGAACATTGAAGTATAGAGAAGATCTTTTCAATGGAGTTGATCCATTGCTCAGCGATCGTGGGATCAGATGATCCACTAAAAGTAGGAGGCCTTTGTCTCATGAAGCTCTCGATAGTAACTTGTTCTTTCTTAGGGGGGGTTGAACGTTCCTCTTGACCCGTGTTTCTATTCAAAACTTGAGTTAGCTGAGAGAGAAGCGTGACAAAGTTCGCGATTCCCACTCCCATTGGATTGGGCATCTCATTAGTACAATCATCACACTGATCTTCACAACGGTTGTTAGCCAGAGTTCTCCTATTACCGGCCATTGGCTGGAATAAAAGGAAAGTTAGGGGTATCACATAAAGGGTAATCCAAAGACAAAAGATGAGGACTTATAAATAAACTTTAATCTCTTTAACTCATGAGTCTATAGGATTCAATCCAGGCTTTTCATGATCTTCCTTCTAACATATATTCTTAGGGGAATTTTTCCATTAATAAGGGTTCATACTAAGATTGTGAATTTATCAAAACATATCCCCTAGGAGTGTCGTAACCAAGAGTGCAGCAAGGCCCATTGTCGTGCACCAGTTCCCATTCGAGTCTAGCTCAAAGCGGTGTTTTCGGGTTTTACCCCTAGGATACATCTGTGCCAGAGCCACCTCTACCTGCTCATATCCAGACATGGATGTATTTGTTTGATAAACCACTTACTTAGTATTTACCAAAACTTAGGGATGTTTTTATTATACTTAGTCTTGTATCTAAGGCTTTACTAGGGTTTCCTAATCCCAAAAATAACTAAACCTATCCTCTGATACCAACTATGACAACCCTGCTTTCTATTACAATTTAAACATGCTTTATTACATATAAATTCACTTGATACAACAAAGAAGATCGATAGTTTTAGTGTATTTGGGGATTAGGATCATTACATAAAAACATTAAACTTGAAATACAACATCTTTATTGAAAACTTCCTTTACATGACCACTGCATTCCTTCGTACTTAGCATTGCATGGGATAAGCTGAGGACATGCATAAGAAAAGGGTGAGCTATAAAGCCCAGTAAGGGAGTACACAATGAATAACATGAGGATTTCAATACATGTTAGGCAATAGGAATATCAATAGATCATAAGAGTAACATGAACATAAAGGCATGATAAAGCATGATAATCATAACATGGAAATGTGGCAACAACACTTAACATTGAATTAGCATGAGCCAAGGCTCATTGCACATGGAGCATGAGTAAACCCTCATTGCACTTGAAGCACGAGTAAACCCTCGTTGCACTTGAATTAGCATGAGTCAACACTCATTTCACATGACATATCATGATACTATACTTTACCCAATGCATTGGAGCGCTATAAGGGCGCACCCTTCTTAAACATTTCATTTCATGCATAAGTGTGCCACATGGATCATAAAACATGGATTCATAAAACATGATAATTTATTCCACGATAAAGGAATGTGGAATTCATACATGAAACTTTATAATCATTAATTAAATGTGCATAAAGGTGAATACCCTTGATGGAGAAATGGGAATGATATTCACTACACAATGATATTGGCTTAGAAAATTGGTCTGATTTCGGCAGCGTAACGGCGTGACATAAGAATTCATAAAAATGGTTGATGAGAGAGAAAGGGGTTCCTCGTCATATTTACATGTAATGTACATTAAGGAGGTCATATAGATACATGTCCCAACAATTTAAAAGGAATTTAGATTCATGTTACAAAAGTATTGCTTGAATATAAAAGAGGAGAAAAAAGTTCCTTTCGGAATTTCGGCATAGTAACGGGTGTACATGGGAGGCATTTAATGAGAGATAAAGGGGTCTCCCATCATTCAAACAATAAGAGGGAAGTATGGGGGAGGTGTGAAACCATACCCCAACATTCATAATTGAAACTAAAAGGGCAATACAACTTAAAGAAAATTGACAAAAATGAGAAAGGAAGAAAAAAACCCTTACTTGGAAGTGTGCTTCCAAAGGCTAGAGAGAGGCTTGTGAGAGGATTCTTGGGAGCTTGGGGCACCTTGAGAGGATTCTAGAGAGAGTAGGGCAGAGTTTGGACGAAATCCAAGGGATTTGAGTGAGGAGGAAGTGGGAGCTTGGGTGGGTTTATATAGGAAATGTGAGGGAATTCTTTATTATTTAGGTTTGGGACCCCTTATATTAAAATAATCCAAAACACAAACCATCCCATGGTATTTGCCCATGGTTTCTGGAAAAGGAAAGAGGAAAAAAATATTTTACAAGTCCAAGGTCCGAACTTATTATAAAATTAGGGTTGCTTATGTGGAGGTGAGTCACACTCCCTTGGAAATTAATTTAAAAAGGCAAAGTGTTGAATAAGTCTTGAGGGCTCCATTAATGCTTTGAAAAGTAAGCCAAACAAACCCAAAACCACATTATTTTAATGATAAAACACATATTGGCCAAACATAAGGATTATGGTATTTTATTACATCACCATTGTGTCATTATGATGTCATAAAACACATTATATATTTAAATGGTATTTAATTTTTACCCAAATATTTTACTGTCTGAGAAAATTATGAAAAATTCTCCATTGGATAATTTCGACGTCTTGATTCCAAAAATAATATTTGTTTTATCTAAATAATTTTCTAAATATGTGAATTTTCACTTTTAAAATAAAAACCGACATTTATAAAAAATTCACGGGTTTTGACAGAAATGGCTTTCAAACCTTAATAAAAATTTTAATTGCATTCATAAAATTATAAGATAATTTATATTTAATAAAAATTAATTTAATATTAATAATAATATTTTATTAAAATATTATTTAATTCAAAAATCCTTTAATTTAATAAAATATAATTATTAATTAAATAATAACTAAAAACACCATTTGTACTTTAAAAACTAATTACAATGTAACAAAAATAATGTACATGAACATGGTGCTACTTATTTGTTACATAACCCCTTAAAATATCCGCATAAGACCTAAGGGTAAGGTGTGCGATGGTGACAGACTCTTGGGGCGGCTCGGATAACATCGCTCGAGTGGTAATCTCTATCAACTTCCACTTTTCCCGTATACAGTCCCGTTCAAGATTGACATAATGAAGCTCAGCTTGGGCTTGGTCAAGGGCGAATCCCAAAGACGCCACCTCTTTTCCAAGCTCTGACAAATGGGCTTTGTAAGGGGAAATTCTACTGGATGAGGCCATCTCTTTCTTTGTCTGAGTAGAAATAGGTTCGTTAAAGCCTTATATTTATACTACTCAGATGATCACCGTTCAACGGCTATAAAAGTGACGGTCACAAATCTTAACGTAAAACTAAAGAAGTTGACATCTTATAAAAACATTTTTCATAAAGAAACATTTAACTGGATCAAGAGGGATTTTCCATTAATGAATCTTTGGGTCGTTACAATAAATATTATACTCCCTGCCAAATAATTTTTTCTTTCATCAAGGGGATACCCTTAAGAACACACAATCTCTAACCTCATACTCCATGGGCCTTCACCTAAAATCATCACAGGCCTTCTGAAGATTCTGTTCCACCATCATCTGCTCTCATACCAACTATATCTTCTAGGTCGTGCTCTACACCACGTTAGGAACAAGAACTTTAAATTCCCAATCCCTATACAGTACCATATACAATGGAGTATACTTTTATAAAACTCCTTAAATGGATCCATTCCAATGGATGAGTGATAGTTTTTGTTGTATGGAAACACAACCAAAGTAAAATGACTAGTCCAAGATCAACTAAAGTCCATGACATAATCTCACAACATACCCTCTAACATTTGGATCATCTTCTTTATCTTCCCATATATCTATGGGTGGAAAGCAGTGCTAAGGAACAGTTGACATCTAAAAACATGTTGAAATCCCCACAAGACTCATTAGTTAAAATAAGGGACTCCATGTCAAATAATGATCCCTATCATAGATGATGTTCCTCAGTACACCAAGAATCCTAGCCACATCATCAACAAACTTCCTTGTAAAGAAATACATGACACTTGACTCATGGATTTCTATAAAATGTGACAACATCATCATTCAGTCCACTATCACTGAAACTACATCACATCCCCCCTATCCCATGGGTAACCTAATGAAAATATTAATCACGATGTCTCCCCATTTCCACTCAGGAATATCAAGGGACTTTAATAATCCTTGAGAAACAAATTGCTCTGATTTCACCTACTAACAAACCAGAAACCTCACCATAAACTATACAACTGAATATTTTATCTCAAGACACAAAATATGTCTCCTCAAACCAAGATACATATTTTTTACACAGATATTTGATAATAAATATGAGATGTAAAACCCATGGAGAAATCTCTCACACATTATCTTTGGAACAAATAACCTCTCTAAAACAACACCTGGTTATGAGCATCCTATGATGATCCATTCGGAGCATTATTATGTCCAACACAATTATGATTCACCTCTACGTCTATGTCTCTCCACTAATAATCTTCCTACTATTGCATCAATTAATACTTCATGGTCATCTAATGAAGACAAAATTGTTCATTTCTCTCTGCAATGTCAAGATACATAACTGAAAACTCCTCCACAACTTTCCAAAAATCCATAGACACCTGAACCACATATCCTTGGGGCTTTTTAATCAATGTAGTTGAAACCAAATTCTCATTTCCTAAGCTGTAATATATCTCAAAATCACAATCCTAAAGTGTAATGACCTAATGTTTTTGGTAAAAAAATTCCTGAATAAGTGTGTATTATGTTAAATAATTTAATATTATACACATAAAAATATAGAGAAACCAAAAAATAATTTTTTTCATTACTAAAAATTATTAGATAAATTTTCAATGAAACCAATTATGATTCCAAACATTAAAACTGGATAAAAAATATAAAATAAAAATGATAAAATGGGAAAATAGGGATCACCCGAATCTACTAGAATCATCACCTCCACTGCAGAAACTATAAAAAAGAAGAAAAATATTGGTAAACCAAGTAAAATTATATGAAATGGAAATATATATCCTTGAGAGTAATAGAGTTGAATATTTAGGGAAATAATAAAGTAGTATATATTGGAAGTAGTGTGATCGTTGGAATAGTTTTGTGACTGTTGGAATAGTAATGTAACTTTTATGAATAGTAAAATGACCATTGGAATAGTATTTTACCTAAAATAATAAATTTTAATCAAAAAATAATTATCATTATTAATAAACTCAAATCAAATATAAGCACATTTTTAATAAATAATATTTTAAAGTATTTTTTAAAAATTAATATTTTTATATTAAAAATTAAAATAACCTATTTTATAAATTTATTTTGATTAAATTAATATCATTTTTTAAATAAAATTATCGAAATAATCCAATTGTGATTTTTTGGTAATTTTTTGAAATAATTCAATTTCTATTTAAATAGTGAAAATATAGTTTTTCACATAACCAGTGTAACAAAAATTAAATTATTCATGATGTTATGGTAATATAATCATTTTTAGAACTTTATATTATTCCATGGTATATTTAATTTCATAAATTTTTCATTAAAATACAATAAACTCAATTTCTATACCCAAAAAAACTTTCCAAAACTTAAAGTCAAAAGTTATTCTTTAAAATAATATTTTTTCCTTTTTTCCACATTCCTTTTTAATAAACTAATGTATTAGAATGATAAATAGGATTTAAGTACTTAAACTCATTATATTATATTAATATATTATTTATAACCCCAAAAAACATATATTAAATGTTTTACCTTTGATATTTTATTTTATTTAATATTTTATTTGTAAAATACCCATCTCCTCAAGTGTAAATAACCCCTATCCC
Source organism: Viscum album (assembly GCA_963277665.1). Classification (NCBI taxonomy): domain Eukaryota; kingdom Viridiplantae; phylum Streptophyta; class Magnoliopsida; order Santalales; family Viscaceae; genus Viscum; species Viscum album. The sequence continues at coordinate 1,529,156,086 of OY728137.1, forward strand.
CCCTTATAAAACCAACCTACCAATCAATTAAAAAGATCAATATCATCCAAAATACTCTCTATTAATACTTTTATAATCCATATGGTTTTTCTAGAGCAATGCAACTCTAATCACTAAGGAGTTATAATGTCGTACAAGAGAAGATTCACCGAGGGGTGTGTAAGTCTCTATTAAATATTCCCTATTTTATTATTCTATTTCTTCTTTTTACCCTCTTAATTTCATAACCATAATATAAAATATTTATTATAAATTATGTTAAAATTATATTAATGATTTTGACCTTATTTAATTATCATATTTATGAAAAATTTAAATGTCATACTTTCCATTCCAGCTCTTTTGACAAAATCTCCTTAAAGGTTGGTTAACCACATACAAAGATATTTTGAAGAAAATTATTATAAATACATTTATGGATGTATATTATGAATTATATATAACATATAAATATTTTATTTCATGTATTATATGCTTCTATAATTAATTATACTATTTTATAAATTACATTTAATAAAATAATGAAATCGTTACCAAATGGGAAATTTTTAAGTAAAACATGATATCAAAGCTCTTTAATTTTATCAATGGAAATTGAGAAATATAATCAAATTATTATAATTGATAAATAATTTTATAAATAAAAATTATTTACTTCTAGATCATTTTTTTTAATAAAAATATGTTTATTATTCATGAGGCACAAAAGAGAAGAAATTACGTAGGAATTTAGGTGAGGGGATTCTCGAACCCAACTTCATTTCCTTAGGTTTTACCCTTTTTTAACAATATTAGTATGTATATTCATTTAATTTTCCTTATTTATTATTTCATTATACATACCTTTTCTTTTATATGATATACATGTTTCAAACTTGGTTTTATGTCAAATTTAAAGATTTTCTAAAAGAACTCTTCTTTGTAAAAAACATCTATACTCCCTTGTGATTGTTTCTTATTAACTAATGTTTTATGATTCTTATAACTAGTATGGTATTAAATTTTTATTTTGGGAACCCCAATGTTTATTCATAAAATTATGAATTATTAAATTCTCACCAAGACCATTTTATTTACATTGTTTATTTTTTGGAAAAGATTTTTATACGCTTTATGTGGCATGCATGGTTATGTAAATTTTATGATGTGATGGGTAAAACCATAATTATATATCTCACCAATTAATTGGGTGATGTGATTTATATCTTAAGATAATTTGAAATATGCATGAGCATGATGATGTATTTTTTTTAAAATGATGATGTTATGATTATGCACATGTGTTATGTGTGATCATGGTGGTAGATTTGTTCACAACTATGTGTGATATTTGACCACTAAAACATGATGCTTAATTTTTACTCATTTAAATATTCCATTAATTTATCTAATGGTTCCAATAATGTTTATTATTATGATAATATGTTTATGTTATGATGATTATGATTATTCTCACCCATGTTATATTGATTCATGTCCTTATTTATCCTCTTAATGGTATTTTATCTCACCACTTTCCTTGATGTATATCCTCAGGTGATTACTTGTAATAAGCAGACATGAGAGGCACTATAAAGACATATAAGACAGAATTAAATAATTATTATGTTTTATTATGTAATTATTTTGTATAAGAAAAATTTTCCCAAGACACTAAACCGTTTGATCTTGTATATGTAATAGTATTATGTTTTTATTTTTAAAATGGTATAATAGTCATGTAAGAAAAACTAGGGTCACTATAGTTGGTATCATAGAATTATTTAGTTAATTTCGTAATTATGATTAGATAACATTATCTAAAACCCTTTGGATAATTCTAAATATATGTAAACTTCCATGAAACTTTATTTTAGAAAAAATTTAAACATATCAATACCATAAGATAAACCTTTAGAGTTAGTTGTTCAAGATAATAAATTATTCAGAATTTTTTGACATATATTTTTTTCAAACCATTTTTATTTTATAAAATGGTGGGAACTAGAAGAAACCAGGCCAACAAATCATGTGAGGGATAATGAAACGATTGTCCGAATGACATCCCAAATGCTATGGGAGTTGGAGTTCAAAATTTTATGGAAATGATTACGGAACTATCTCATTCTATGAATCATAACTTGAATCATGTATAAATTCTTGATTTACCTAATAAGGATTAACTAGCCATTTAGTCCTTTATGGTTTAATGACCACTGATGTTTTTTGGAACTTCTAGTACACTTGTCATAGAATATTTGGTTAACTCAGTGGTAAAGATGTTTCCTCTGATCCATTATTCTGAGAAGGGGAAGGTGAATCTTGTGGTTTATCATTTAGATATAGAATCTAGACCATGGTGAGAATTGATAAAGAACACCAAGATAAATGCTGTAATAGAAGAGATGGAGTTGGAAGACTTTAAGAAAATATTTCTTACCAAGTATTTACCTTGAAATATTAGAACAAATATGGAGATATAACTTATAAAGCTGGAGGAAAGGAATGTGAATTTGTCAAAGATTATGAGGAAAAGTTTACAAGGGTTGAAATATATTCCTTAGGGTTTTTTTATCATTAATGATAAGAAAATAGATTGATTATTTAGTAGTTTAAATCCACACCTTCGAAAGGCTCTATAAATTTGAGACTTTGGGAGTTATAAATAAGTGTCTCAATGTTCTCTCAAATTAGATATGTAATTCATAGAATAGTCCCATTGTTATGGAGATAAGAATAGAATAATGGAGTTTCAAACATGTGGGTCAAATAAAAAATGAGGATATAGGATCCAACTAACCACAAGTCCAAAATGTGTGAAGAAGAATCATGGTAATTTTATCAAAGGTATGGGGGAAATGATACAGGTGTGGGAGACAAGTCCATCAAAATCATGAATATTGAAAAGACATGAATAATCAAAACAACATGATGGAGGAAATGTAGGAACCTCTTAATAAACCTCCCATGGTTAGATGATTCAATTTTATGGAGGAAGGGATCTTTGAAAACCGGTGCACTAAACCTTGATTATTTGAGAGTAATCAGTGTCAGTAGCCACTGAATCCAAAATAGTAACATAAATCTTTTTCCATCACTATGTCTGAAGTGGATCAAAAAAATGTATTCATACAAGTTACACTTCCTATTCACTCAATTATAGAAAAAAGTTTTATTTTATTCCAATTATACACATTCTTTTATATCCTAAAAGTTTTCTATAATTGTAAAATCAAATCCCTAAAACCATGAAGTAAATATATCTATAAAAACACATAGTGGTAGATTCATTGAAACCCAAGTGTTGGAATCTTATCCTATTGGCGTATGTGGAGAGATTCTCCCAGTGAATCTCATAATACTTCCCTTGGTGGAATTTGATTCTATACTAGACATGGATTGGATATGAATATATAGATAACCCATCATTTTTTCAAGAAAAGGAAATCTATTTTCATATTCCAAACCATCCAATGCTCCACTACAAACGTAAATAAGGTCATGAAATTCCATTGGAAAATCCCTGAACGGTGTGGTTGATTACACCCTATGAAGAAGAATACCTTTCTCAAATGTTTGATTCAAAGGATGGTATCAACCAATAAGAAGTTCCCATTGTTAGGGAATAAACTAATGTATTTCCCAAAGAGTTACCCCAGACCTCCCTTAGATCGTGAGGTAGATTTATTAATAGATATTATATTTTGAGCCAATCCTATCTCAAAATTCCCCTACAAGATAATCCCTATCAAACTAGAAGAGTTAAAGAAGCAATTGTAATAGAATTTGGAAAAAGGGTTCAAACTCCCTATTTCATCACCGTGGGGAGCGCCAATGATCTTTTTCAAGAAGAAGGATGGATCAATGCGGCTATGTATCGATTATTGATAGCTTAACAAGATCACCATAACAAAAAAAGTATCCTCTTCCAAGGATTAATGACTTCTCTAATAAACTATGAGTAGCTCAACACTTCGCAAAAGTGGATCTTTGTTCAAGATATCAACAAATGAAGGTGAATAAGGAAGATATTTAGAATATTGGTTTCCATATAAGGTATGGTCACTATGTGTCACGACCCGTCCTAGGGGCCCGTGCTGTGACTACCCCAAGCCCGCCTTCCATAGGCCAGGGGCTGGCGACTAGCACCAAAGGCGTAAATCCCGCTAAATGGGAAGGTATTGAATTTATATAAGTAAAGAAACACAACAGAGTATGCAAGATGTAGTAAAAGATAAGTAAACTGAGTACAAAAGTAAGTGATGAAAAGTAAATGGGCCCGAATACAAACCCAACTGAAAGTACAGTACAACTGAAAAGAAAGAACAACAGTAGTAAAGTAAATCAGAAACCACCAAGTCGTTCTCCGGTTATCCCACCTGAAGGATGGGTACAGATGGTCTCCTCAGCTCCTTGGGTCCGGCTATCCGCTCCGTGTACGTCCCGCCTGGTAGTCCACCTCCGGGTACCGTCCCGCTCCACAAGCCTAAACCACGATCAGTGTTATCCGTCGTTTCAAACCAACACAACGTAGTGCGGGCATAGCCCGTGCAGGGGTGAGTATACGATACTCAGTAGGGACCTCGAGACCCCCGAATCTCTCCCAGAATCCAAAAAGTATAAACCACAAAGGAAATGATAAAAACACGAATTAACAACCAACTCTACTTAGGTATATTCCCATACATATACCTAAGTCATCAATTACTGTTCGACTCCAACTCACAAGCCCAAGTACAACCCAGTCCACACAGGAAAGTACAACCCAGTCCGCATCGGAAAGCACATCCCAATCCATTTAGGAAAGCAAGTCAATCACATCGATGGTAATTATTGAATTCAAGACTCAGCTCACACAGGTATTCTACTCACGAAGAGGGGTGGATATGATTAGTTGTAGCCTCTGAATCATCTCCTCTGCCGAACCCACGTAGGATCCCAGTATAGAAGTCATCACTGCCGAACCCACGTAGGATCCATGTACAGTAACCATCTCTATCTAACCCACGTAGGATCCAATTACAGTCGTGTAACACCCCAAGCTTTCACGATACGCCTCTCTTTCAATAATGCAATAGCTTGCATTTTACGCAAGTTCGAGTTCTAACACACCGCAACTAATCAAAGTATCCGTTATGAATAGTAATACCCACTTTTTAAAATTATAGAAATTTTATATTTCAGAATGGAATTCATTTTTGTATTCCTAATATTTAAATTATCCTATGTTGAATTTTTTGTAATTTTCTGAGAACATCCAAATTTTTATGAATAGTGAAAAATTCTTAAAAACAAATTTTTTAATAAAAATAATCTATAGTGATAAATTATACTATTTAGTGGTTTTAAAGTATAATTAGAATATATTTTTACCATTATATCCAATGGTGGTCATTATAATTAATTTAACATTGAAATTGGACATAAACAATTGCCAATCTTTTGATATAAATTATTTCTTAAAAACGCGCTATTTGTTGTGACAGTGGGAATTAATTATAAAATTAATTAATGCAACTTATATGTTTGGAATTTTATAAAATAGACATCATTTTTGAATTTGTAATATCAATTATAGCTTAGGGTAAAATTTTGGCATTGTTCTGAAATACTTCAATTTTTGATGAATAGTGAAACCACTAAGTGGTAGTTAAATAACTGATTTTTTGTTTAAATGAAATATTACCACTTCTGTGATTTGATTTTAAAAAATCAGACATACATGGTTGTCAATAAGAAGTAAAATGTGGTTCAATGAGATTAAAATATTTTTTTTGGTGAATAGTAACTTTTAAGTTCTTAATCGCGATTAGAGGTAATTAGTGTAGTTTAAGGTAAAAATAATGTTTTAATAATATGAGATGAGCTTGAAACATGTCCTACCCTCATTTGATGTTTCATGGACTACCAAGAAAATCCATGGGTCAACTTGGGGACCCCATGGAGCCACTTTAGTTGGAAAATGACATAAATACCTTTTATTTAATGTTAAAGTAAAAAATAACACAAACATGAAATGTTTTACTAAAACAATTTTTACATGGGGTTATACAAGTCATATATTTGACTATAAATAGTCATTGGAAAGATAAAAATATTTACTACATCATAGTATTTTTTTTATAATTTTTAGACATTAAATAAATTAATTTATTTATGACATCATGATGATGCAGTGATGACATCATTATTTAACGATTTAAATAAAATGAGAAGATAATGCAAATCCAAGGCTTACACTTGTCCAAAGTCTATTGGATGATGAGATTTCTAACCCTTATCACCTTATCCTCGAATTATATAAGTTTGGGGCCTCTAAAATCCGAAACTCATTTTATAATAAAGTGACTTTTCTTTACTTTCCAAGAGTGCCCCTCCTCTCCACTTATAAAAGACCCCACCTCTACCACCTCATTCACACTTTCAAGCCATTTGTCTCGGCCAACATCTATCCAAATACTCTCCCAACTTCCCTACCTTACTCCTAGAAGCATCACTTTGGTCAGAATACTTCCCAAGGAAGCCTTTGGCTCAAATCAAAAGAGTTACCCGATTTAAATGTAATGTCTTCTCTTATGTTATTTTGTTTTATTTTTCTTCTCCAACCCCATAAAATCTTTTTATTCATTTATTTTGTAACAACACCAGTATCCTAAATATACTATGATGTTGTTATAAGAAGGATTATAGCTACACTTACACACACCTACATCTAATGGTTAAAGAACATACGGTTTCTGTGGATGGGGAATTTCTGCCTCATGAAACGATGAATGTTCAACACTCATATAACACCTTCAAAGGTGGCCATTAAGATGTCACTATATTTATATATGATATATAATATGTTTAGGTTTTACTTATTCTTCTGTATTTCTCATTTATGGCATACTTTATGATTTCCATTATGGGTAAACGCGATAATTTCATTTTAGGAAGTGCGGACTACCGCCCCCTCAAAGTGATTTGAATCGTTAATGCCATATGTGGGATGTATAAAGGATAGAGTAAATGGTATTATACACTATATTATACTGGAATTATATTATACATTTATATCATTATGATTTCATTCCATTAAATACGAAATAGAAATGAAAGTAGCGTTCATGCGTACGTACGGCTTACCGTCTCCATGAACGGTGCATTTCATTTCTTACCTCTAAATGTTACGTAATATTATAAATGAATATATATACTGTATATATATGATATATATGATACCTACATCATGAATATAATTCTGGATATAATGGATATTTCACCACATGAACAACTTGTAATTATAAGAAGTTTATTTTTGACTCAAGTACCTAAGATCGACAAAACGACCGTTATTAACTTAAATAATTACAGAATGTTCATATCATTGTAATAAGTGATATAAAAAGGATAATTAAATTTAAAATGGTTCTTAATAAGGTATATATTAACTCTAGTTTATTATTCAGGAGGTTAAAGAACGGTTGAGTCAAGTCAGACACGAGGTAAGGGAACTTTTTAACCCAATTTCTATTATTTGGGTTAATCTCCTACTTTCAAATTATGTCATGATATTATTATGTCCTATATTGTATTTTTACATTATTTATCTGTACTTATAGTGAATACACATTATAGATGTACTTTATTTAAAAAAATGATCTTTTTAAGGACTTCGTCTCAATCCCCTTTCATTGAGGCATATTTGGTTTTATACACAACTTTCTTTTATACGGTGTATAAACCCCTTTGACTTTTACGTTTATTCAAAAGGAATCTTTTTTATACGAAGCATTTTACTAAACGACAAAAAGGGAATGTTTTTCTTTCCGTACATATGCGGCAACAATGACTTCTCCGCCGCCGTGACCATTATTTGAGTTTCGGCTTCCTCTACAAGCCATCACATTTTTTTATGAAAAATAAATACAAAGTTTTAACTTTCTTTTATTTTGGTATTGAAAATTATTTTGAAAGAGTTTTTATTATATCAATGTGTTGTATTGAAATCTTTTGATTGAAATGTGGAAATGTTATGTTTCCTTTATGCATGTTTTATGTGATACTATTATGTTATGGTTTATGATATGTTTAAACCCATTCATATGAGGAATGCATTGGACTTAGTAAATGATGGGTGGAGCCCGCTATAGCTCATTGATGCATCGGTAGGTCTCATGAGACAACTAGACGTGGAATTGGTTGAGGCCCTTTCCAAATTTGATTTAATGTTTTGGCCGAGGCCTTAATCATTTTAGACGTCTTGGCCGAGGCCTTGAAAAAATGTTTCAGAATGTCTGGCATTATACATTCCCTCATTATGAAAGTGGTTATTGATATTGCATGTGATTATTCGACTAGTAGAATATCCATGTGAGTAAGTAAATGGAATTATTTAATTTTATTTTTTCCATATTATGCTGAAGTTCAAGTTTAAAAAGGATTTTGTTTTAGTTATACATTGCCTTAAATGTTAATGTTTATTTATGAAAGCTTCCGCAATATTGTTATCCTTACTGAGCATCTGAGCTCACCCCTTTCAATGTTTTAATATTTTCCAGGATGTGAAGAAGTATTTTATGAATGACCAACAGGGATTGTCAGAAGAGGATATGAGTGTGGACTATGGAGACATTGTTATTGTAGTTTTTCACTTTATGATGTAATGTAACGTTTACGAATGTATCTAGTGTTTCCAAGGCTACTAAACTATTCGGTCTTTCGAGACTTGATCTTTTGTGATCATGCCAATGTTACGAAGTAATGCACCGACTCTGGGTAGCTGGGGTCGGGGCGTTACAGTTGGTATCAGAGAGAGTTTAGTACAAACCTTGGAAGTTAGATTTAGACAAACTCTGATTAGAGCACGTAGACCGAAGATAGACTTTGAGGATTAGTATAGAAGAACTTCCTAGAATTTTGGTATTGTAGAGATGTTGTGCGTTTTCCAAACAATACATCCCTGTCTGGAAACGAGCAGGTAGAGGTGGCTCTGGCACAGATGTACCTAGGGGTAAAACCCGAAAACACTACTTTGAGCTAGACTCGAACGGGAACTAGTGCACGACAACGGGCCTTGCTGCACTCTTGGTTACGACACTTCCGAGGGATATGCTTAGGATAATTCTCATTTTCTTTACAAACCACTATGAAGGGTTATGAGTATATAATTCCTCAAAGAAAACATTTTTATTGATTATATCCACAAATAGTTCAATTTATGTTAAGTATCTTACAAGTATGGAATTATGTATTTTGATTCATAAACTAATATAGTTTATGCCAATGTTTATAAATGGCGCCTAGTGGAAGGAATGGAAACCGTATCAATGCACGCACTCCGTGTAGGGATTTACCTCCTGCTCAAGATAATTATTGTGGAGCTGGAGATACAACTGGTGCTGATCAACTTATTACCATACTGGGACAACTCACTCAGGTTATGAATAATAATCTTACTCGTTTGGAGCACCCTGATCCGCAACATGGAGGATCAATGTTAGACCGATTCATGAGGCAACAACCGCCAACATTTAATGGGGGTACAAATCCATTAGTAGCTGAGCAATGGATAAACACCTTAGAGAAGATATTCCACGCCTTGGGCAGTAGCGAAAGGGAGAAGGTTATCATGGCAGTTTACCGCCTCACTGGAGATACCGATCAGTGGTGGTCGCTGATTCAAAACACAAAGGAAGATGATGACGTATCGAATATGGAATGGAGGTAGTTCAAAGAGCTTTTCCTAGAAAAATACTATCCTCGTGACCATCGAGCAGATATGGAAAGACAATTTTTGAGTCTGAGACCAAAGGAGGATGAGAATGTCGCAAAGTATGAGGCCAACATTACAAGGCTAGCGAGGCATGCTGCAGATTATATACGTATCCCAAGAAGTAAGATCGATCGTTTCTTTGATGGGTTAAAATCGTTTCTCCGTCGAGCCTTAGTCTCACAATCTTTCTCGTCATACGAAGACATTGTCTCATGTGCTATCAAGACAGAAAAGGAATTCTCTAAGTCTTATGACAACAATGTAAAGCAAGAGAAGAAGAGAACGGTGGAACAAGTGACAGATAAAGGGAAAAAGGGAAAGAAGGATTTTCCATTATGTGATAATTGTGGGAAGAATCACCCTGGTACTTGCCTAAAAGGAATGGGAGTTTGTTATAAATGTGGGGAAAAAGGTCACCAGGCTCGTGATTGCAAGGGAAAGAAAGAGGCTATAAATGTTGAATGCTATAATTGTAGAGAAATGGGGCATTATGCAAATGAATGTCCTAAGCGTCAGTGAAACTTACCTCAGAAAAGGCCAAGGGATCAAGGACAAGCTTATGTTGGTACTACAGATGAAGTTGAATAATTATTTTATTTGTGTTTTTGGACTCAAGAACTAGATTATGGTTATAAGAATAATGTGATATATATAAGGATTGTACTGCAGTACATGTTGTTTTCATTAAGGTTTTAATATGATGAAGGTAATAATATTTTTGTATGTGACAAAAAGAGAAACTTTACTTTGTTTAGGGAATCTAATGTTACAATTGATTTTGGAATTTAAGGACCCTTTAGAGAAAGTCTGGACGGAGGTATTTTGGATAACTATAAAGGTTGGAATGGATTAAGTTGATCTTTGGATAGTATTGTTTAAGGATAAAACATTTCTGAAGATTATTTTTGGAATATTATAATACTATATTTTTAGTAAAAGGATAACCTGCAGGGTGGGGCATAACCCGTCGCATCGGACAAAGCTGCAGGAATCGAACCCACAACCATAGTGTGACATGCCTTTATTTCCTACCACTAGCCTATAGGAATTCCCTGGTTATTACAAAATAATTTTACTAATCTAAATGGTATGTGTTAACATTTGGAACCTTATACAATTAGGATAAGTATAATATTTTTTAGTTCTATTATCTTTTTGAGTGAAAGATGAGTTGAAGGTTGAAACTCTAGTTGTCAAGCATAAACATATATACCTATATCTTATTCAATGAATAAATTAATTCTTAAACTTTAGTAAAGGGATATTAAAACAAAAAATGTGTTATCCTAATACCTTATGTCTTGTTGAACTGATGATATTTTAAATCAACATAGATTTAAGGATTTGAGGCCCTCAATTTGACAGTTGATTGTGATTGATGACCTCAATCACTCCCAACAAATATTTACGTTTTTCCTCCAATTATATGTCTCTAATTGCCACCAATGTTCTCCTAATTGAGATCATAATTGGGTGGTGACTCTTTCATTTCCCTTTCCCTCTTATTAAGGCTAAATTTTATTAATCTTATTTCCGATGTGGGTTTTCCACAAATGTATTTTCTATTTTCAACCTTTTATTTTCAAAGAAAAATTTCAAATTACGAGGACGCAATTTATTGAAGGAGGGGAGAATTTAACACCCCGAGCTTTCATGATACGCCTCTCTTTCAATAATGCAATAGCTTGCATTTTACGCAAGTTCGAGTTCTAACACACCGCGACTAATCAAAGTAGCCGTTATGAATAGTAATACCCACTTTTTAAAATTATAGAAATTTTATATTTCAAAATGGAATTCATTTTTTTATTCCTAATATTTAAATTAGCCTACGTTGAATTTTTTGTAATTTCTGAGAACATCCAAATTTTTTTGAATAGTGAAAAATACTTAAAAACAACTTTTTTAATAAAAATAATTTATAGTGATAAATTATACTATTTAGTGGTTTTAAAGTGTAATTAGAATATATTTTTAACATTTTATCCAATGGTGGTCATTATAATTAATTTAACATTGAAATTGGACATAAACAATTGCCAATCTTTTGATATAAATTATTTCTTAAAAACACGCTATTTGTTGTGACAGCGGGAATTAATTATAAAATTAATTAATTCAACTTATATGTTTGGAATTTCATAAAATAGACATCATTTTTGAATTCGGAATATCAATTATAGCTTAGGGTGAAATTTTGGCATTGTTCTGAAAAACTTCAATTTTTGATGAATAGTGAAACCACTAAGTGGTAGTTAAATAACTGATTTTTTGTTTAAATGAAATATTACAACTTCTGTGATTTGATTTTAAAAAATCCAACATACATGGTTTTCAATAATAATTAAAATGTGGTTCAATGAGATTAAAATATTTTTTTGGTGAATAGTAACTTTTAAGTTCTTAATCGCGATTAGAGGTAATTAGTGTAGTTTAAGGTAAAAATAATGTTTTAATAATATGAGATGATCTTGACACATGTACTATCCTCATTGAATGTGCCATGGCCTACCAAGACAATCCATGGGTCAACTTGGGGACCCCATGGAGCCACTTTAGTTGGAAAATGACATAAATACCTTTTATTTAATGTTAAAGTAAAAAATGACACAAACATGAAATGTTTTAATAAAACAATTTTTACATGGGGTTATACAAGTCATATATTTGACTATAAATAGTCATTGGAAATATAAAAATATTTCCTACATCATAGTATTTTTTTTATTATTTTTAGACATTAAATAAATTAAATTATATATGACATCATGATGATGCAGTGATGACCTCATTATTTAACGATTTAAATAAAATGAGAAGATAATGCAAAATACAAGGCATAAACTTGTCCAAAGCCTATTGGATGAAGAGATTTCGAAACCTTATCACCTTAACCTCGAATTATATAAGTGTGGGACCTCTGAAATCCGAAACTCATTTTATAATAAAGTGACTTTTCTTTACTTTCCAAGAGTGCCCCTCCTCCCCACTTATGAAAGGCCCCCACCTATACCACCTCATTCACACTTTCAAGCCATTTGGCTCGGCCAAAATCTGCCCAAATAATCTCCCAACTTCCCTACCTTACTCCTAGAATCATCACTTTGGGCAGAATACTTCCCAAGGAAGCCTTTGGCTCAAATCAAAAGAGTAACCCGATTTAAATGTAATGTCTTCTCTTATGTTATTTTGTTTTATTTTTCTTCTCCAACCCCATAAACTCTTTTTATTCATTTCTTTTGTAACAAAAACAGTATCCTAAATATACTAGGATGTGTTTATAAGAAGGATTCCAGCTACACTTACACACACCTACATCTAATGGTTAAAGAACATACGGTTTCTGTGGATGGCGAATTTCTTCCTCATGAAACGATGATTGTTAAACACTCATATAACACCTTCAAAGGTGCCCATTAAGATGTTACTATATTTATATATGATATATAATATGTTTAGGTTTTACTTATGCTTCTGTATTTCTCATTTATGGCATACTTTATGATTTCCATTATGGGTAAACGCGATAATTTCATTTTAGGAAGTGCGGACTACCGCCCCCTCAAAGTGATTTGAATCGTTAATGCCATATGTCGGATGTATAAAGGATGGAGTAAATGGTATTATACACTATATTATACTGGAATTATATTATACATTTATATCATTATGATTTCATTCCATTAAATACGAAATAGAAATGAAAGTAGCGTTCATGCGTACGTACGGCTTACCGTCTCCATGAACGGTGCATTTCATTTCTTACCTCTAAATGTTACGTAATATTATAAATTAATGTATATACTGTATATATATGATATATATGATACCTAAATCATGAATATAATTCTGGATATAATGGATATTTCACCACATGAACAACTTCTAATTATAAGAAGTTTATTTTTGACTCAAGTACCTAAGATCGACAAAACGACCGTTATTAACTTAAATAATTACAGAATGTTCATATCATTGTAATAAGTGATATAAAAAGGATAATGAAATTGAAAATGGTTCTTAATAAGGTATATATTAACTCTAGTTTATTATTCCGGAGGTTAAAGAACGGTTGAGTCAAGTCAGACACGAGGTAAGGAAACTTCTTAACCCAATTTCTATTCTTTGGGTTAATCTCCTACTTTCAAATTATGTCATGATATTATTATGTCATATCTTGTATTTTTACATTATTTATGTGTACTTATAGTGAATATACATTATATATGTACTTTATTTAAAAAAATGATCTTTTTAAGGACTTCGTCTCAATCCCCTTTCATTGAGGCATATTTGGTTTTATACACAACATTCTTTTATACGGTGTATAAACCCCTTTGACTTTTACGTTTATTCAAAAGGAATCTTTTTTATACGAAGCGTTTTACTAAACGAAAAAAAGGGAATGTTTTTCTTTCCGTACATATGTGGCGACAATGACTTCTCCGCCGCTGTGACCATTATTTGAGTTTCGGCATCCTCTACAAGCCATCACTTTTTTTTATGAAAAATAAATACAAAGTTTTAACTTTCTTTTATTTTGGTATTGAAAATGGTTTTGAAAGATTTTTTATTATATGAATGTGTTGTATTGAAATCCTATGATTGAAATGTGGAAATGTTATGTTTCCTTTATGCATGTTTTATGTGATACGATTATGTTATGGTTTATGATATGTTTAAACCCATTCATATGAGGAATACATTGGACTTAGTAAGTGACGGGTGGAGCCCGCTATAGCTCCTCGATGCATCGGTAGGTCTCATGAGACAACTAGACGTGGAATTGTCCGAGGCCCTTTCCCAATTTGATTTATGGTTTTGGCCGAGGCCTTAATCATTTTAGACGTCTTGGCTGAGGCCTTGACAAAATGTTTCAGAATGTCTGGCATTATACATTCCCTCATTATGAAAGTGGTTATTGATATTTCATGTGATTATTCGACTAGTAGAATATCCATGTGAGTAAGTAAATGGAATTATTTAATTTTATTTTTTCCATATTATGCTGAAGTTCAAGTTTAAAAAGGCTTTTGTTTTAGTTATACATTGCCTTAAATGTTAATGTTTATTTATGAAAGCTTCCACAATATTGTTATCCTTACTGAGCATCTGAGCTCACCCCTTTCAATGTTTTAATATTTTCCAGGATGTGAAGAAGTATTTTATGAATGACCTGCTGGGATTGTCAGAAGAGGATATGATTGTGGACTATGGAGACATTGTTATTGTATTTTTTCACTTTATGATGTAATGTAACGTTTACGAATGTATCTAGTGTTTCCAAGGCTACTAAACTATTCGGTCTTTCGAGACTTGATCTTTTGTGATCATGAAAATGATACGAAGTAATGCACCGACTCTGGGTAGCTGGGGTTGGGGCCTTACAAGTCGTCTTCACGGTCGAATCCACGGAGGATCCATGTACAGTTGTCCTCGTTGTCGAACCCACGTAGAATCCAAGTATAGTCGCCATCGTCGTCGTAGTCGCAGCTAGCTCTAGGGTTCCCGCACACAACACGTTCGATACCGGGAGGGTTTGCTCCACGATCCAAGGGGTTCGATACATCAACTATCACGAAGTCCAGATTTTATGTATCATAATGTTCCGTCTCGTCAATAGGAACTCAACGTGACAAACGGCGCGTCAATCGGACGCCCGGTCTGAGAGATATTGGATTTTCCGTTCCAGGGGCCCAGTTGATTTTTAAGTTACATTAACCCTAACATACTCCAGATGCATCCAAACCTCGAGTGGATTAAGCCAAAATAAATGTCTCACTAAGAGTAATTATACGTAACTAACTTCACGTCATTCGGACGTTCGGTCGTTAAGTTATAGGCGTTTCTGCTCCATGGGCCCAGTTGTTTTCGGGTTCGAACCAACTCGGCCATACCCAAACTTCATCTAAACTTTGGGTGTAATATAAAGAAACGACTATCTCGATCCAAGGACCCCAACGCAACTAACGTTGTGTCGATCGGAGGTCCATAGCGCAAGATATGGGCGTTTGAACGAACCTGGTCCGAAAAAGGGGGGTTTGGCCCTGGTCCGACCCGGCCCGATTGGGCGCGGCCCGGCCCGCGGCTGGGCGCGGCCTGCGACCCAGCTCAAGAGCTGGCTGTGGATCGGCTCACAGCCGAGTAGGGTCCGAAGAGGGGGCTCCGCCCCCTTGTCTCCGAAACGGCAGACCATATGGGGTTCGCCCAATGTGCTGGCCGGGGGTTTCAACCCCCCGGTTTTTCTGGAAAATGGACGGCCGTAATGGTCGGCCTTGGGTGGAACCGCGGGACCCCCGCAGGTCCCGCCTTTAGGTGGTGCCGGTGGCCGCCTCAGCCGACTGCCCCATTGAAGACTGTCTCGGTCTTTGTCCACTTCTCCTGTCCGACGGGCGTAGCGCGACGGTGCCGCGCCCCTCCGCCGCGGCCCGCCCCGACCATGGCCCCTTGAATCTCTGGCGTCGCGCGACGACGCCGTGCCCCTCCGCCATGGCCCGCTCCTGGCCGCGACCTCCTTCGTCCTCAATGGCGCGACACGACGGCACCACACACCATTTCCGCGGCCCTCTTCGTCCATGGTCCTTTTCGTTCTCACGCGATGCAACAACACCTCGCCGCCTTTGCCACAATGTTCAAAAAAGATTAAAAAGATAAGGGGAGGATGATCGGCCTTGTTTGTGTGGTCCGATCTACTCCTGTTATGAGGATAAAAAGCATACAAATTAATCGACGAAATTCATTAAAATAAACTTGAACAAAGATAACTCCTACCTCGAAAAATGATGTCGTTTGCCGACGACGTGGAAGATTGTGTCATGGGGTGAGGTTTCGAAGACAGCGTTGGTGTGCGTCCAAGGAGGGGATGGCGTCTCACACTAGCTGTAGAGAGAAGAAGGAATGGCACGTCGTCTCTTCTTGTGGTGACGGTGTTCTTCGTCGAAGGGTATCGTTCTTCGCGGGAGGATGAAGTTCATCCAAGAGAGAATAGAGCTCTCTTCCAAACTCTTCAATCAACAAGCTAACCCCAAAATAAAATAAGTCTCACCTTATTTTATGAATTCAATCCGTGCATTTCAATATTAAAATTCAAACACATAACCCACTTAATTGATTAAGTGGGTTGGCCTGATTTAATGTGGGGAATGTGGGGAGAGGAGAAGTCACCCACTTAATTACAAGGGGGTTTAACATGTTTTAAGGGGGAGAGTTAAGGGGTTAGGGAATTTGAATGGTTGGGGATCGTGTGGGCCCCACCTCAAAAACATCCTAACATGAGTAGTTAGAAACTTGTGGGTCCCACCCCAACTTCCCCATGTAGATTAAAACAACTTTAGAAAAAGAAATAAAATTGTAACACAATTTTATTTTACTTTTCATTTAATCCACATTTTTTTACAACTCCTCCCAAGGAAACGCACCTTCGGTAAAGGTCCTATTAAGAAATTACTGGCGCTACGGTTCCATCGGTGCCCTTGGATTTCAATTCCGAGCACCGTTTCAAAAGATATAAAAACCCGGTCGTTCATTCACTGAACGTACCAGAGCTAAACTTCAGAAATTGATTCTGGGCACACGAGGCCTTGGAATCAGGTGCAGTCAGGGACTGCGTACTCGTAAAATCCCATCGAATTTAAGAAAAAAAAATCCTTGACATTTATGGGTCTTTACATTACTCCCACCTCATGGCTTTACGTCCCCGTAAAGCTACATCAAAGACTACGGAAAAAAATGAGGGTAATATGCATGCATGTGAGCCTCCCACTCCCATGTGCTCTCCAAGAGGTTCCCGTGCTGCCACCTGATGCACACTAGAGGAATCGACAGTCCATGTAGGACTCAATCCTTTTGATCCTCGATCTCCACTGGAACCTCCGCAAAAGTATCCCCATCATCAATGTACATCTCCCTGTGATCGATGATATGTGTCGAGTCGTGCACGTATCTCCTTATCTAAGATACGTGGAAGACGTTGTGCACCCGGTGCAACTGAGGTGGAAGAGCCAGGTGATAAGCCACCTCGCCTATCCTACTGAGAACCTGGAATGGTCTGGTGAAGCGCGGAGATAACTTACCGCCCCGACCAAATCTCCATAGTCCACGTTGAGGTGAGACCCGTAAGAAAACATAGTCGCCATCCTCGAACTCTAGTAGTCTCCACCTCCTGTCAGCATAGGACTTATTTCGGCTCTGATCGGTCCTCATCTACTCCTGGATGATTTGTACCTTCTCTGTCATAGCCCAGACCATCTCTGGTCCTACAAGTATTGACTCCCCAGGGTCTGTCCAACACAAAGGTGATCTGCAAGGTCGGTCGTATAATGCCTCGTATGGTGCCATCCTGATGGTGGAGTGGTAGCTGTTGTTGTACGCAAACTCCACCAGGGGTAGGTGATCCTCCCAGGTATGACCAAATTCGAGGACACATGCACGGTGAATATCCTCAAGATTCTGAATGGTCCTCTCTGTCTGACCATCCATATGAGGGTGGAAGGCAGTGCTCGGTCATAACTGCGTCCCAAATGCCTCCTACAACCCCTTCCATAGCCGGGAAGTAAAACGAGTGTCTCGGTCGGAGACGATAGACGATGGTACACCATTAAGCCGTACAATATCCTGAACATAGAGGCGTCCCAAGATCTCCACTGATCCCTGCTCTCTGATAGGTAAGAAGTGGGCCAACATGGTGAGTCGGTCAAAAATCATTCATATTGATTCATGTCCTCTGGAAGTACGTGGAAGTCCCATCACGAAATCCATAGATATCATGTCCCACTTCCACTCTGGGACCTCTAAGGGTTGTACCAAGCCTGCCGGTACCTGGTTCTCTACCTTCACCTACTATAAGGTGAGGCATAATGAAACAAATTCTGTCACAGCCTTCTTCATACCCGGCCACCAGTTTTGTCGTATGAGATCCTGGTACATCTTCGCTACTCCTGGATGTACCGCCAATGGGGAAGTGTGAAACTCCCTTAGTACCTCCTCCTGTAATGTTACGGGAACCATGGTACATCCCCTGAAGAGGATGACATGCTATGCCCTCTCAGAAAATCCATCAGGCACCTACCCTATGGAAATCTGAGTACATCGTGTCTCACAGTCATCGTCCCCGCATTTTGCCTCTTTGACCCGCTAAAGAAGTGGAGGAGTGACTGTGAGGAACTGTAGGAAGGTTGCCCCATCTCTATCCATGAAGGATATCTGTAACGCGGATAGCTTCTCTATCGCCTCTTCAAGTGGTTGAATATCCGACCTCCTACTGAGAGCATCAGCTACTACATTCCCCTTCCCAAGAGTATAGAAAATCTCAAAGTCATGGTCCTGGAGGAACTCGAGCCATCGCCGTTGTCTCAGGTTCAGGTCCTTCTGTGAGAAGATGTACCTGAGGCTCTGGTGGTCAGAGTAGACTGTAACGTGCTCGCCCATCAAATAGTGATTCCATATCTTCAAGGTGAAGACCATTGCTGCTAACTCCAAGTCAGGGGTAGTGTAGTTCTTCTCATTCTGCCTCAACTGTCGTGAACCGTAAGCGATCACTTCCCGATCTGGCATTAGGACACACCCGAGTCCGGTCCCTGAGGCATCATAGTAATCTACGTACCCTACACCCTCCTCCAGTAGCCTCAAGATAGGTGCACTGGTCAATCTCTGTCTCAGCTCCTGGAAGCTCTACTGACATCCATCTGACCACACGAAGGGTTTCCCCTTCTTTGTCAAAGATGAAAGCAGTGCTGCAACTCTGGAGAAGTCTATCACAAATCTCTGATAGTACCCAGCCAAACCTAGGAAACTTCGCACCTCCATAACGCTCCTCGGTGGCTCCCAAGCTAGCATTACCTCAATCTTCACCGGGTCCACCGCAACTCCCACCTTAGAGATGACGTCTCCCAAGAAGTGGACATCTCGAATCCAGAACTAACACTTTGAGAGCTTACCATAAAGATGGTGCTCTCAGAGTGTATCCAGTACAACCCACAAGTGGTAGGCATGCTTGTCCTCAGTAGTCGAGTAAATCAGTATGTCGTTATTGAAGACTACGACAAATCGATCGAGCTAAGGATGGAAGATCATGTTCATGAGACTCATGAAAACTGTTGAAGTGTTGGTTATGCCGAAAGGCATAACCAAGAACTCATAGTGGCCATACCAACACCTGAAGGCCATCTTCTTCACATCCTCGTCTCGAACTCTAAGCTGATGATAGCATGACCTGAGGTATATCTTAGAGAACCATCGTGCTCCCTTGATATGATCGAAAAGGTCGTCAATCCTTAGAATTGGATACTTGTTCTTCACAGTCACCTAATTCAGGTGACGGTAGTCGACACACAGTCGCAAGCTCCCGTCCAACTTCTTGGAAAACAAAATCGGGGAAGTCCAGGGTGAAACACTGGGTCGGATGAATCCCTTGCCCTGCAAGTCCTCCAACTGTACCCGTACCTCTCAAAGCTCAGCAGGAGCCATCTGATTTGATGGATTAGATATCGGGGTTGTCCCGGGGTACAGTTCAATATTGAATTCTACCTCTCTGTGAAGAGGTAGTCCTGGTACATCGTCAGGAAAAACATCTGCATACTGATCCACCACAATAGGAAAACTCAGACTCCTCACATCAACTGCTCTCAGGATGAGACTAGCCAACTGATGAGTGATTGGCTATCCTCTCCTCTGTGTGAGTCCATCCTGTGTTTCAAAGGCTCCCTTCTCACCAGTGAAGGTGAACCTACTCCCATCGGTGCGGACACACCGCACCTTGAGCCTAATATAGTCGATCTAAGCATGGACCATGGATAACCAATCCATGCCCAAGATGACGTCATAAGGCCTCGACGCCGCTACAAGAAAATCCTAGCCGAAGCTCTCGCCTCCTAGAGTAAGCTCGCACTGCCGGAACTAGTGAGTAATCATCGAGTCTGCTCCCGTAGGAGTCTCTAGCTATAAGGATCGAGCCAGTGGCTCCGTCGGAATCTCCAAGCTCTGAACAAGGTCAGCAGCAATGA
The DNA here is from genome assembly GCA_963277665.1 of Viscum album. NCBI lineage: Eukaryota > Viridiplantae > Streptophyta > Magnoliopsida > Santalales > Viscaceae > Viscum > Viscum album. The sequence goes on from OY728137.1 coordinate 1,529,176,822, forward strand.
AAGAATGACACGCTCATGTGTCTATAAGAACTGCAGCAAGGGTGGAGTAGACACAGATTGTACCTCGAATCATCTCAGGTGCACCATGGTTGTAGGCCTCTACTGCCTAAAGCTGAGCCTGCCTCTTCCAGCCAGCTCCTTGTGGTCGGGGTGGACCTCTTAGTGGTGGTGGTGGTAGAGAACCGAAGCGTCATCCACCACCTACTGCTTGGCCAGCTCTTCTACCTCATCTGTCTTCTCCCTAGGAACCGCCACGGTCGAACCTCTACCTCTTCCTGGGTGGTCCCTAAACCGTCTACTGCTCCTCTTCATGGCGAGTCGGGCAGTCACGAGCCATGTGGCCCTACCCGCCGCATGCATAGCACTGTCTTCCTCTCGTATGACTGGCTCGGCATCGTGTGCCCTGCACCTCCGAACTAGTATCCTGTGGTCACCCACCTGATGGTCTGGTCCTCTTGGACCTCTGCAACATTTGTCTACTACCAGCTGTAGAAGACTCCGCTACGTGTCGCCCTGCGGTAGGCCTCGATGCTGGCGTAGACTCAGCAAGGAAGCTCTCCACAAGTAGTGTAGAGACCCGAAGCTTAATGTACATAGACATTACATTACTTTTGCGGAATACTTAGTACATAACAAAAACACACACACAAGGACCGTAATAGATTAGTGTCTTTGGAAACTCGGAATGTAATCTTCTAATCGTGGCGAAAGAACTTCAACATCTCCCATAAAGATCTTCCTTTTTTTTACCTAAAACCTTTCTTTATATCCTGGGGAAAATAAAACATAAAAAGGGTGAGCTCAAATGCTCAGTAAGGGTAAACAAAAGAAATATCAATCACATCATATTCATAAGAACATAACTTTTGGAAATATTAACCTACAAAAGAGAGCATAATTTAATAACATGGGATAAATCATAGTAGTGAAATGTAATCCCAATAATCATAACTTAAAACATGAAAGATTGTGGCATACACACATAATCATAGAGAATCATATCTTATTAGTTCAGACTTATTTCCAAGACTATCTTAGTGGACAAAGTCCATTTCTGAACCGAGTAACCCTCGTTTCAGTCATGTTTCACTGAACCGGTATAACCTACCGTTCGAGCCATGTCTATCTCATGAGATATAAAATCTTTACCCAATGCATTGGAGGGAGATATAGGTACCACCCATCTCATAATGATACCATTCTTATGTGTGCCACAAAATCATAAATCATACATCATTACATAACCCATGTAATACAAATGGGAATCTTAAACATCATGACATCATAAAGAAATTCATATAAGATAAAGGAATTCATAAAAATAATTCCATCACAACATAATCAAATCAATGTAATAATAGGGAGAAAAACATAACCCTTTATTATCTTAGATGGAAAATAATTTTGATAAAACACTTGAACTCCATTCTTGAGGAAAATATCCTTTCTTCTTCAAAAACATGTTTTCCTTTCTTAACATGTCATACAATTTTAAACTAAAATAAGTTGATTAAAAATAAACTTGAAAATCTGTAAAGGAAGCTTCTTAGAAATAATGTTTTAAAAATCCATTCATGCCGTATAAGTTAAAAAAACATTCTTCTCGTACTTTTTTCAGAAAAGTCAAAAAGTACCTCGTATGAAAAACGACAAAAGATTCCTTTCATATCTTTTACTAAAAACTCACCGAAGGGTAAAATTGGATTTAAACAATTGTAGGTGGATGTAAAAAATATTACATATTGAGGAAACATGGATGTGGATGATAAAATACACCCTAGTAAATACCAAAGTATAAACAATCTCGAATAAAAATGAGATTGTGATATTTCCCTTACATTTGGTCTGATTTGCTTCGTAAGTGTCCAAACCTCCTGTATAATGATTTAAATAATGTTATTGACTTATTCCAGAATCATATTCATTGTTTTGATATCATATATGGTTCACTTATGACTTTATATTACCCATTCTTTTGTAAATTCCATGTTAAAGAAGCGTTTTGGGTAAAATCGTTTCATTTATCGTAAGTGTTTGGACTTGTTGTTATTGACATTATTATTACTTATATCATGATTTACTTACTTCCAGAATATGAAACATGATTTATATATCATATATATTCAGTATATATATATAATAGATAGATAAATGAAATAAAACACACCGTTCATGGAGACGGTAGTCTGTACGTACGCATGAACGTTGTTTTCCTTTCCTTATTGTCTTGAATGGAAGTAAGTAGATGACATACATATATATATACATAAATACAGTAGATTTAACATGTCATATATTTCATTATTATTCATTATTTATACTTTATAATCATTCTGGAATGGTTAACATGGATAATGAATCTCATCGCGTCGTGGAGACGGTAGTTCGTATGTACGCACAAGCGATGATATCGTTCTCATGGTCGTGGAATTGTGTTGAAGTATATGTATACTCTTTCAGTATCAATATCACTTTATAATAATCATATATAGTTACTCATTACACCATTATACCCATCCAATTAAGGTGGTGGCGGAAAATAGATTACACCACGGCGTGGAGACGGTATTCCGTACGTACGCACGCGCGGTGATTTCTTTTTTCCATAGGATGGATAGAAGGTTAATTAGAGTTGTTTCATATTCATAATAACATATCAGTATATAAGAAATACTGATGTTATTACTTTATCATGAAACAACTAAAGAATAAGAAGTTGAAGAAGAAATAAATTGAAAAAGATCAGTAATGGATATTACCTCTTTTTGACGCGCCTTCTCTTAACCTCCACTTAAAGAACTAAGGATGGTCTTTGAAGAAGACCAGGACCTCTAGGATGATACTAGGGAAGTGGATAAGAGATTTTGGCAGGGTTTGGTCGATCTTGAATATTCAAATTGATGTGAGGAGGATAGGGAGGAGGTGCCTTTTTATAAGGGAGGAGAGGGGCACCTTAGGAAAATCTCAAAATATTATCTTATATTAAGGTCAAATTCGGTTTATAATGGTTCCAAAGGGTCTTATTTCGAATCTAAAGTTGGTATGGGTCGAAATCCTTTCATCCAATAGGATTTAGACATGTTTAAGTTATTATTTTAACCTTATCAATTAGATTTAACTCTAAGTTAAATAATTTAACATTTACCGTGTCTTTTTGTTTTCTTACACTATATGGTTAATAAACATACTATATCAAGCCAAACGAACCCCAAGTTGTTTATTATTAATATATATAATCATATCTAAGTCATTTTTCCGAACCTTAGATTTTTAGGAATAAAATAACAATTAATAATATAATATTTGTTTTAAAAACTAATTTATGTCAATTTTGAAACTATTTGGTACATGATTTTTATGAAATTCATAACAGAATTATATGTTCGAAACAAATTACTTAAATAAACAATAACATGTCATATTAACCTAGAAAATTAGTTTAAGTCATAAAAAGTCTCAAATTACATTTATTTGTGCATTTATAACATCAATTATGTCAATATTTCATTGATAAGACAATTACTACATCATCTTTGTGTCATAATAAATGATAATTATTTAATCCCTAAAAATTCTAAATAAATTCTTATGATGTCGATAATTGTATTATATTTCTTTAGACTATTCATGTTAGAATTTTAATGAAGTTTATCACTAGATTACAATTATTATACTTATAAGATTTAAGAAAGTGACATGTTGTCACATTCTTGGGTTTTAATAATAATTAAATTATTTTCATTGAAAACATTTAATTAAATGAATCTAATACGACCATTAGGTGATATGGTTCGACTTTTAGTCATCCAATAAGATTTTTAAATTTGTTAGGGTAATTTTAAAATATTATATTTACCCTTAATTACTCGATTTACCTTTAACTATGGTAAATAAAATTTACCGTAGTTACTATTCGTAATTTCCAAAAATAAAAAGTAGCTTATTAACATAATTTGGATCCACTGATTCCAAATATGGAATCCATTTTTCCAAATTCAATACACAAAAGTTTCAGAAATTAAAATAAAATTAATCACGTTGTCGAAATAAAACGGGTTTTTCTTTAAAACATTGCAAAAGATTGAATTGATTTAACCTACGAATTCAATGTAAAATCAATGCCAATGACATTCATTATATTAAATGGTAAAAATATATTCTATTTATAATTTAAAACCATAAAATATTATAATTTATCCACATAAGATATTACGATGAAAAAAAGTTGTTTTTAATTAAAATATAGCGTGTTTTTACTATTCATTAAAATATGAAAGTTATCGGAAAAATATCAAAACTTTATCTAATGTAAATTTTTATATCCTGATTCAAAAGAATAATTTTATTTTGTCAAATTGAACTTATAAACATGTCAGAAACTAGATTTAAAGTGGGTGCGCCATCAAAAGGTGGCAAAACTGCATTTTTTGAAAAATACTTATTTTACCCGAAAATTTTATTTTGTTCTTATACCATGTTCTAGAAATGTGTAAGATGAATAGTAATGTTATAAAATTCAAAATTTAGTTAACACTATTCATAACGGCTAGTTCATAATAATATTATAATAATATATCGTTGTTTAGTAAAACCCAGTATTGCGTACAACACACACTATCGAGGAAGGTCGCGATTGCGTGTAATGCAAGCCAAGTCAGGGTTGCGTGTTGCTCAAGAATCCTTCGTTGTTTCGTATAACATAATCCCACCATATTTCATTTATACATTGAATATATATATATATATATACTCAATTTTACGTAGAATAACTATTATCAAAATTGTGTGTAACACGATCCAAGAATAGTGTTGTGTATACTGCAAGCAAATACGGTGTTGCGTATAGCGCAAGGTAATCTTGGTGTAGCACAAGACATTAATGAAATTAAAAGAATATTTTTCATAAAATCTCGGGGTGTTACATTCTACCCCCCTTAAAATGAATTTCTCCCTCGAAATTCGTCGGGGTTATAAATGGTTTACTACTCGAAAGTTTGTTTAATAGAAACCCACATCGTAAAAAGGAATACCAAAACATGGCTTTTAAAAACTAAAGTATGAAATGTAATGGTTACCCAAATTAACTCATCACGGGGTTTCCACGTAGGAGAACATAGGTGAAAATATGGATATGGAAGAAAAATCTAACCATCAAGTTCTGATGGAGAGTGGTAGAGAAAATGGCTATGAAAAAGCCAACAATCACAAAGCTATTGATTTGTGATGATCTAAGGTACCATCTGATTAATCGGATATAAGGGAACTAGGACAACATTTTTGGTTTTCAAGATCATTTCCCTAAAGTTGATGAATTAAAAGAAATAATTGCATGATTTTGGTACAATATCACTGTTGTTTGTGAATTGAACAATTTCCACTTCATCCCTTAAAGAAATGAAGTTGAATTTGTTATTCGTGATGTGTTAGCAGATCATGTGATAGAATTATGAGTCATCCCATCTCTTTCAAACAAAAGGTTAGAAAAAGTTATAAGTCCATCTTATGGTTAGATTAATCGTATATGGTTCCAAAAATGAACTTATACTTCATATATCATACCTCTTAATAAAATAAAACTAGTTTATACTAACCAGGGACTTCCTGTAGGCCAGTGGTAGGCGATAAAGTCCAGTCGCACTTCGGTTGTGGGTTCGATTCCCACAGCCTTATCCGACGCGATGGGCTGTCTCCCATCCTGCAGGTTGTCCTTTTTCTAAAACTAAATTACTATATCATCCCATCAATAATATCGAAAAAAAGGTTTTATACTTAAACAATACTAACTTATGTCCAACATAATCCATTCCAATAATTAGGCTTGTCCAAAATACTTCGGTCCAAGATCATAGTATAGAGAAAATGATCACGTGAATGCCATCATTTATCCCTCATATATCTTGTTCGTCACATTCCAGTCATGTGAATACCATAATCATGTAACCTCTTGAAAAATGAATACCCATTGAATCTTAGTAAAAACATGAGTGATGTCAAAAGTTAACGCATTCAACATACCAAAAACCCAAAATTCTATATACTCAAACCATGATATAACTATTTCCTTATATCAGTCATGAGCTCATGAATAATATAAAAAATTTAATTTTCTCCTTATCCCTTCATTATGCGCATATCATCTACATTCCAAAAATATCTGAATAATCTTTCATGGATACTAGTACCATTAATCATACACTTTCAAAACTCAAGGAAAGAGAACAGTGTAACAATCCTTAGATGTCTCTTTATTCCATAGTACCATGAGATTATTTATAAAACATTACACATGATAAACATGTAATCATTCCACTACATTCTTAATCCATTGACTGAGCTTCAACAATTCTTTCATCTCACATATCATTTGTAGTCTCTTCATCATCATCAACATAAATACTACCCATACGACCATACTGATTCTCTTTATGAGACATTACCTTTTGGCATTGGTTTGTATAATTCCCGTACATTACACATTTAAAACATTTAACTATTGTTGATGTCATAGCAATACCATTATCCTCATCCCTGGTGTTAACTGAACCTTTTCCTTTGCACTTACTGTCTTTGTGTCCTTATTTTCCACACCCAAAGCATCTTCTAGTTCCTTTGAAACATTCTCCTTGATGCCTCTTCCCACATGATTTACATAGGGGAAATTGAACTTTCTTTCCTCTATGATCATCATGAAACTCCATCTTTCTCTTATTAGCCGAGTCAGGAAACTTACCAAATTTGAGTTTATTAATCATATTATGAGATTGCTGATTTGGAATAATAATGATGGTTGGACATCCAAATCCCATTTCATTTGGTTTCTCATGAAGAATATCATTCCATTGTCCATAATATCTTCCATTATCGTGAATCATCTTGTTTCCAGCCATTTTCTAAAACCCAAAAAGAATAGTGTTAGAGGCAAAAATCATAATAAAGGGGGAGTAACTTCAATATCTATCATCTTAGGTTAAATTCTAATATCGTTACCATAGTTCTAGGACTATATCCTATACGTATACTTATCCTTGGGGACATCCCTAGACATACCTTATAAATATCTCTAGGGATCTCACTAACGTTCTCACATCCTAGTTTCCAAAGGTTGACTAAACCTTTCCTCTGATACCAACTGTAGACACCCGAAGCTTCACGTTCATAGACATTACATTACTTTTGCAGAATACTTAGTACATAACAAAAACACACACACAAGGACCGTAATAGTTTAGTGTCTTTGGAAACTCGGAATATAATCTTCTAATCGTGGTGAAAGATCTTCAACATCTCCCATAAAGATCTTCATTTTTTTTACCTAAAACTTTTCTTTATATCTTGGGGAAAATAAAACATTAAAAGGGTGAGCTCAAATGCTCAGTAAGGGTAAACAAAAGAAATATCAATCACATCATATTCATAAGAACATAACTTTTGGAAATCTTAACCTGCAAAAGAGAGCATAATTTCATAACATGGGATAAATCATAGTAGTGAAATGTAATCCCAATAATCATAACTTAAAACATGAAACTTTGTGGCATACACACATAATCATATAGAATCATATCTTATTAGTCCAGACTTATTTCCAAGACTATCTTAGTGGACAAAGTCCATTTCTGAACCGAGTCACCTTCATTTCAGTCCTGTTTCACTGAACCGGTATAACCTACCGTTCCAACCATGTCTATCTCATGAGATATAAAATCATTACCCAATGAATTGGAGGGAGATATAGGTACCACCCATCTCATAATGATACCATTGTTATGTGTGCCACAAAATCATAAATCATACATCATTACATAACCCATGTAATACAAATTGGAATCTTAAACATCATGACATCATAAAAAAATTCATATAAGATAAAGGAATTCATAAAAATAATTTCATCACAACATAATAAAATCAATGTAATAATAGGGATAAAAACAGAACCCTTTATTATCTTAGATGGAAAATTATTTTGATAAAACACTTGAACTCCATTCTTGAGGAAAATATCCTTTCTTCTTCAAAAACATTTTTTCCTTTCTTAACATGTCATACAATTTTAAACTAAAAGAGGTTGATTAAAAATAAACTTGTAAACTTGTAAAGTAATCTTCTTAGAAATAATGTTTTAAAAATCCATTCATGCCATATAAGTTAAAAAAACATTCTTCTCGTACTTTTGTCGGAAAAGTCAAAAAGTACCTCGTACGAAAAACGACAAAAGATTCTTTTCATATCTTTTACTAAAAACTCACCGAAGGGTAAAATTGGATTTAAACAATTGTAGGTGGATGGAAAAAATATTAAATATTGAGGAAACATGGATTTGGATGATAAAATACACCCCAGTAAATACCAAAGTATAAACAATCTCGGATAAAAATGAGATTGTGATATTTCCCTTACCTTTGGTCAGATTTGCTTCGTAAGTGTCTGAACCTCCTGTATAATCATTTAAATAATGTTATTGACTTATTAAAGAATCATATTCATTGTTATGATATCATATATGGTTCACTTATGTCTTTATATTACCCATTCTTTTGTAAATTCCATGTTAAAGAAGCGTTTTGGGTAAAATCATTTGATTTATCGTAAGTGTTTGGACTTGTTGTTCTTGACATTATTATTACTTATACCATGATTTAATTACTTCAAGAATATATAACATGATTTATATATCATATATATTCAGTATATATATATATAATAGAAAGATAAATGAAATGAAACACACCGTTCATGGAGACGGTAGTCCGTACGTACGCATGAATGTTGTTTTCCTTTCCTTATTGTCTTGAATGGAAGTAAGTAGATGAAATACATATATATATACATAAATACAGTAGATTTAACATGTCATATATTTCATTATTATTCATTATATATACTTTATAATCATTCTGGAATGGTTAACATGGATAATGAATCTCATCGCGTCGTGGAAACGGTAGTCCGTACGTACGCACGAGCGATGATATCGTTCCCATGGTCAAGGAATTGTGTTGAAGTGTATGTATACTATTTAAGTATCAATATCACTTTATAATAATCATATATAGTTACTCATTACACCATTATACCCATCAAATTAAGATGGTGGCGGAAAATAGATTACACCACGGCGTGGAGACGGTATTCCGTACGTACGCACGCGCGGTGATTTCTTTTTTCCGTAGGATGGATAGAAGGTTAATTAGAGTTGTTTCATATTTATAATAACGTATAAGTATATAATAAATACTGATGTTATTACATTATCATGAAACAACTAAAGAAGAAGAAGTTGAAGAAGAAATAAATTGAAAAAGATCGGTAATGGATATTACCTCTTTTTGACGCGCCTTCTCTTAACCTCCACTTAAAGAACTAAGGATGGTCTTTGAAGAAGCCCATGACCTCTAGGATGATACTAGGTAAGTGTAGAAGAGATTTTGGCAGGGGTTTTCCGAGGTTTAATGCTCAAATTGATGTGAGGAGGAGAGGGAGGAGGTGCCCTTTTATAAGGGAGGAGAGGGGCACCTTATGAAAATCTCAAAATATTATTTTATATTAAGGTCAAATTCGGTTTATAATGGTTACAAAGGGTCTTATTTCGAATATAAAGTGGGTATGGGTCTAAATCCTCTCATAAAATAGGATTTATACATGTTTAGGTTATTATTTTAACCTTATCAATTAGATTTATCTGTAAGTTAAATAATTTAACCTTTACCGTGTCTTTTTGTTTTCTTACAATATATGGTTAATAAACTTACTATATCTAGCAAAACGAACCCCAAGTTGTTTATTATTAATATATATAATCTTATATAAGTAATTTGGCCGAACCTTAGATTTTTAGGAATAAAATAACAATTAATAATATAATATTTGTTTTAAAAACTAATTTATGTCAATTTTGACACTATTTGGTACATGATTTTTATGAAATTCATAACAGAATGATAAGTTCAAAAAAAGTTACTTAAATAAACAATAAAATGTCATATTAACTTATAAAATTAGTTTAAGTCATAAAAAGTCTCAAATTACATTTATTTGGGCATTTATAACATCAATTATGTCAATATTTCATTAATAAGACAATTACTGCATCATCTTTGTGTCATAATAAATGATAATTATTTAATCCCTAAAAATTCTAAATAAATTCCTATAATGTAGATACTTGTATTATCTTTCTGGAGACTATTCATTTTCGAAGTTTCATGAAGTTTATCACTAGATTAAAATTATTATACTTATAAGATTTAAGAAAGTGACATGTTGTCACATTCTTTGGTTTTAATAATAATTAAATTATTTTCATTGAAAAAATTTAATTAAATGAATCTAATCCGACCCTTAGGTGATATGGGTCGACTTTTAGTCATCCAATATGATTTTTACATTTGTTAGGGCAATTTTAAAATATTATATTTACCCTTAATTACCCGATTTACCTTTAACTATAGTAAATAAAATTTACCGTAGTTACTATTCATAATTCCCAAAAATAAAAAGTAGCTTATTAACATAATTTGGATACTCTGATTCCAAATATGGAATCCATTTTTCGAAATTCAATACACAAAAGTTTCAGAAGTTAAATTAAAATTAATTCCATTGTCGAAAGAAAACGGGTTTTTCTTTAAAACATTGCAAAAGATTGAATTGATTTAACCTACGAATTCAAGGTAAAATCAATGCTAATGACATAAATTATATTAAATGGTAAAAATATATTATATTTATACTTTGAAACCATTCAATATTATAATTTAACCACATAAAATATTACAATGAAAAAAAGTTTTTTTTAAATTAAAATATAGCGTGTTTTTACTATTAATTAAAATTTGAAAGTTATCGGAAAAATATAAAAACTTTATCTAATGTAAATTTTTATAAACTGATTCAAAAGAAAAATTTTATTTTGTCAATTTGAACTTATAAAAATGTCAAAAACCATATTTAAAGTGGGTGCTCTATCAAAAGGCGGCAAAACTACATTTTTTGAAAAATACTTATTTTACCCGAAAAATTTATTTTGTTCTTATACCATGTTCTAGAAATGTGTAAGATGAATAATAATGTTATAAAATTAAAAGTTTAGTTAACACTATTCATAACATCTAGTTCATAACAATATTATAATAATATATTGTTGTTTAGTAAAACCCAGTATTGCGTACAACACACACTATCGAGGAAGGTCGTGATTGCTTGTAATGCAATCCAAGTCAGGGTTGCGTGTTGCACAAGAATCCTTCGTTGTTTCGTATAACAGAATCCAACCATATTTCATTTATACATTGAATATATATATATATATATATACTCAATGTTGTGTAGAATAACTATTATCAAAATTGTGTGTAACACGATCCAAGAATGGTGTTGCGTATACTGCAAGCTAATACGGTGTTGCGTATAGCTCAAGGTAATCTTGGTGTAACACAAGACATTAATGAAATTAAAAGAATATTTTCATAAAATCTCAGGGTTCTACAAGTAGGGCTCTCTCTAATACTCATGCCTGCGTCGGAATACTGAGGGAGATCATCGAAGCCCTGATCTCATGCGTCAGTCCCTGCTCGATGGTCTGGGCCCGGAAGAATAGGTCTTGTACCGTGTATGTGGAGTAGCACGAGAGGTCGGTAAATATCACCGAGTACTAGGCTACAGTCATGCTACCCTGCTGCAGTTGTAGTAACTCCTGGATGTGCACCGCACGGAGGGTGGCTGGAACAAACTCTGAGCGAAAGAGGATCTCGAAGTTCGTCCAAAGTAGAGATGTCTCATCGTGCACCTGGAGCATCATGCCCCACCATCTACCTGCTGTTGCGTGCAGGAGACTCACTGCAAGGATCACCATAAGATTTTCTGGTGTACCTACAAATCTGAAGACTCGAACAACAGCCTTCGGCTAATCCTCGGCTACCTGAGGGTTCGTCTCCCTGCGGAACCTTGGCAGTCTCTGATGCTGAAACTCGTGCAGTGCACTCAGGTGACGTGCACTCTCAGCTTCTGGGGCTGGTGGTATCCGTGGATCGGCAGGTAGAGGTACCGTTGGTGCGTCCGCTATAATGGGGCCATGCACCAAGGCCTCATCGGTCAGTGGGCTGCCATCTCACACAATGCTCGGAACCCTAGCTGGTTGTCGTCATGTTCCATCCTAAAAAGAAACAGGTGCACCATGGTTAATACAATATACCTAGTGAGATGACACAATGTAATCACAAATAAATCTTTTGAAACACACATGCAATCAATGTTTTCGTGCACTGAGCCAGAAATTAGAAGTCAGGGTCCTGGTGTACGGATACGTCGGTCGCCGTACCAACACTGGACTCCCTGAAATGATAACCACACTCAATAATCTAAACATTATTGCTTCACAGAGAAGAAATTAACAGAGTCCTAAGTTCTATGGTAGAACCGACTCCTCTGATACCGATTTTTCACGACCCATCCTCGGGGCCCATGTCGTGACTACCCCAAGCCCGCCTTCCATAGGCCAGGGGCTGGCGACTAGCACCAAAGGCGTAAATCACAATAAATGGGAAGGCATTTCCTTTATATAAGTAAAGAAACACAACAGAGTATGCAAGATGTAGTAAACACTAAGTAAACTGAGTACAAAAGTAAGTGGTGAAAAGTAAATGGGCCAGAATACAAACCCAACTGAAAGTACAGTTCAACTGAAAGAAAGTACAGCAGCAGAAAAGTAAATCAGGAACCACCAAGTCATCCTCTGGCTATCCCACCTGAAGGGTGGGTACAGATGGTCTCCTCAACTCTTCGGGTCTGGCCATCCGCTCCGTGTACGTTCTGCCTGATAGTCCACCTCTGGGTACTGTCCCGCTCCACAAGCCTCAACCACGATCAGTGTTGTCCGTCGTCTAAAACCAACACAACATAGTGTGGGCATATCACGTGAAGGGGTGAGTATACGATACTCAGTAGGGACCCCGAGACCCCCAAAGGTCTTCATGAATCCACAAAAGATAACCCACAAAGGAAAAGATACAAATATGAAGTAACAAGAAACTCTACTTAGGTATATTCCCATACATATACCTAAGTCATCATTAACTGTTCGGTTCCAACTCACGAGCCCAAGTACAACCTAGTCCACACAGGAATGTACCACCCAGTCCACACAGAAAAGCACAAATCAATCCACACAGGAAAAAAACTCAATCACATCGATGGTAATGATTGATTTCAAGACTCTTCTCACAAAGGTATACTACTCACGAAGAGGGGTGGAGATGATTAGATGTAGCATCTGAATCATCTCCTCTGCCGAACCCACGTAGGATCCAAGTACAGAAGTCATCGCTGCCGAACCCACGTAGGATCCAAGTATAGTAACCATCACTGCCGAACCCACATAGGATCCAAGTAAATTCGTCCGCGTTTCCAAACCCATGGAGGATCCAAGTACAGTCGTCCTTGCTACCGAACCCACGTAGGATCCAAGTACAATCACCATCGTCGTCGCAGTCGCAGCCAGCTCTAGGGTTCCCGCACACAACACGCTCGATTCCGGGAGGGTCCGCTCCACAAGCCAAGGGGGTCGATACATCAAATGTCACGAAGTCTAGAGTTGATGTATCAAAAAGTTCTTTCTCTTCAATAGGAACTCAACGCGACAGATGGTGCGTCAATCGGACGCCCGGTCTTGCAGATATTGGTTTTTCCGTTCCAGGGGCCCGGTTGGTTTTTAAGCTAAAACCAACTCGACCATACTCCAGCTGCATCCAAACCTCAAGTGGAGTAATACAAAAGAACTGTCTCACTAATATAAGTTATACGTAACAGACGGCACATCATTCGGATGTCCTGTCGTTAAGTTATAGGTGTTTCGGCTCTAAGGGCCTGGTTGGTTTCGGGTTCGAACCAACCCGTCCATACACAAACTTCGCCGAAACTTCGAGTATAATATACCGAAATGACCATCTCGATCCAAGGACCCCAACTCAACTGACGGTGCGTCGATCGGAGGTCCGTAGCCCACGATATGGGTGTTTGAACGAACCTGGTCCGAAAATAGGGGGTTTGGGCCCAGTCCGACCCGACCCAATACCCCCTTGGTCGGCCCTAACCGGTGTCCGGCCCGATTGGGCGTGGCCCGGCCCGGCTGGGCGAGGCCCGGCCCGCCGCTGGGCGTGGCCTGCGGCCTGGCTCGGAAGCCGGTCACTGCACGGTTCGTGGCCGAGCGGGGTGCGAAGGGGGGGGGGGGGGCGCCGCCCCCTTGTCTCTGAAACGGCAGACCCTATGGGATCCAAACTATGTGCTGGTCGGGGGTTTCAACCCCCCGGTTTTTCTGTAAAATGGCTGGTCATAATGGCTGGCCTTGGGTGTAACCGCGAGACCCCCGTGGGTCCCACCTTCAAGTGGCCCCAGCAGCCGGCTCAGTCAGCCACCCCATTGAAGACTGCCACGGCCTTTGGCCGTGACTCCTGTCCGACCAGCACCGCACAACGGAACCACGCCCCTCCACTGCGGCCTCCTTCGGCCTCACCGGTGTGGCGCGACGGCGCCGCGCACCATCATTGCGGCCCTCTTCGGCCGCGGTCCTTTTCGTTCCCGCACGGTGCAACGACATCGCGCCACCTTCGTCACAATGTTCAACAAAGATTAACAAGATAAGGGGAGGAGGATTGGCCATGTTTTTGCAGTCCAATATCCTCCCGTTATGATGATAACAAGCGGCCAAATTAATCAACAAAGATTGTTAAAATAAAATTGAACAAAGATAACCCCTACCTCGATAAATGATGTCGTTTTCCGGTGACGCGGAAGATGAAATCCTGGGGTGAGGTTTCGAATACGGCGTTGGCATGTGTCCAAGGAGGGGATGATGTCTCACACTAGCTATGGAGAGAATAAGGAATGGCACGTCGTCTCTCCTTGTGGTGACGGCGTTCTTTGTCGAAGGGTGTCATTCTTCGTGGGAGGATGAATTTCTTCTAAGAGAGAATAGAGCTCTCTTCCAAAATCTTCACACAACAAGATGACCCCAAAATAAAATAATTCTCAGCTTATTTTAATAATTCAAGCCATGCATTTCAATTTTAAAATTCAAACACATAACCCTCTTAATTGATTAAGTGTGTTGGCATGATTTAATGTGGGGAAGGTGGGGAGAGGAGAAGTCACCCACTTAATTACAAGGGGGTTTAACAAGTTTTAAGGGGGGGAGTTAAGGGGTTAGGGAATGTGAATGGTTGGGGCTCGTGTGGTCCCCACCTCACAAATATCCTAACATGAGTAGTTAGAAACTTTTTGGTCCCACACCAACTTCCCCATGTTGATTAAAACCACTTTAGAAAAAGAAATACAATCATAACAAAATTTTATTTTACTTTTCGTTTAATCCACATTTTTTTACAACTCCTCCCAAAAAAATGCACCTTCGGTAAAGGTACTCTTAAGCAATTAACGGTGTTGCGGTTCCATTGGTTCCCTTGGATTCCAATTCCGAGCACTGGTTCAAAAGATTGAACAACCCGCTCGTTTGTTCACTAAACGTACCCGAGCTAAACTTCGGAAATTGATTTTGGGCACACCAGGCCTTGGAATCAGGTGTTGTCAGAAACTGCGTACTTGTTAAATCCCATAGAATTTAATAAAAAAAATTCTTGAAATTTACGGGTCTTTAAACTATTTTTTCATAGTGATTCTCTTCAAACTTACTAATTCCCATGAAATCTTCAAAGATTTTATGAATAGAGTACCAAGAGACTACCTCAAAAAAAATTGGTAGTGTTTATCGATGATATTATCATTTACTACAAGAGAAATGAGGAACATGAAGAGAATATAAGGATTGTATTGGCTACATTAAGAAATTAGAAAAAAAATTCAATGTTCAAAAAGTGTGACACTGGACTTAGTAATTTATATTCTTGGGGCACATGATCACTAGTGCAGAAATTTTTGTGGACCCTTAAAAGATAAAGGCAATTGAGGAATGGACCAGACCCACTAGTGACTTGAAAAAATATATTTTTATTGGATTGGATGTGTATTATAAATGTTTTGTGAGAAATTTATCAAAATTGTATAGACCGCTAACTAAGTTAACAAAGAAAGGGGTAAAGTATATATAGAAGGAATAATGTGAAGAAAGCTTAAAAGTGATAAATAAAAGGTTGATCACTACACCTGTACTCATATTAACAAAGTGTGTAGAAGGTTTTTTGATATACAGTGATTCTTCAAAGGAAGGTTTTGGTTGTATGATCATGAAGAATGATAATATTATAGCTTATGCATCATGGTAGTTGAAGAGATATGAGAAAAACTACTTGATGCATGATTTGGAGTTAGTAGTTATGATCTCTTCTCTAAATATCTTGTGGAACTATATCTATAGTGAAAATTGTGACATATATACCGATCAAATGAGTATAAAGTGTATATTAAAAAAGTATATCTATATGCGTCAAAGGATATGGTTAGAACAAATCAAGGACTACAATTTTTTTATTCACTATCTTCCTAGGAAGGAAAACATCGTAGATGATGCACTTAGCTGAAAAGAATATTCCATCCTATCCAATATGTAGATTGAAAAAGACCCCATATTTATGGAAATGAAAAGGGTGGATTTTTAAATCAAAACAATGCCAAATACATCATACATTTCCCGAATGATTTCCCAACCATATATCCTATAGAAGATAAAGGAAGCACAAAGGGATGTTTTGGAGTGACAAAAAAGTGAATACAGTAAAGGAAGGGAAGCTAAAGAATTTCTATATTAATAATGATGGTGTGATTTAGTTTGTAATGAGGCTTTGTGTGCCTACATAACCTAAGAAAAATAAGGAACTATTGTATAATGCACATAACTCATCTTTATCCATCAATTTTGTATGTACCACAATGTATCACAATATTTGAGAAAACTTATCATGAGAAAACATGAATAATGAGATCATTGAGTACATCTCAAGGTGTTTGGTATGTCAACAAGTTAAAGTATAATGAAAGAAAGTCCAAAGAGATGATGAAACTATTGCCTACACCCACATGAAAATGATATAACATCAATATTGAATTTTTCTCTGATCTCCTAAGAACATACAAAAGAAACAATGTGATATGGGTTGTGGTGCATCAACCCACCAAGACAACCCACTTTATCTCTATTTAGGAAGATATATCCCTTGAACAACCTTCTCTGATATATGTGAAGGAAGTGGTTAGGCTGTATGAGGTACCACTTTCAATCATCTCATATTGTGATCCAAGGTTTACCTCTAAATTCTTTAGAATCCTTCAACATGATTTGAATACAAAATTAAATTTCATCATAGACTATAACCCCCAAACTGATGGCCATTATGAAAGAACTATCCAGAAGCTTGAAGATATGCTAAGAGCCTACTCAATGTAATTTAAAGGAGGATAGGGTAAACACCTATAATTGGTTGAGTTGTGATATAATAACAGCTTCCACTTGAGTATTCAAATGGATCCCATATGAAGTTCTGTATGGGAAGCGATGTAGACCTCCAACTGGTTTGGATTAATTTGGGGAATGAAGGCTACTTGGACAGAGTCTAGTATAAGAGATGATAAAGAAGGTTAAATCCATCCAAAAAAATATAAAATATTTTCAAAGTTATGAAAAGAGATACGATGAAAACCATATAAGGGAATTAGTGTTCAATTTTATAGACAAAGTCTTCCCTTGAATATCACAATGAAAGAGAGTAATGTATTTTTGAAAGAAAGGAAAGATTAGCCCAAGGTACGTTAACCCCTTTGAGATCCTTGATTTCATTAGATTAGTGTCTTATTGGATTGCACTTCCACTGAGTATGGTTCAAGTTATTGAAGTGTTCCATGTATCACTTCTAAGGAAGTATATACCTGACCCCTCACATGTACTAAATCAAGAGGGGGTAAAACTGGTGAATGACCTCTCAAATGACAAGCAGTTGAGGAAAATATTAGAATGTAGAGACAAAGCTCTATGTAATAAGACAACTCTCCTTGTGAAATTATTTTAGAAGAAATATAAGTATGAAGAGGAAAATTGGGAATCAGAAGAAATAATAAAGCATAAGTACACTCACCTATTCTCAACTGAGAATACGAGTTGAAATTTTAAGGTTGAAATTTCTAAAAGGGGGATAGATGTAACAACCCAATGTTTTTAGTAAAAAAAATTTCTTGAATAAGTGTGTGTTGAATTAAATTATATAATATTACACACATGGAAAATATAAAAAAACTAATAAATACATTGTTTCATTAATAAACATATTTATATTAATCAATAATGAAACAAATTAAAATTCCAAAAATTATAATTGAAATTAAAGAAAATATAAGTGAATTTTAAAATAACTATATTTTAAATTATAAGTATCATTTTTAATAAAATAAAAGAATCATGGTTAAAAAAATAAGTATCATGGTTAAAAAAATAATTATCACGGTTAAGAAACTCAAAGAAAATATAACTGCATTTTTATAAAACTATATTTCAAATTATTTTGTAAAAATTATTATATTTATATAAAAATTAAAATTATATATTTTATAAATTTATTTTGAAAAAATTAATATCATTTTTGATATCATCACATAAATATAATCCATGGTTAATGTTTCATTAATTTTTTGAAATACTATGATTTTTAGGTGAATAGTAAAAATACAGTTTTTCAAATGACCAGTGTAACTCAAATTACATCATTTATGATGAAATGGTGAGATAATACTTTCCATAAATTTATATTAGCACGTGGTATATTTTATTTCAAAATAAACATTCATTAAAATAAAATAAACTCAATTTCTAAACCAAAAAAGAACTTTCCAAAACCTAATGTCAAAAGTGATTCTTAAAAATAAAAAAAAAATTCTTTCCACTTTCTTTTTTAATAAACTAATGAATTTTAATTATTAATGTAAAATATTAAAATCATTATATTTTATGAATATAATTTTTATAATATCAAAAATTCACTATTAAAAGTTTTACCTTTGGTGTATTATTTTATTCAATATTTTATTCTAAAAATACCGCTCTCCTCAAGGATAAATAACCCCACTCCCTTCTATTGTCAAAAACACTCCTCTCATCCATTAAAAAAGACAAATATCTATCTAAATCCTTTTAATTAATCCTATTAGAATCCATAGGTACTTTCTGTAGTAGTCTAACTCTAATCACCAAGGAGTTATATTGTCGTAAAAAATACGCTATACTGAGGAGAAAGTGAGTCTCTATTTACTCTTCCCTCTTTTCTTCTTATCTTTATTATTTTTAACCTATTCCTTTCAAAACCATGCACTAAAAAATTTACTATATAGTAAGTTAAAATTATATTAATTATGTTAACGAATTTTAATTTTAATATTTATGAAAAATGTAAAATGTCATACTTTCTTTTACCACTCTTTTGAAAATATATCGTTAAAGGCCAGTTAACCACTTATAGAGACATTGTCAAGAAAATTATTATAAACACATTTATGGATGAACATTATGAATTATATATATTATATAAATATGTAATTTATTTTATTATATTATTCAACAATTTAATTATACTAGTGTATAAATTACATTTAATAAAATTGTGAAATTGTTTTAAAATGGTAAATTCTTGAGTAAAACATAAAATAAAAACGCTTCAATTTAATCAATGTAAATTAAAAAATATAATAAAATGATAATAATTGATATTTTTTTATAAATGAACATTATTAACTTCTGTATCATTGTTTTAATAAGTATAATTTTATTATTGAGGATGTGAAAAAATGATGAAATTAATCTGGAATTAAGGTAAGGGGATTCTCAAACCCAACTCCATTTCCTTGGGTTTTCCCTATTTCTCAAAAATTTCGTAATGTATATACATTTAATTTTCCTTTAATATCATTTCATTATTCTTCCTTTTTATTTTCAATGATATGTATGTTTTCAACTTGGTTTTATGTCAAATACAATGATTTTTCAAAAATAACTCTTCTTTCCAAAACACATCTCGACTCCCTTGAGACTGTTTCTTCTTCACTCAAGTTTGATGATTCTTATACCAAGTATGTTATTACTTATTTATTTTGGGAACCCAAATGTTAATTCATAATAGTATTATTTATGAAATTCTCATGAAACCCATTTCTTTTCCATTGGTTATTTTATGGTAAATATTGTTATACATTCTATGTGGCATGCATGATTATATAAATGTTATGATGTGATTGGTGCACTCAGAATTATATAGAGATCCAATTTGTTGGGTAATTTTATGTATATAATAATATATTTTGAAATATGTGTGAACATGATGCTATATTGTTTCATAGTTATCATGTTAGGATTATGCGCATATGTTATGCGTGAACATGATACTAGCTTTGTTCACAACTATGTGTGGCCTTGGACCACTAATACATGATATTTAATTTTTATTAAATTATATATTTAATTCCTTTATATAATTATTCATATTATAATTATGATTATTATGATTTTCTTATGATATGATGATGATGATTATTCTCACTCATGTTATATTGATTCATGTCTTTATCTATCCTCTTACTGGGATTTTAGCTCACCCCATTCATTGATGTATATCCTCATGTGATTACTTGTACTAAAGAGAATGTGAGAGACAATAAGAATATATAGAATAAGGAATTAAATAATTTTTATGTTTTATTATGTAAAATTTATATATAATAATAATTTTCCCAAGACACTACATTGTTTGATCCTAGATATGTAACATTATTAAATTATTTATCTTTAAAATTTTGTAATAGTCATGTAAGAAAAAGTAGGGTCACTATATGAAGAAAATACATACACATACTTTGGTTTATATTCATATTCCACTGAGTGAGAACATATTTTAAGCTCTTATGGTCCATGGAAACTACAATGTTCTTACCAATGAGGTAATTACACCACAACTTTAGCACAAAAACAACTTCCGCCAACTCTAGATCATGGGTGTAGAGTTAACCTCATGGGGATGCAACCTAATATACCCATAAAAGATAATTTATCTCTTATATATCAATAAACATCCTTAGAAAAAGTAGGATTCATCCCAGAAAACCTCAAACAACAGACCCTATTCTAGAAACCGAAGTACTGGAATGTTGTCTATCTTCTCATTCGGCTACCTTAACACTTCTTAGAATTTATTATTATTAATAAAATATAATTCCTTCCTATTAAATTATTTTATTGGCGATTTAACCTGTGATAAATTTGGTACAAACCTCTAATAATATCCCTAGAGACCAGGGAAATTGTGAACATCTACCATGTTCTTGGGTAAATCCCAAGAAACAACTGCCTCAACCTTTGATGGGTTCAATTATACACCATTATAATACACCACATATCTATTTAAACACAACTCTCATGTCTATATCTTACACTAGGATAACTTTCTACAGAGTTGGTTGTGTTGAAGAACCTGAAAAATTTTTATGACATTCTCGATATGCTCCTCCTCTTACTTCAAGTAGACCAAGATATCTTTGATGATATGATGAATAACTAGTCTAAGGTTTATGTAAAATTGATTTCATGAGTCCCATGGACACTACATGTGTGTTCATAACACCAAACCACGTGAATAAAAGATCAAACTTCCCATAAATTCTATAAATACACCGAATCCAGTGACATGGAGTCGATGTCTAATTTATTATATTTGCACTAGATACATGAAATCACATCCTAAGGGACCAAATAGTTTATTAATCTTGGTAAAATAGATACATACTTGTAATTAAAATTAAATTTTAAAAACATAAAATAAAAAAATCTTTGAGATCACTAACATTCCCCGGAGCATAACACTGCATATTAATCACAAAAAATGTCTCGATATCCCTGATAAAATAAAACATAAAGAAGGGGTGATCTCAAACACTCGATAAGGGTATGCATAAAGTAGAATATGTCATGAATAAATAATATTAATGAATGTGGAAAGGTAAATAACAAAAACATAATCAATTTAAACAACATCCTGATCATAATATAGTGGAAATAAAGGACGATTAAGTAAGTCCATATAAATAATATGATCTTGAAACTTATCCATGGATATTTTAACTAATCAAATAATCACATGGAAATCAATATCTGATATCATAATGTGGGAATTCATAATTTTTTACATCTAAAACATACTTTCAAAACCTCTCAAAAGACAATTTAAAACTATGGGTAAAACCCCATTTAATCTCGCCAACTAATTTGTCTAATGATACCTATCAGTGAATCATGGGGCTATCTATAATCGGGCCCCAACCATCACATAATCTGTCCATTTCATTCCTCATATGAATGGTGTCAAACATAATCCAAATAAACATTAAGATTTAAAAACTAGAATATAATGTGTTAATATATACCCTAATCAATAAACATATTCATATGCTATACAGATTAATATGGTGAATGGTAATAAAATTGTACATCCCTAGTTTAAAGGATCATAAACCATCCTAATAAAGAATAAGGATGATATCATTAAAACTAATCCATAGTGAATCATAATGACAATATAAGTTTGGTATCATTCATGAATAGAAACACCATTAAAAATTCATTAAAAACATTCTTCGGGAAAATAACCTATTCACTTTCAAAATCACATTTTAATAGAATTTTAACAGACTATTTGGAGAATAATTTCCTTTTAAATTAACCTTGGAAACATATAAAATAATATTTAAAATATTGAGTGGTCATGAAGGTGTAAAATTGTTTTTATGTATTATACATTAACCTAAATATACCTTTCACATTTTTAGTAAAATACAAATGGTTCTTGTTTAGAAAATGACATGAATATTCATTTAAAATAATTTTATAAAAATTAAAACATGTGTAAATATGTATTCGACATATAATTTGGAGAATTTAAAAAAAATTAGAAAACATAGATTTTGATGGTAAATCATTTTCCATTGAAAAAGAGAAACAATGTATTCTTTTCTTAAAAAAATTATTAATCATTTTAAGTACCAAAGAAAGGGAAAATGGGACTATTACTTGAAAATTTATTGAATAACTATAGGAGATGAAAAAATATTGGTTTTAAGCTAGGAATACTAAATAATTCTCCAAAGGGTGACTTAAATATAAACATTCTTGAATAATGAAGTGATTGTGAAATAACTTATACCACTTTGGTAACTTCTGAACTGTATGACCCATAAAAGAAATGACATCAAATGAAACTTTAAATATAATTAAGATGAATGGATTAATTATATAACATATCAATGGGGTAGTATATACACCACACAAAATAAATAATTGGTTAATATGGTATATGTCTTACGGAAGTAAAAGTGATATGAGAAACCCTTATATAAGGCACAACTTACATCGTTTGTTTCTAAAACTCCTATATAATAAATATAGGTTTATTATAAATATATTATAGAAACATAATAATATATATCATACACTATTTTATCCTCTTATATCATTTTAACACCTTTTTTAATAATATTTCATTGTTTTCATTGTTTCAGGTGTTAATTGTCATGTTTCTCATACGTGTTTTGTCATGAAATTTATTGTTATTATACATAATATATAGTTTCATCATATCCAGAATTATATTAATATTAATATTTTTTTATACACATCATTAAAACCTTTCTTGAAAATTGAAAATATATAATAAATCAAATTACTTCATGGAGACGGTTGGTCGTACCTACGCACGAGCGACGTTATCATTCTTTTAATGGGTGAAAGGGTAAGGAAGTGTACAATATATAACTTTTACATAATTGATATCATTTATTATATATAACATATATTCATTAAATTTATACTTATTAACTTCCATGTAAATCATAGGTGAAAAACGAATCACATCGTTTTGTGTGGTGATGGCCTATCGTACATACGAGCAGCGTTATTATATTTTGAAGAGAATGGAAATTAAGAAGATATATTTGATATTATAACTCTATAATTATAATTATATCATAAATATTATATATATATACATTAAATTCTTCATTATATCCAGTCATGAGAAGTACCGATGAAAAATGGGTTACATTAGTTCATGAGGCAGTAGTCTGTCGTACACACGATTGATAATTTTGTTTCTCATTTGAAGGAAGTGAATATGGATAAATATTATTTGATTAACATAATAAAATATTATTATATAGGTGGTAATGTGTTCACTATATTTCAATTGATAATTCATAATTTAAGGTTCTAAAATAATAAATAAAGAGAATGATCTTATTGAAAAAAATTATTTTCTCTAAGAGAAACCTCATATAGATCTCTTCTTAAGTACCCTAGGAATGGTATTTTGGGAAGAAAAGAAACTATAAAAAGTTTTTAATTATGTTTGGTAGGGTTTTATATATTTTTTTGGAGTAAAATTTCTTGAGATGTGTGAATAATTGAGGGGAGTGAGTGCCCTTTTATAATTGAGGAGTGATATTTTTGTAAATTCCCAAAACTATTAAATAATGGGATGTCATTATCACACCAAGTGACCTGAAAACTAATAAACAATGGATTGGGTGGAATATAATTTTTATATACACCTCCAACATATAAAATAACACATGTTATAAAATTTTTATTTATTATCCTTTTAGTTTAATCAGTTTTACCTTTTACGTTTTCACTACGGGGAGTAGTTTTTTTAATATAGTTAATTTAAAAATTAAAACTAAAATAAAAAAAACATTTATCAGATAATTTGGAACCATTTATTCTAAATATTAATACCAATTTATAAAATATAAAATTTATATGCGTGAAAAATTAATTTTAACACAAACACATGTAACACACAAACCCTCGTTTTAAACATAACCACATTAATTTATTTATTATTATTTTGAATAATTTTTATGCCAAAAAATTAATTTGACCTTATTACTTAATATTAATTATTTAAAGTCCAAATATGGATTCTTTTTTTAAAAAAATTAACTCACATAAGTGGAAAATTTTAATTAATAATTTAACCCATAGACGTAATGAAAAAGTGATTTTCTAAAATGAAAATTCTCAGAAGTATAGAAATATTTAAAATAAAAAAACAAAAAAAAATTATTCCGCTGAAATAAAGTATAATTATTACAATATAATTGAAATAATGTAACTTTTAAAAAAAATTATTCAAA
Organism: Viscum album; assembly: GCA_963277665.1. NCBI lineage: Eukaryota > Viridiplantae > Streptophyta > Magnoliopsida > Santalales > Viscaceae > Viscum > Viscum album. Next base: position 1,529,201,989 of record OY728137.1, read on the forward strand.
ATTTAAAATTTAAAAGATTTAAAAATTTAATTTTTAATAAAAATCAGTGTTTTCACTATTCATCGAAAATTTAATATTCTCATAAAATTATAAAAAATTAAATCTTAAATAATTTTGAAATTATTATTTCAAAAATGAATTTAATTTTGAAACAAAAATTGTCTAAAATAGTTAAATTTTATTTTTGAAGTATGTGTGTAGAGTCCAAAGAATCTACCTTTCATAAAAATATAATTTTTCAAAAAAACATTTCATTTTATTTAAATTGATTATTATTTTATTTATAATAAATAGATATTAATTTCAGTTATTCAATTAAAATATAAATAATATAATGTTTATAATTTATTAATTCATATTCATACTCACCAATTTAATGGCTAGGTTATAACAGTATATTATATTGTGGTTCATTTAGACTCAGAGTTGTGTGTATTGTAAGCTATGGAAGAAATTAAATTTTAATAAACATATATCATGGGACATTTAAGCTCAGTGTTTTGTCTCAAAATCTATATTGAACATAATTGTATTATTTTAGTATCATGGGGTGTTACATTCTACCCCCTTAAATAAATTACATCTTCGTAATTTAATCTTGATCTTTGTAATCAAGGATTTGGCATTTGAAAATACCTTTATTGGAAACCCACATCATAAAATGGGTTAATAAACCATCCTCATGATAATATATAAAGATAAGTATGAAGTCCATCTAGATAAACACATAATTAGTTTTCAAAATAGGAGAACATTGGTGGGAAGTGATGATACACACATGGAAAAAAGTAATAATAATTATGGAGAGTGATAGAGATAAATAGTCATAATAATGTGAGTAACCAAAAACCATAAATCTTTGATGAGATAAGATCCCATTTGATTCATCATATATAAAGGCAATATGATAAATCTTTGTTTCAAGATCCTTTTCCAATTTTCAAGGGATTCGTTTACCGTTTAGATTGAGAACATATAAAAATATAATTACTAGATATATTTCTATTTCAAGGCTCATTTTCATCCTTTGGTTATCATTTGATCAATTCCCACTTCATTTATTACTCTAAGAAATGAATATCCAAAAAGAGTTTTTATGCCGAGATCACTAAAATTATCTCTTAATGAATCATACAAAAATAACTATCCATTCCTCCAATCTCTATATATCTTTTGAGACCAAATTGGTAAGCATGATTCATCCAATAATAAATTAATTTCTAAAACCTCAATAATAACCCCAAAGTTCAACTTCATCCAATTCATAAATATTTAACCTTAAGACTCAACCAAAATATTCCATTCCTAATTCAAAATCCAAAAATTTTGAAGGAAGGTCATTAAATTTATAAAATTAACTTAATAGTAGATTCCCCAAACAATAGAATATAGTTCTTAATGACGCATATCAAATATTTTATTACCTTGATCATCTCAAAACATTAATGAAAACATGCATGGTTTTAAAAATTAATTTTCTCTTTATTTCTTAAATAAAATTTAAAATTATTGAATTTATTCTATAGTTCCAAAAATGAAGTAAAACTCCATCCAAAATAAGAAAATATATAAAACCACTCACTAATTTCAAGGTCAATAATATTGTCTCATAAATATCACTTTATCATTATTATCTCAACACCGGGCATATATTAAGGGTTATCATCCGTCAGTCATGTGTTTTCAAAAAAGATAAGCTTTCCACTATATCAATTTTCTTAGTCATCAGAACCATTCAACATATGTCTTTAAATCCTTATAGAAAAGATAATACAGTATAATACTTATATGTTTTATGATTTTTATAATGATAATATCATTGATAAAATACTTATAAAACATGACTTTTGAATCAAAATACACAATCAATTTTTTCATTCCACTTCGTATATAGTGATAATATAAGATTAACCTTGATCCCGAAGCTTATTTGGAGGTGTATTCCCTTGAAACATGGGATATTAATTTTCATTGTTCCCCATATCCTTATATTCTAAGAATTAAAAATTATTAACTTCTTTATTTCTCTTGAAATCAGGATCATGGTGGAATTTATCTTCACACTTATAGAAAACTCTCATTTCTTTCAAGAAATTACCAGCGTGTTTCCCTCTAAAATTATCACATTGGGGGATCCTTATTTCCCTTATTTCCTTTATGAAAATTATTCTCTACAATTCTATTCTTCTCTTACTTCCCTTTGAAACTATGATAACCCAGATTTCCCTAGCCATTTATTTGTGAAAATACAGTGTTTAGGGTATTCTGGGAGGCATCGGTGGCTCATTTCATGAGTCTACCAAATTTCTTGTTTTTTCATTGGCATGTCAATACGTCGGTATGTTGGTGAATTAGCATTTCAATGAATTGGAATTTCAATTCATCTGTGAGTTAGGGGCATCGACATTGGTGAGTCAAAGGGCATCAACATCGGTAGATCGAGGGTGTCACTATTGGTGAGTCAAAGACATCAGTGTCGGTAGTTCGCGGTGTCGGTAGGTTGTGGTGTCGGTAGGTCAGGGAATCAGTAGTTCAAGGAATCGATAGGTTAGGGTGTTGATAGGTCAGGGTGTCAGTAGGTTATTTCGTAGGTATCTCATTGTTGGTAGGTTTCATCGGTATCTCACCTGTTAGTGGCTCAATGTCGGTGACTCACCCATCGGGGACTCATTTCTAGTTTTTTTCAGTTTTTCCAGCTTCTCCCTTATTATGTGTTTATCTCCATGAAATGTTAACCTATCAACTAAAAATTGTGAGATGGGATGTCTCACCATTTTTTAGGGTAATTATTAAATTCCTTGTATCTCGTAATGTTCCAGCAGCCTTTTAACCTCGAAGTTGTGTGGTCAAACCATGATATGATTTTCAAGTAATTTGAAATTGTATCCTTAATTTTTAGGATCTCTCCCTTTCATAAACCAAGATATCTTCATTATTTATTCATTTTCATTTTCCATGATGATTAAAGAGCCTTCCTCCTTATAAGAGTCATGTTTTTGTGCTAGAGCCCCTCCTGGTAAATTATCATGATGATATTTCTTGTGCCTTGCACGATCCCCTATTATTGGTGCAAGGAGGAAATTCAATCATTGGATCATCCAGGTAGGTATTTATTTTTCTTCTCTTTAATTGTGAGTCATTCAAGGAAGGTATATGAATGAATCCTTGTGAGGAACAATTCTGGACTTTCCTAAAAACCACAAATAGATAAGAACTAGATTTCATCAAAAGATAACACAGTTAAATAATATAACGGGCAGAGAGTGTTTTGAAGTTGATCACATGTTTTCTATGATATCTTTGATTTTTTTATGGTCGTTGTGTCGATATTCCTTCTAAAAATCATGGTCGTTGGTGGTCGTTTTTTACACACAAGTGACGTTATGATTTTTTGAGATACTTGAACAATTACTATAACATTAAATATCTTTAATCATGTATACTTGGTTAAATAAATTAATACCCCATGATCAAGCCACTTTGTTTATCACCCTGGTTATAATTAAGTAGAATTAAATAACCCCTACTGGTTAAATCTGAATGTACACATGTCCTGTTGATAGGTGTGGATGAGTGTTGTGTTCTATGGAGTTTTGCAACCTTGGGTGAGTTGTGTGGGGATACTATTGGGAGCATGGTTGTGAGTACAAGGTTGATCGGGGGAGTGTACTTTGTGAGAAGGGTGTGGTATGAGTGTACAATGGGGTTGTGGGTTAATGGTAGTTACATTTGGATTTGCATGTGGGGTGGTACAAGAGAGGTGTGATAGAATCTAAGTCCGAGAGATTGATTCATGATGGAATGGATGAACATGTAGGCTGCTGAACTGCCTTTGTTATGTTGTGGTCATGGAACGACATTAGGTAGTTGGATAACTATGTGGATATGAACTTGAGTGCACTGGGATTGCAGAATCTGGTTTTGTGTTGTCAATTAGTAGGACTGCAGTTGGGTTTTTCCTTGGTAATGTTTAGTGGCTTTTAGCCTTCTGAGAATGGTTGTAGATGTTGTGCGTATTAGTTTCCCCAAGTAGTGCTAGAATAAATTACAGTGAATTATTTAGATAAATAAATTGTAAGTGGTTGAATAAAAATGGGGTTGGGTTATTCTTTGGTAGTAGTATTTTTGTGGTTGTTCGTATATAGGTAACAAAAAAAGTGGTATCAGTGGGTTGTTGTTTGATCGTTTTTTTAAACCCGTAGGTTGGGATGAGTGTTTGATTACCTATATATATATATTATAGTTCCTTGTTATTTCAATGTGCACACCACCATTGTTGAGAACTATGTTATGAACAGCTCCATTTAAGGGGGGAGGGTATCTATCCCATCATCCTGGTGGGAGGATGTATGGCTGGTAACTTACTTTCTTCCTCACACCCTCTTCTGGGTTCTTACCACTTGAGAAAATCTAGGCAGGTTGTAATGGATTGAGGCTTACCATAGTCCAATATTCAATGGGTGACGGTTTGTTGTAGATGATAGGCATAGGTGTTTTCATTCCAGGTTTATTTTCCAAAGTTTCTTCTAGATGAGGCCCTGTGTCTTCGGGCGAGAGGTGTGGTTGTTGTGGCCCAGGTGTCTTCGGGCGGGATTTTGTGTCTTGGATGCCCATGTGTGTGCATTCAGGTTCTGGTAGTGGAAATTCCAATGTGAATAACGGTACTATCAATACATTAGTCATTATGGATGAGCTTTCAACCAATGGGAAAGTGGTGCGGGGTACCCAAATATCGATTGGCATATACTATTACATTACTTAACTTGCATTACTTAGTGAGTATGTCTTGGTGAGGATGGGTTGGTTAGTAATCCTTTGTAGGTTCTTTGTGGTTCTACCATTTTCTCACATGGGCATTAGTATGTTCCCCAACTTGTGTATGGGTGGCTTTAGATTTTTTTACTGAGTATAGTTTTATGCTCACCCTATGTATATAAAATTATTTTCAGGTTCCAGGGGGGACTTAGAGGACTGTGTTGGACTTTACTAGCTCGGGAGTCAATATTTTTTGTCTTTTCTTCTTAGACTATTTTCCTTTGGTACTTTACTTTAGATTTTTCATTGTACCTTGTATAAGAATCACTTTTGAACGTACATGTGGGAATGGATTTGGGATTTACTTTTACTTTTAGTATTTGGTGTTGTTTGGTACATACAATCTCATCTCCCGATATTGTTCTATAAAAATTGTAATGTCTTCCATTTCTATGTGTGATTCTATACCCTTGGTGATAATCTCCACTCTGGGGCCAATTGAAGGTGGGACTTGGGGGGTTATTATTGTTCCTTCTTCTTGAAGAAGGAAGGGTATGGTTGTTTGTTGTCCCCTCCCACATCTTCGAGAAAGAAGGTGTTGAAAAAATGGTATCAGAGGGAGGTTTTGGGAGATTAAAGTTAGGATGGAGTTCCAAGTGATGAATATTGAGGATTTCATGGGGGTGGTAGGGAAATAGTGTTAGAAAATCTTGGCACACAAAATAGACTAGGGAAGATTGGCTATAACACAGAATTTTAGGTCCCCTCGTGATCTGATGCAAGGACTCTAGACCTACTAAATAACTAAGTGAGGCTACGCCGATTGTAGGGTAGAGACCCTAAAAAGGGAACATTCTTCATAATGACTTGTGTTATTTTTTGTCTTGGGTGTTTTGAGAATTTAAAATAAATGAAGAGTTAAAATATTAAAAAACTCCACACTACTAGGTCTTAAGAGTTCCCTGTTTACTTTTTAGCTATGGAACCTGGACATCATCCATGAGTGGTACAAGTAGCTGAGGCCTGAAAGGTTGACCTCGTTGATCAACAGAGATCTAATTGGGAGGAGGAGGATGACTATTGCTAGAGGATGCTTCATGCCTTACAGTGACTAACTCTGGGGAAGTATGAGGGAAGTGTCTTAGTTTTGGAAATGGAAGGTTGGCTCGATAATTTTGTGATTTCTTTCATCTTGATTCGGAATAAAAAAGAGTATTGGGTTCCTCTGGTAGTGATCCAGATATGAGGATAATCGCATCATTGGTGGACACTTTACCTCAGGGAGTGGAAGGAAACATAGGTTTCATGGGCCGACATTGAGAGGGAGTTTCGATTGGAATTATTTTATTCCACAATAAAGGCTGATAAGAGGAAGGATATACTCTCCCTCCTACACGGGAGTATATTAGTAAGGGAACCGGGTATCAACTTCAAATATATCATATGCTTTACACTGGATCTCTTCCCAGATGAGGAGTCCTGAGTGAGATGCTTAAAGTAGGAACTCTGACCTTCTCTTAAGTATACTGTTAATTATTTCACTGTACCAATGTACCTAGAGGTTCAGAATAATTTCAAAGTAGTATAAAGGATACACTCGTTGGGAGGTGTGCCATGATAGGGGTGCATGTAGATTTTTTCAAATGGGAAAGTATTTAGTATGGGGTGTTCAGTGTGAGGGCCTTCTAGGTTTCAGCCAGCGGGAAGTTTACATCAACAGTTCTAGTACTGATCTCCTAGTACCCACCCTTTTCTCATGTTCCTATGATGAAGGTGGTTTATTTTTGGAGGCTGTGGAAATATTTTGAAAAATTTCCCAGTTTTAGTACTGTATAGTAGGGGTGGCTAGGCTCAATGCCCACCTCAATAGCAGTATTTGTCGGTTAGGCCCATCCAACAGTAGGGGCAGCGAGCTCCCACTCCACCGAGGGTAGATGGTGCAGGGGGAGGTTGTCCCCAGAGTGCTCCTCAGGGACCTTAACCTAGGTGTGGTCGAGGATGCATTCGATAGCAGAGAGGTAGAGGAGTTGGGCGTGGGTAGTTTCATGTCATAGAGGTAGCAGGTCTAGCAGGACCAGAGGTTGTTTGAGGTATGATCAGTATATTTAGTACTCTTGCATGTAGTTTATTTGATTTAGGATCCTCACACTCCTTTGTTTCACCTAGTTTATCCCATTCCTTGGGAATTTATGTAGAGAGACTTCACATGCCCTTGGTGTTGAGTACTCTAATTGGAGGTCAAAACAGTCTTTTTGACATTTGTCAAGGATGTAGACTAATGTTGGGGTCACATCTGTCTAGTGGGGATATTCTTCTACTATAGATTCAGCCATATGATGTCATTCTAGGCATCGACTGGTTGTTTTCTGTGATCATTGTTATCAAATTATTTTGAATAAGGGTCATGTTCTCAGATATGGGTGGCCAGCACGTAGCTTTCATTAGAGAGCAGAGTTGTCAGGAGGGAAGCCGACGTGTGAAGCCTATTATTTTCTTGTTGGCCAAGATGTCTTTGGAATCAGTAAATACACAGATGGTGGAAGTTCCAGGGCTTGTCTTTGAGTTCCTAGACTTCTTACCGAAGGAGGTGGTGACTCTACCCCCTCGACACAATGTTGAGTTTGGGATACAATTGCAACCTGATGCTCATCCGATTACAATGTATCTCTATCTAATGACACTTTATGAATTATAGGAGTTTCATATTCATGTTGACGACATGATGAAAAAGGGTTTTATCCATCCAAGTGTTTCACTATGGTGTGATTTGGTATTGTTCGTGAAGAAGGAGGATGGTGGCCTAAGATTGTACATAGACTACCGAAGGTTAATCAGGTGGTAGTCAAAAATTGTTACCCCATTCCAAGGATCGAAGACCTTTTTGACTAGTTAAAGGGGGTAGGTTGGTTCTCTAAGATCAACCTATGTTCTGGATATCACTAATTGAGGGTGGGGGAGGGTGACATCCCAAAGACTACTTTCAGGTGAAGATATGGGCACATCGAGTTCATGGTCATGACCTTCAGTGTCACAAATGAAATAGATGTCTTCATGGGTCTCATGAACTCTATTTTTAGTGAATATCTATACTGGTTCATCATTTTTTTCATCAACAAAATTTTGATCTACTCAAGGTTAGAGGAGAAGCACATCAGGCATTTAAGGACTGTCTTGGAGGTCCTCCGACACCACCAACTCTATAAAAATTTGTCCAAGTGAAAGTTTTGGATGTGAGAGGAGTACTTCCTTGGACAAATAGTGTCTCAGAAAGAGATAATGTTGGACCCCTCAATGGTTGATGCAGTTGATTCTTGGGTAACACCTAAGAATGTGGCAGAGGTTAGTAGTTTCCTGGGTCTGGAATACTATTATTGAAGGTTCGAACCTGAATTCTCTTGAGTTGCAGCTGCTTTGATAGGTTTGACTAGAAAATACTGGGACTTTATATAGAGTGATAAGTTTCAAGAAACTTTTAGATATCTAGAGGGGAAGCTGGTCAGTGCCCCAGTGCTTAGGATACTAAAGCAAGGGGTGATATTCAAGGTGTTATGTGATGCTTCCAACCTCGATTTGGTATGTGTACTGATGCAGTAGCGAGGAGTAATCTCTTATGGGTCTAGGAAATTACAACCTAAAGACTGTTTTTATTCCACCCCTGACCTAGATCTTTCACCAGTCGTGTTTTTTCTAATGTTATGGAGGCATCACCTCATTGGGGTGCACTTTCTGGTCTTCACAAATCATAAGATCTTGAGGTATAACATTTCCGAATGAGACCTGAACTTTCAACAGTGAAGGTGGATGGAGTTACTCTAGGATTATGACTTTGAGATCTCTTAAACCCTGGGAAAGGGGAATTTGGTGGCCAATTCCTTGAGTAAGAAGTCAAAAAAGGAGGTAGTTTTGGAATACATGAATGCTTGAAAGGAAATAGAAGAGTTGGATGATTTGCGCCTGTATATTGAGGAGGACAGTGGTAGAGGCTATCTGTTTCAACTAAAAGTGAAGTATTCGTTGGTGTCGTAGGCATAGGAGTCTCAGTGGGGAGACTTAGAGGTTGAGGTGATGCATGAACATGTTGTCTAGGGTGATTCTCTGGAGGGATGGTCGGAGGATATCCATAACCAGATGTCGTTAAGTGGGAATCTATTTTTCATAGTGGCAATACACGAGGGAGTTCTCCGTGACTTCCATATCTTACCCCTATAAGTGAATCCATGAGTTTATAAGATGTACCAAGGATCAAGGGAATAGTTTGGTGTCCTAGGGTGAAGCGGAAGGTGGCAGAGTTTGTGGAAAGATACATAGTGTGTTAGAAGGTGAAGGCCAAGCACCATATTCCAGGTGGTCTGTTGAATCCCTTGGATGTTCCTGAGTGGAAGTGGGATGACATATCAGTGGATTTCATCATAGATTTACCTAGAGCTTAGGGAGGACGCAATGATTTTTGGGTAGGGGTGGATTGATTGATGAAATCATATCACTTCCTAGAAATCAAGGAGTCAAGTGCAGGGATGCCTTGGAAAAGAGGAATATAGATGAGGTGGTGCAGCACTATAGAGTTTCAAGATCCATCATCTTGGAATGAGATGCATGGTTTACCTCATGAGTTTGGAGGGTATTTAAACATACATTTAGAATAATGTTACGCCTTATCACCACTTTCCACCCTCAGATAGATGGACAGACATAGAGGACCATCCAGATGTTAGAGGACATGTTGTGGGCATGTGTCTTAGACTTTAAAGGATCGTGGGTATGAAAATTTACCCTGGAAGCGTTTTCTCACAACAATAAATATCACTCTACCATTGGCATGAAACCATTAGAAGACTTGTATAGAAGACCATTTCACTCATCCGTATGTTGGTTAGAGGTAGGGGAAACATCCCTTCTTAGACCAGAGGTAGTGCAGAGCACAATGGAGAAGTTTCACCTTGTCTGTGAGAGGATGAATGTGGATCATTACTAGCAGAATTCATATGCCAATCATAGGAGGAGGCCTTTGTATTTTTAGGTTAGGGACCACATGTTCTTAAAGATCTTACCTCATAATAGACAATGGAGGTTTGGCATAGGGAGAAAAATTTCTCTCAAGTTCATCAGACCTTTCAAAGTTTTAGAACAAGTTGGTGAGGTGGAATATTAGATGGAAATTCCACCATGGTTGGAGAAGATTCATGATATTTTTCATGTCTCTCAAATCCATCAGTATTTACACAACTACTTCTATACTCTTAACTGGGGAGAGTTGGATATCGAGGATGATGCGACGTTCATGGAGAAACCAGTATGAATCAAGGATTGTGACTAGAAGGTGCTTCGTGGAGGGAATTTTCTTTTAGTTCATGTGTTGTGGTGGCATGGTGGCCTTGATCAGAGTACCTTGGAATGAGAATCACAGATTCATTCCTATTACCAAAAGCTGTTCTGAGTTTTTCGATTTTGTTTTATTTGTTCCTTTCTTATGATGTAATGTTTTACCTTACATGTTGTATGATAAGTTTTTTCAATGTTCAATGAGTTTTTGTGAAATTTCCGGACTATGGGTATGGGAGAACCTAATCCCTAATCAATACGTATTAATGTGGATGCGATTAAACCCGTACGGGAGAGTCAGTTCCACCCAAAGTGGATGGTATCTTAACATGGAGGAAGTACCTCCCTAATCCATATGTATGGACAATGTGACCTTGGTGTCTGTTTGGTTGTTTGGGGTAGTGTGGGGCCTTAGTGTTGAAGAGTTTATTAGTAGATTTAATGATAAAGGGGTGTTCTAGGATTTCAAGGTTTCCATACCAACTTTATAATGACACAAGGTGGTTAACTCCAGAGAGGTATCTTAAGGGATGGTTGTTCAGACCTCTTTTTTTTTCTTAGTTAGTTTTGAAATTATCAAGGAAAAGAATAATTTTATAGGTATCTGATGTAATAACCCAAATTTCTATAGCCCTTCCTTTGTGAAAATCTAGTGTTTAGGGTGTTCTGGGAGGCAACGATGGCTCATTTCAAGATTTTTCCAAATTTCTAGTTTTTGCATAGACATGTCAGTGCATTGGCATGTCAGTGCATCGGCATGTCAGTGCATCATCAGGTCAGTGCATCTACATGTCATTGCATCATAATTTCATTTCTTTGGTGGTTCAGGGTAGTTGTAATCAGTGATTCAAAAGGCATCGACATCAGTAGATCGAGGGAATCAGTATCGGTGAGTCAAAGGTGTCAGTGTCCATAGGTTGTGGCATCGATAGGTCAGGGAATCGGTAGGTTAGGGCATCTGTAGGTCATTTCATCCATAGTTCATTGTGTCGGTAGATCATCTTCAGTAAGCCACGTCGGAATCTCACCCATTGGTGTCTCAGCATTGGTGGCTCACCCCTCGGTGACTCATTTACAGTTTTTCCCATATTTTCCAATTTCTCTCCAATTATGTGTTTATCACTGTGAAATGGAATCCTATAAAATCACAATTTTGGGATAGGCTATTTCCACCATTTCTAAGGGTAATTATTAAATTCCTCATATCTCGTAACATTACAACAGCCTTGTAACCACCAAGCTGCATGGTAAAACCACAATCTGATTTTCAAGTACTTTGAAATTGTCTCCTTGGTTTTTAGGATCTAACCCTTTTATAAAAGGAGATCACTTCTTTCCTTGTTCCTTTTTGTTTTACGTGGTACGTCTAGAGCCTTCCTCATTAGAAGAGTTTTGTGCCTATACTAGTGGCCCTCCTGCTCAGTTTTCTTGAAGATATTTCCTATGAATTGCACAATCCCATGTTCTTGGTACAAGGTGGAACTTCAACCCTTTGATCATCGGAGTATGGATTTATTTTTCTTTCCTTTAATTTTTCATCATGCGTGGAGGGTATACAAATGAATCCTTATGAGGAACAACTGAGGATTTTCTTAAAAACAAAAAATAGATAAGAACTGGATTTGATTAAAAGATAACACAGGTAAATAATATAACAAGAAGAGAGTGGTTTGTTATTGATCTCCAAATTTATTTGTTATATTGTATCCTATTATGGTTGGCATGGCTATATTCCTTCTAAAAATCATGGTATTTGGTGGTATTTGTTTGCGCACAAGTGATGTTTTGTTTTGTTGAGATTTTTAAACAATGACTATAACATTAAATCTGCTTAATCACGTATACTTGGTTAAATAAAAAATGCCCCATGATCAAGCCTTTTCTATGATCAACCTGGTTATAATTAAGTGGACTTAAATTCCCTCTAATTTTAAAATCTAAATATATACACAACCTATTGACAGGTGTGGCTGAGTGTTGTGTTTTGTGGAGTTTGTCAACCTTGGGTGAGTTGCATGGTGTTGTTGTTGGGAGCACAGTTGTGGGTACAAGGTTGAGTAGGGGACTGGTCTCTATGATAAGGTTTTGGTATGAACATACAAAGGGGTTGTGGGTTAATGGTAGTTATAAAGGGATTTTCTTGTGGTGTGGTATAGGAGAGGTGTGATAGAATCTCAGTCTGAGTGGTTGATTGATTCTGGAATGGATGAACTTATAGGCAGTTGAACTGCCATTTTTGTGTTGTGGTTATAGAATGATATTGGGAAGTGGGGTTGATCTGTGGATATGAACTTGTGTGCTGGGAACTACATAACATGATTTTTTGTTTTCATGCAGTGGGACTATAGTTGGGGTTTCCCTTGGTAGTTTTTAGTGGATTTTAGCCTTCTGAGAATGGATGAAAATGTTGTGCATGTTAGTTTCCCTGAGTAGTTATAGAATAAATTATAGTGAATCCTTTAGATAAATAAATTGAAAGTAGTTGAATAAAAATGGGGTTGGGTTGTGCTTTGGTGGTAGAAATTGTGTGGTTGTGCATATAGAGCCAGCAACAAAAGTGGTATTGGTGGGTTGTTGTTTGGTTGTTTTTTGAAACCCGTTGGTTGGGATGAGTGTTTGATTACCTATATATATATTTTAGTTCTTTGTGATTTCTATGTGAACCCCACCCTTATTGAGCACTATGTGTGGAACACCTCAATTTTACGAGGGAAGGTGTCTTTCCCAACATCACAGTGAGAGGATGGATGGATGGTTACTGACTTTATTCCTCACACCCTCATCCAGGTTCATACCGCTCGAGTATATCCAGGTAGGATGTAAAGGCTTGAGTATTACCATAGTCTAAGATTCTTCAGTTGAGGGTTTTTTGTAGATGATAGGCCTAGGTGTTTGTAGGCTAGGTTCGTTTTCCCAAGTGTCTTTGGGATGAGGCCCAGGTGTCTTCGGGCGAGTGGTGTGTTTGTTGTGGACCAGGTGTCTGTGGGCAAGATTGTGTGTGGTTGAGGCACAGGTGTGTGTGGGAAGGTTGTGGATGTGAGACTGTGCATATGGAGATTGGTTGTGTCAAGAGATTAGATATTAGGGATGAGAAATAAAGCAGTGTGAAAGTGGTGCGGGGTACCCAAATATCGATGTGCATATACTATTACATTACTTTGATTATGTTATTTAGTGACTGTGCCTTGGTGAGGATGGGTTGGTTAGTACTCCTTGGTATGTGCTTTGGGGTAATAATTTTTTCTCATAGGGTAATTAGTATGATCCCCCACTTGTGAATGGGTGGATTTAGATTTTCCTACTGACTATACTTGTATGCTTTCCCTACCTATATAAAACTATTTTCATGTTTCAAGGAGGACTTAGAGGGTTGTGATGGACTTTACTAGCTTGGGCATCTGTATTTTTTACTTTTGTTGCTTAGACCCTTTTCTTTTGGTACCTTACTTTAGAGTTTTCATTATACCTTGTATCATCTTCACTTTTGAACATGCATGTTGGAATGGATTTTGGATTTAATTTTACTTTTAGTACATGGTGTTGTTTGGGACTTACCATCTCATCTCCCGATATTTTTCTATAAATAGGGTAATGACTTCAAATTTATGTGTGAGATTCTATACCCTTGGTTCTAATTGTGACTTCAGGACCAGTTGATGGTGGGACTCGAGTGGTCATTATCTCTTTATCTTCTTGAAGAAATAGGGGTATGGATGTTTGTTGTCCCCTCCCTCATTTTGGAGAAGGTGGGTCATGATATAATCTCTAAGTCTTGGATTATTATTTCTTTTTCTAGATACCACATGATACTTTGTCCTTTTATGATGAGAAATTTTTGGAGACTAGTATCCTTTGAATAATTGTATTAAGACCATAAAATAAAAGATTAATATTTATCTTTGTATTATGTACGTAGTCTATATAATTCCTTTATAACCTTATAAAGTTGAATTTATACCTAGAAATATTTATACCTTCCTTTTTTATTAGACTTATCAATTTTCTCTTAGTGACCACATTGAAATTAATTTTCCATGGTGAATGCCTTAAAATCCTTCCATTCCATGTTTTATTTTTTTATTAATCCATAGTTTTTTGAATCAATGACCACCATTGATCCTCATATCCTGAGAGATGATAAAATACCATGAAAAATTTATACCTATCATTTCTTCCTAAAATGACAAATATCTTCTCTAAGGAACTTATCCATTGCTTAGATACAATTGGATTTGTAGTCCCATTAAATAATAGAGGTGGATAATGCATAAAGTGTTCTAACATTGTTACACCATTTGTTGGATTTTTAGGATTATTTATACGGGGAAGGTTATTAATCATAACATGAGACAACTTCCCCAATATGGTTATAATTTTATTAGTTTCAATTTTAGATCTGACCCCCACTTTATTTTCTTACTCATAAAGGAAATACATTAATAGGGTATTTTAATTGATTTAACTTTCATTACTTCTACTGGGTTTAATTTCTAAATAAGATCATGCACTGGATTAGATCATAACATCATGAAACATAATGTATAATCCCAAAACCAGTGAAATTGTTAACATAAATTGAAAATTTTATGCTTGGATATTCTCATAATCATAAACGTGGTTTCTTTGGGAATGTTTTAAAATCATAAAAATATTTTGAAATATTTTATAATGGTTTGTAAATAAAATGAATTAATCAAAGTATATCCACTAGGAGTGTCAAACTATGTTCTTAATAAGGTCCATTTTAGTGTACCTGGTAACACTTGAGTCAATATTGATGTTTCTTTTTTGGATTTATTACCCCTAGGTACAAATATCTCAGAACCATATCAACTTATAGTATCCATAAAGATATTTCTCATTAGAAAAACTACATGATATTTACATTACAAAAACATTGGTATGTTATCCTATACTTAGTCTTATCCTTAAATTAATTCATACGGTTATATTCCCTAATATATGTTTTCTTAAATTTAGTTCCCAAGGTTTCAACTAAACGTTCTCTAATACCATCTATAAAGAACCCAACTCAAGTAACTCATAGTCGGTGTCTATATTATTAAATTAGCACTACATACAAGATATCACATCCCAAAAAATGAATAGTTTAGTAATCTACGTAAACTAAATACATTCATGAAATTCACATTACATTTTAAAAACCTAAAATACACAATGCTTTTTATTTAAGAAGTCCATTCTTCCCCTTATAATATCCCTACATAATAATCAAAAAGTACATCATGGTGTCCTGTGGAAAATAAAACATAAGAAAGGGTTGAGATCATATGGTTAGTAAGAGTATGCGTACTATGGAACAACACATATCACATCCAAACCACATCTCACTATATAACCTATGAACACAAAAACGACACATAACTGCTACCCATCTTTTCCACCATACACCACAACCACTCTGAATTTGTGACACATATCACAACCGACCACATCGTATCCATGCTAAGAAATAACGACATCACAACCAGACATGCTGTAAATCCCAACTTATCAACACCATCACCTTACAACACCCCCGAAATACATACAGAAACAGAAAAAATAAACCATAAACAACAGCAACACAATACATCTTCCACAATTTATTCTCATGATTTTGTCATATTTCTTCTTTATTTAACATGGGTGTTATGAGAAAAACAAAATTCTATGGGTAACCAATTTATTATCCAAATATATATTCATTAACCATTTATATAGGGTGTGATTACATAATAATACAACACAGGTCTCATGGAATAACAACTATTATGAAAACAAGGCTCCCAACAACTGATATTTTCATTATTTTTAATAATCATGTTCAATATCATCAACAACATGTGTCAATGTAGTGAATAATGTAATATCTGTTGGATAACCATCAATTTAAATTATTATAATTAATTATATTTATTATGACAACCCTTAAAATACACTCAAAAGAAATAATAATCATTTTATCCCTATACATAGCACATAAAAACAAAAAATGTGGCCCCTCTGCCTCAAAAAATGCTTTATAATATCACATCTCCCCAAGGGGTGATGAAAAAAGAACATGAAACCCACAACCACACAAGGAACTCACATATCAAACTAAACCGCATCAAGGGTGGTCAAAAAAATCTCCCAAAACACACCCAAAATGAAAAAACACCATCACAACATATCCTTAGAAGAATAATGGAAGGAAAACAATAGAGAAGGGGATAATAACTTACCACTAATAACCAAAACACCACCACAAATAGAACGAGGAAATGGAATATGGGTTGGAATATATTCCAGATCCGTTAGAGTTTACCATAATGATGAGAGGGGAAAATATTGAATAATATTATAATCAACTAAAGAAGATTTATAAACATGTTGTAACTCACTTGATCTGTGGTGTAATCCACACTTTAATGTTTTAAGTCCCATAGATCTGTGAATTTATTCTATAAAACTAATTTTTTGGTCATAAAACATTTTAAACCTCAACACCCACAAAAACACATCACCTCATTCTGAATTAAATTTTTCCATAAATCATTATATTACAGCACAAAACTCTTTTTCATGACAACCCTTTTATATTGTGAAATCTATAAATTGGAATTCCACATAAGCCACAAATTGTACCTTTACACCCGAAACCCCTATTTTACAGCATAAAAATCCTTCTACACTTTTATTGTAGCTCTAACCTCCACTGAACCTCTTAGAGATACATCAAGCTTCCTCTGAACACCTAGATCAATAATGTAATATGCTAAGAAGGCACTGGACATTGCATCATACACAATCAATAACCACTAAACTACATAGATATAATAATTAAACTAAACATTCTATAATATAATGAAATGAAATCATAAAATCATAAAATACTGATCACCCATTGGGCCAATAAAATATAAAATAATAATACTCGAATAAAAATTTTTAAAAATAAAAATGAAGGTGGTTCAACTTCAATTCATGAGGCTCACCTTATCATGGTATCTAAATCCCATATGAGTTTCTTCTTTTCAATCAATCAAAACTCAGGCCCCTATCCAACTTGTATCTACATCCAATTGAGAGTATCCCTAGTTACCCATGTTTAACGGTATCCCATGAGGGTGTGAGTAAAAAAATTAATAGGGAACCATAAAAATTGTGCCATATATACCAGAAATGTAGTGATATGAGAATTTTAAATGCTCTAAATAAAAAAATGAAGTATAAAAAAATGAACCACCTCTAGTACTCATATTTATGACCATGATCAACCAAACCATCTTTAGTTAGTGTTGGGGTGTCTCTAAGCATGCTATGATAATTATTCCAAGATATATAATGATATTATGATATTTTACCATAGTATATTATATAAAAACAATGGGTAATCTCCATCATGGTATCAAAACCCAAGTAATGCTCTATCCTAATATAAAATGGTTCTTTGCACTAAATCTATGGGATCCCCAACCGTTGTATCACATGCCTCTCTAATAAGTTATTTTTATTTATTATCACATACCTCCCTAATAGGTGTGTTTTATTTAGTATCATATACCGCCAAAAAATGGGGGGTTTTCCATACCCGCCCATAGATTGTTTCCATATCAAATAATATACAAAAACTACCAAAGGGTGTTTTCCATATCAAACATGAAAATAAATGGAAAAAATGGTTATTCTAATTCTTAAACTAGACATCAATATACATTTACCAATGGATCAAAAAAAAGTATGTGTTTTAAGGTGAAACTCGTAACCATCTCTACCAAAGTCTCACATACCTGACTAGGGCCAAATATGAGTTAGGAACCTACTTGGGGCCCCTAGATCAATACGTAAGTGGAGATACCATACTTGGGGTTCTCAATCATAGTATCAGTATCAAGAATAGGGTTCACACCCATCATGATATGTTATCATATCCTTTGGTAGTGTTTCACATGGTATGAACTCATAATCCTCACAAAGTAAGATATACTAGAAACTGTATTAAGAGATGGGTTATGGACCATATTCATGTATACAGTAATGTTGGGTCAGCACACAAACCCAACCCATTCCTTTTTCCCAAGGACTAACCTCCTAGACAACCACATAAAAAGGGAAATGACAAAATGAACCTAATTTAGTTCAAGGGTTTAATGACTAGGTAATTGAAAGTTCTCTTAGTACCAACAAAGGTCAACCCACACTCACCTATCACCTTCCTTTATAAGGATGGCCCAAGGGTACCTATACATGGGTCCCCAATATCCTACTTAGGTCCAAATTCTTCAATTAACACACCTCCACTAAGATTCATCATAGGCACCTGAGAAAGTTCCACTATGTCTTTCATGGTCTAACCACACACCCCAAGAGAGTCTAAAGGTCACAAGGAAAACATCTATATCAGGGTATTTATCATCGATGACCAAGAAATATACTAGTGATCAAGGTCCCTAGTGGCCTAAGAACCTTCTCAATCCAATCCATTCATTTTAAATTAATAAATATATCACATATAAAAATGGAAACATATTCAATTAAATTAGGACACCACCCTCAAGGGAGAGGTTACAAATCACATGCACAATTAACAAAATTAATAGCATCATAGGGAGTGTACCAAGGACTAAATACCTCACATGGAGATTTTTTCCTTTTTAATTCCCAAGAAGGAAACTTTTATTATGATTTCCATGCCTCATTCAAGGTATAACCCAAGCTTGGATCATCACCCATACCCATTTTTCACTTCAAACGCCATATTTAAATAATTATAATTAAATATAATTAATTATTGAATTTAAAAAATGTAGTATAATCGAGAAACACTCTCTGATTTCAATTGCATTGCCATAACCTCAACCAACCACACCCATAGGGTCTTCAACACACCTCCATCACCAACCTGACCAAAATACCAAACCATTGGCACCATTCATTTGCTATTTTTTTAAATTTAAGCCTAAAATCTTATAAAAATTGTCATAGTAACATACCTCATAAAAATGGAATGCATCAACATGCACATGACATCTAGAAGATCCCTCTATCAAGGTTTCATGAAATCCCAATAAAATATTTATTATTTCACCATGATATGGAGGAATATCTAAATACCATTACCCAAAAGAAACCAAAATAAACTAAAACCAACTAAAAAGAAGAAAAAAGGATGCATGCTGGTAGATATCAATATAAACATAATTAAAATACCATGAAAACATCTCAAATTCGAGCAATAATGAAGGAGTAAGGAGGAGGGGTCAGTTAGCCCATGCATGCATGAGGGGAATAGAAAGGGGGGTCCCCCTTAATTTTTGAATTTGTAAAATAGTAAAAAATCATTTTCAATGAGCCTTATAGTTTGGATATATGTTTTATAAAACCACAAGAAAATATTATATTAGGTACTTTTAATAAAAACCCCTTCACATGTTTGGGAATCACAGTTTACCAAACTATGCACCAACTAGGAAAATTAGCATTACCTCATTCCATAACATTTCACACAGTTTTTCTTCAACCATGAAAAAATCATTCATCAATTATCATGACCATGATACCTCAAAATATTTCCTCTAAAATAAAAAAAAATTCCTCTAAAGCATGTCTTAATTCTTCCACACAACAATGTTCTATTGAAATTGAATTGAAAACATTTTATGCTTTGGTTGTTGCATAGATTCTCCTAAACCATGAAAAAATACCATGAACCCTGGGAAAACCCAAAAAAAATCTAAAAAATTATTCAATGATCCAAAGATGGGTCTAAGAACCCAGGGAACCTCTTAGGACCTGAACCATATGCAAAAACATTATCTCAGAGCACTCAAACTCTGAAATTGTCGATCTAAATCTCGATTTAAAAAACAGACCATCCACCAAACCAAACATTCAAAATCCATTAAAATTTATAAACTCAAAAAATGGATATATTTTTACATGATAAAAATGTTCATATTATGTAATAAGGTTAATTTAATTTTAATTACAGAAGTATGATTACTAATTTTAAGGTTAATGACCACGATAACGATGAAATTATTATTTTAAAAGAATTGTTTTATTAATGTTGTGTAATTTTTATCAAATAAATTGATATGTATATATATATATATTATAATTAATCTTATATTATTTTTTTACATTTATATAAATATTGTATCACTCATTTAATTATAAAATCATTTCATATAAGATTAATGACACTTAATTGTGAAAACACCATTTTTCTAAAAAACCATTTTTCTATATATTAAATGTTTTAATCTAAAAGTTAATTTTTTATTATTTATAATTTCAATTATAAAATATCGAGGATAAATTTGGTTTGAAAACGTAATAATTTGTTAATAATTTTTACTTTATATTTTTAATAAAATATAAACTATTAGTGTAAAAACAAGTTACCTTGGTCAAAACCATAATGGTAAAATGTAAAAATCAAGTTGTAAAAGGCATGAAACATGTTTAAAACATGTAATAAAATGGGTGTTTAAGGGTTTATAAAACCTATATCACCCTAAAATCCTTTAATTCTCACTTTTAAAACCATTCCCCCTTGAATAGTGTCATTTCATTATTGAAAAATGATAAGTGTACACCAATGTTCTATTTTCATCAATTATAAAAAAATCACTTAAACCCAATCAAAGGTCCATATCCACTTATAAATTTAATTTTACACATGACCAATAATCCTTTACTATAATTTCCTTGCATATCCTAAATCCTCTAGTCACTATTAGTTTCCCTGTTACCATCATTTCCAAGGAGACTTTCAAGGGAAAGTTTAAGGTCCGAAAGTGAGTATTAGTTAACCCTTAAACTTTTCCATTTAATAAATAATAATATAATGGCATAAGTATAATTAGTATAATTAATTATTATTATACTAAGGTAACAACCATTATTTATTCATTTATATCCACTAAAACAAAAAAAGTTAACCATGCATTCTACTGACTACCGCCTCCATTAAGTAACTTTTTTCATTTTTTATAATTATTTTTATTCATTATAAAAAACACATCAAATATAATTATCCAACATAAAAAACTATATAATATAATTAATATTTTTTTATAATTATATTATACACTTCCTTAACCACACTCACCCATCTTTATATAATATGTTCATGTTTAGGTTGGTTTAAACATTAACTTGAACAGTGCTGTAAATCTCTCTCACGGATGACTATATGAAAATAAATTAAATTGTTTTATAGGTTAATAATAAATTCATAATTTATTTTAGTTTTATTAATTTTCATATTAATATATTTATTTATTTTTAAAATATCATCATTGATCACAAAAATTACCAAAATAAGCCATCACATATTCAATTTTGACACAATCATAAGAAGAAATATATATAATAAATAAATAACATAGGATAAAAAATATTCCATATTAAATGAAATATATTCGAATAATGATCATAAGAATATTTTTGATGAACATAAATTTATTATAAAATAAGCTAGGCTCGTGCACAAAATAAATCCAGAATAGTGTAAGGGTTTCTTGTCAAAATTTAACTCCTTGAGAAATATTTCTTATTATAAACCATATTTTATTTGGAATGGTGTAGTTAATTTCACTTTAATATTTAAACATCATGATTCTAAAATATTATATGATAATCAAGGTTCTTTTTCATGTTCTTTCCGTCATGGTATTTTGATTCAAAAGATAAAAAATGTAAGGGTTTTGATTACTTTATTTTCTTCCATTGAGTTAAAAACTTTATTATTGAACTATATTAAACCGAGTTTGATTTATTCTACATAATATATTTTTTTATTATATTTCCTCATTTTATAGGGTTCTACAATTATTCATTATAACCTCATTATCAAAATATTCTTACCTCAATTATTATATTACATAAAATGATTTCTTGGTCTCATTTATTATTTTGTATAACTTTATTATTGTTATGAAAAAATTTACTTTTATTGTATACACTACCAATTTTTCATACAATATCATCCATTATCTTTTTTACATGGTATTTTATGTTTTATTTCATGATATGTTCCCTTTAAAGGTTTTGATTTAAATTTGACACTAGTTTTAACATTTCTTTTCCCAACCCCATTTTAAAATTGATATCTCTTAAATATCGTAACCCATATGGGGAATTTTTATAGTCTTTATTTCCAATATCACAATAATTTTATTCCCCTATGGTTATCCTTAGTGATCCTTTTTTCACTTTAATAAAATTAAAATTTATTTTTTATAAAAATTTAAAATGAATATGTTTTCAATGTATGTATTTTAAAAATATAAAAATAAGGAATTTAGTTTTGTGCTTATATTTTATCTTCAAATCCATATTTTATGGATATCTTTATATTTATTTCAAAAATTGAAATAGTTCATTTTCAATTACCATGACTTTAATTTAAAAAAAATTAAATAAAATTAATTTAATTTTTTCCATGTGGGTCATTTTTTGAAATAAACAATCTCTTTAATGTTTCTTTGTGAACATATATTTCCTCTAGATTTGTCAATATCTATGAATCTTTCTCAATGAATTTTGATGGTCTCTAAAATAAAATATTTTTACCCTAGTTTTATGATATATATTTTTAATGATTTTAAAAGGTTTATGGTATTTCATATTTCCAATGTGATTATTCTAAAGCATGAAAAAACTTTCAAATTAATTTTCCATTGACATATCTTATGCATAAGTGAGGATATTATAATAATCATACCATCCACCTACTTTCTACGAGGGGATTATGAAATGTTATTTTACATAATATTATTTATCTATCACTTATTTTGTCTTTCTTATTCAATAATGGTTTATAAACCTAATTGTTCTTCAAATTTAATTTCTTTTTAAATACCTTGTTTCCTATTTCCTTGATAAACGGGCATTCAACTAGATTCCATACATCTATTGGTTAGGTATATTATTTTAAAAACATAAACCCATTATCTATATAGTGTAAAGAGAATATAATTAATTGAATGATATCTACCATGGAATGTTATTGGATTCCAATTTATATTCTATGGTTTTATCAAGTTTATTTTTAGAATTATGAATTTTCTCTTTATCTGATTTCATTTGAAATTGATATGAAACCCATTATCTTTCCATGGGTTCATTATAATGTAATGATGACTGATATTATATGGCACCAAAATGTATGTATGATGAATGGTGGGGCCCTATATCACCCTCTAATGTAATGGTTTAATTTTATATCTCATGAGATATTTAGGCATGGACATAATGAGTTTATTCATATTGGCATAGACATAATTATTTTTCTCACATTTTCAAGCATATACATAATGAGTTTCTTCACATAGTTATGAGAATAATGATTTCTCTCACCATTTTACCTATAATATAATTTTTAAATATTTATATGAATATATTATTGCTAAATTTTCATGTTATGTCACAATTTAAGGCTTATTATTGTGTATATGCTTCTCTCTCAAGGCTTATGATTATGGGAATATGTTTTCACACTCTTTTGATTCATGTCTAATGTTATACTAATCTTTTTTCCATAACTCCTGACTTTTTTATCTATGAGTCATCATAAGGGAAGACATATTTAGATTAATGTTTTCATATTCATATTTTTGATATTATGATAACCATTTTGGTTTTAGTATTTGGTTGAAATTGGATCAAGAAAATGATGTTGATAAAGATATTCCTTTGGAAACCATTATATCTTATAACTAAAAAGGTAGAATACATAAATGGTTGATAATATTAGTATATTAATTATATTATGGGAAACATGTGTTTTATACTCTTACCTAAGGTAGTACAATTAATATATTGATAAAAATTAATTGGTGATACTCTTAACTATTTTCATTAGTGGGTGAGATTTATTGATGATATTTTGGTATATTCTAAAATTTATTAGGATTATAAGAAATATCTATGGGTTTTTCTTTAGTAGTTCCACTTAAATAGTTCATAAACATGTGTTAAATGATATCAATAACCTTGAAAGATGATTTTATTAAATGGTTATATATTTTGGGATAACTATTGAAGAACATATGAGTTAGGGATGGATAAATATTGTGTTTAATATATTCTTTATATTGAGATAATAAAGAGTTGATTTATTTTTGAAAAATAAAGATATGTATTATTGGTAAAATTGGGTTTGATAATTGAATCATAATATTTATGTTGAATTTAATCTCATTTTTAGGATTGTAGTTATATTGGGTAGTGTATGATTTTATGACCTAGACGTTGATTTTGTTTTAGGGTTGAAGAAAATGTAAATTTTGGGAAGAATATACGATTTCACTATTATTTACTATCTTATACATTCTAATGGTTTGAATAAAGGTATGTTATGAATATTATATGATTATTCTATTTAAAAAATTGGGTATAAGATTTCACGAATGATTAATGTTGTTTAAGAAAAGATAAGTAACTTGATATAGCCTAATAGAGTAAGGTATATTACATATTAGATGTTATACCCAAAAATTATGAATATGTTTTGAATACCCTCATCTACATTCATTAGTGAGTAATAATTAAAATTTATAAGGACATGGTTCCTTTAATGGGGATAAAATTTCATGACCTGTGATTTTAGACCCTTTAAATTAATATTATATTCAGTATCTTGTGTCACACACAACACTAAACTAACACAAAACCAGAATAAATTAAACCAAGTCGTTTTAAAATTATACGTAAAATATAATCATTATTAGATAAAAATAATAATAATCAAGTAAAATAATTACACATTATTATTTTACTTACCTTTCTGAAAAATAATTTAAAAAATAGTATTTTATTTTACATTAATAAATTAAATTGATAATAATTAAAGTTTTATTATAATAGGTAATATTTAGAATTACAAAATAATATGTAAATATTGAATTATTTATAAAATTGTATTAAATATGAATAAATACACTTTAATTTTGAAGATCTTATTTTATTAATAAAATTATTTTTTATTTATATAGTTTTTATTTTCATTAAAAAGTTAAATTTACAAATTCTTTAATTTAAATTTGAAAAAACTAACTTAATTTTTTTATTATATATTTTCATATTTTCTTAGTATAAATTAGTTATATTTCTCTAAAATAATTTTTGAAATAGTGAAAATATATTGATTTGGGTAATACTATCACTATTATGACATAAAAGTATTTGAAAACCTTTTTATAAAAAATAAATTTAATAATTAATATAAACAATTTAAAATTAATTTTTTGAATTTATAAAATCTATGTTTAATGTTTTGGAAACCAAACTAATATTTTACTATAAAATTTATTTTTATTTTCTTGTATTAATAATTATATTTCATCACTTATAGAAATAAATTAAATAAAATGGATTTCTTATTTTAGATCAAATTTATCATATTATGTGATAAGGTCAATTTCATTTTAGTTATAAAATTATGATTACTAAGATTAAATTTGAATGATCATGATAATGGTGAAAGCATTTTTTTTAGAATTGTTTTATTAATGTTGTGTAATTTTTATCTAATTAATTAAAATGATATATTTTATATAATGACTCTAATGTAATTTTTCACATTCATAATAGTATTTTAACAATCATTTTGTTGATAATTAATGTTTTATAATATTAAGAACACTTAACAGTGAAAGAATATTTTTTTTAAATGGTTTTTCTATATATTAAAATTTTTAACTTAGAAGTTAATTTGAAATTTTTTATAAATGTAATTTTTAAAATGATATTTTTTAGAAATTTTATTCTCATATGTTAATAAAATATAAATTAATATGGTAAAAACTAGTTACCAAGGGAAACTCAAAATGATAAAATGTAAAAAATAAAGAGTAAAACGTATTAAAACATGTTTTAAAAATGATAATAAATGGGTGGTGGAGACTTTTTCAACCTAATATCTCCCCAAACATAATTATTTCTTAATTTTTGAACCATTTACCCAATAATAGTGTCGTTCAATTATTTAAAAATAATGGGTGTTCACAAAAGTTCCTTTTTTAACTTATAAAAGGGGGGTCACTCCAACCCCCTTAAAGTTACACATGCCCTTAGAAATTTCCATGAAACCCTACCTAATTATACTCTATTATAAGTACCTTTCACAAACTAAATACCTTGTTTATAATAAGTTATCCTATTCTCTTTATTTACAAGGGTAATTTCAAGAGAAAGTCCAAGGTCCCAAAGTGAGTATTACTTTATCCTTAACCATTTACTTCTAATATTTCTATTCAAAAACTATCCTAACCATTGTAATATAATGAAATTAGTATCATTTGTATACATAATTTTTATTATATTAATGTAACATGAATTATTTTTTATTTTCCATACACTATTAAAATAAAAAAACCTTTCCCATGTGTTGTGAGGACTACCACCTCCACGAAGTAACATTTTTCGTTTTTCATATTGATTTTTTGAGTATTAATAAAAAAAATTAAAATTGGATATAACATGTTAAAAAATATAAAAAAAATATAAATATTATAACATTACACTGATATTATACATGTCCTTAACCATACTCACCCGTCGAGATAGAGCGTGTTTAGATTTGGGTTAGTTTAGCCACCAATATGAAAAATGATATAAAACTCTATCATGGATGACTATGGGAACTAAAATACAATTTTTATTATAAGTTAATTTAAAAATAATTATTTTTTTTGGTTTGGAAAAGGATATATTATGTATTTAACTTATTATTAAAATATCATTATTAATCACTAAAAATACCAAAATAAGTTGACACCAATTCAATTTTCACACAAACATAAGAAAAAACATGATAACAAATAAATAAAATATAATAATAAATGGAACATATTAAGTGAAATATATATGAATAAGGCTCCAAATTAGGTATTTAATAAAAATAAATTGATTATTTAAGAATTTGGATGTATGTTTAAAATGAATCAAGAACAAGGTAAGGGTTTATTCTCCCACTTTTCACTCATTGAGGCATATTTCTTATTATACACCATGTATTATTTCGAATGGTTTAGATGATTACCCTTTAATATTTTGTCTATTTATATTTTTTATTTCATGATATTTAATATTATATTCCATTTTCTTTCTCTCATTATTTTTTTTTGAATAAAAAATTAGAAATATTTTAGGGCATTTTCCTATCTACATTTTCTTCAATTGAGTTACAAACATTATTCATGAACTTTATTGTACCATGTTTTATTTATTATACCTAATGATTAATTTTTTTAACATTTTATAATAATTCTATGGGGTTAAAAAATAATTTATTATATCATCATTATCAAATGATTCTTACCTCAATGATTATGTTACATAAAATTATTTCTTAATCTTATTTCTTATTTCTTGATTCACACTTATTGTTATGCACCAATTTACATTTATATGTAGTATATAATTCCTATTTGTTACATTATATAATGAATTATCTTTTGTTAATGATATTTTATGTTTTATTTTAAGATATTTCTTGTTACATTTTTTTATTTAAAATTTACTTAAGTCATAAGGTTTCTATTATCTGCCTCATTTTAAAACCAAAATCTTTCAAATGTGATAACCCAATTAGTGATTTTGTATAATATTTCTTTCCAATATCACTATAATTTATTCCCTGTTGGTTATAACTGATAATCTTTGTTTTCTCTTTTAATTTACTTAAAATTAATTTTTGATAATATTTTAAAATTATGTGGTTTTCAACAAAGGTATTTTGAAAATATAAAAAACTAAAATTTCTATTTTTCTATATATTTCATCTTTAACCTCTAATTTTTTTGATATCCCAATATCTATTTAAAAATTGAAAAATTTTATTTTCAACTACCCGGACTTTTATTAAAAAATTTTAAAATAAAATCAATTTAATGTTTTCCACGTTCTTAGTTTTTGTAAAAAAAACTGTTTATCATTTCTATGTGAACATTTATTTACCCCACCATTATCATTTTATATAGAACTTTCTATCTATTTTTTAATGTTTTCTAAATGAAAATTAAAATTATTCTATTTTTATGAAATATTTATTTTACAATTCTATCAAAATATCCTAGATATTTCTTATTTCTAAAGAAATTTGTCTAATACTTATAAAAAGTGTCTTTAATCTAAGTCAGTGTCCTTTAAAATATCTTATTATTGATCAAATATATTATTCAATTGATATCATCCACCTTCTTTCTCCAGATGGCTTATCAAATGTTATTTTATTTTATAGAAATGATTCATCACTACCTTTATATTTATGAGTCAATGAATGCTTGTAAATCTAATTACTCTTCTAATTCCATTACTTTGTGAATACCATATTTTCCATTTCTTTTATTAAAGGGTGTTTAACTAGATTTCAGAACTATATTGATTACGTAAATTATTGATTAAATCATACACTCTTTATCTAAATTGTATAAATATCATATATTTCATTTAATGGTATCTAACTAGAATTTTATTAGATACCCATGTATATTATAAGGGTTTATCATTTTTATTGATGGAATTATGAATTTTCTCCCTGTGTGATACCATTTTAAAGGGATATAAAACACATTATATTTCTATATGTTCATTTTTAAATGAAGATGATTGGTTTTTGTATTTCACCCATATGTATGGATGTTGATGAGTAGGGCATATATCACCATTAAATGCATTTATTTATGTTTATATCTAATTGGATATTAATATATGGGTATAATGATTTTATTTACACATGTGTGGGAAAAAAATGTATTCTCACATTTTCATGCATGGACATAATGAGTTTTGTCACAATATTTTTATATGCTATGATTTTTACATATTTTATAAGAATATATTTATATATATTTCCATTGTATTATGTAGTTTTATAATTATTATTATGCCTATGTTAATCTCTCATGGATTATGATTGTTGGAATATTTTTTCACACTCATTTGATTCAAATCATATATTATGCCATGCATTATTCCATGACTCAGAAGTTTTGATCTATACTTTGTTGGGTATGATATTATTATGCTTCTTAATTATACCCATTTCTCAAATTATTCTAACTTATTATATTTTATTATTAACTCTAAAATTTATCCAAAGTAAGTATCTGAGCTCTCTCCTTTCTTATGTTTCTGTTTGCATATGTTATGCTGAAAAGTAGTATGTATGATGTTTATAGAAGAAAATATTTTGTGGTGAGTTTTTTGTAGATATTGAAGATATGATATCGATTAATTAGTTTTTTTTTTAGTGGGAAAAATGAACCTTAGATGAAAAATACATAAGATTTGTTAGTTAATGATTTTTTTCTAAATATAATGAACTATAAACCTAAAATATTGTGTGAATGTATTGAAATAAAATATTTTATTTAAGAAATGAAATTTAGGTGGTCACATGTATGGAGAATCATCAGTGTCATGGACTACGGGTAGTTATTTATAGAATCAAGACACTGTAAAAATATTTTTCCTACTGATATGTTTTTATCTTTTATTTTACCTAAATATCTATTTAATAAAAGGGTGGTTTAAATAATTTAAGAAGAGGGTGGATTTTATCCAGTGTGAAATTCAAGAACTAAATTTACCCCCTCATGAGTCATTGTTAAATAGTGTTTTAAAGACACTAAATACATTATTTATAGGATTATTAGGCTATATTGTCTTCTTTGACATAATTAATATAAAATTCATATTATATTTTTATTAGATACACAATTTCTTGTAATATATTGATATCATGTAACTATTTTCATTAAAAATCATAGTTTTTAATATGGAAAGATCATCATGTAAGGATATATGTCAATCATACATTACAATTAACATTGGAATGATATGTAAAGTGCTAATGATTGGTTTCTATTCCTTGTTAATCATTAATGTTTCATATGATGAAACATTCAAGATAATTAGGATCATTTTAATTTGGAAGTTTTACATCATTAAAACAGTTAAAAATGGTTTTAAATTTCATGTTATTTGATCTTACATTATATGCATATGAGTAAATGTATGTAAGGATCAAATAGAATCTTCATATCAAATATAAGGCAACCAAGGATAAGAAAATAGAATTTGTTCCATGTGTGATCCTTATAGATTCTCTCTATACCCAATATCTATTATCTATCAACCTTTACATATAAGGTATTAAAATACCATTATTGTAAGGATAATACCACCCAAGTGTTGGTAGATTTATCAACTCAGGGATTACCTAGGAGGAAAGTTTCATTTAAGATATTCTTAGAGGACTTCATCAGTGTGATTAAAGAAAATAGGTTCATCCATCTTTGATTAAAGGTGTAAATTCTTTATTTTATAGTACTCATGGTTTCTTTTTCATTTCATGGTGATATTTAATTTTTGTTTACTGTCTTCTACTACTTGAATAATTTGTATTTGATCCTAAAAACTCATAAATGGTATTATAGTGACACATGTTTCTTTGATTTATGAAATCACATTGAAAATTTAAAATAAATGAATATCATATTCTTAATAATAAAAACCAAAATTGATTTTTTACTATATAAATTCTTATGATATATAATATCATAAGTAATGATATGATTGCATTATATGATATAGGATATCATAACAAAGACATTGTGTAAATCCTTTAGGTTTTGATAAATTGTAATGTGTGACATGTCCATTCGTAGCCTATGATAATATTGATGTAGGAACTTAAAATAGATAATAATATCACCCTAATGATGTTGGTGTAAATCATAAAATAAAAATCCTGACCATAGAAGGTGATATCTCATGACATTGTATGGAAATTGTATTACATGATATTAATTTTGAATAGAATCTAAATGTTTTATAAATAATATATCAAAATATATGATTGGTATATTGGATTATATATAATATGATTCAATGTACATATTTTAACATGTGATATAGTTTTGGGATTTAATTGTTGAATATCTTTGTAAATTGTAAAGTATGATTTTTGGATTTTGAAACATGTCTTTTGGATAGAGTGATTCTAAAAGCTACTATGGAACCAGATGTAGGTGGAAGAAGTAAAACCTGGTGGAAGTAAAAGTTATAGCCTGATATTCGGAAAGAGTAGGATTTAGAAGCTAGGTTTAATTTTTCCATAGGGGGGATTTTCTAGATGTAGGTAATTATAAATTTACATTCCCTTTATTGATGTGTTCGGTGAAGCACATTGATTAAATGGAAGTGGAATCGACTAAAATAAAAATTCCCTTCCTTAAATAGACCGGTTGGGTCCATTGTAAAAGTTTTATAATGTGTGATTAACATTTAATAAAGGAATTAGAATTTTTTAGAAACCATAAAACCCAATAACACCATTCCATTGAAATTGTAATCATTTAAATTGTAAATGAATAATATATACCTTAGATTATTATACACTATTTTCATTTCTTTTTCATTGAGATAGATAAATATCACCAAGGAATAAACTATTGAATCTTCCCTCTAATATGTATCTGTGAGTTGCATCGAATCACCCAAATGATTTGGGAAAGTCCATTTGAACCACCAAGATATATTAATATATCATGGTACAAAGGAGGATGGAAGAAAATTTTTCTAAGAGGAAAGAGTATTTTCAAGAGATATACAAGAGGATCACACACGTATAATACTCATAATCTAGCCTATTTTAATAGGATATAGGTATTGTTCTTATAAAAAACCATACTGGGTCAACCAGACATGTCACCTAGACTGCTCCTCCAAAAGGTCGAAAGAGCATTCCCAATTTCCATATTTAATTTAACATCATGTTGATCCCAAACCATTGTCTATATTAATATTTCCATTATTTTAATTTCCTTAACGTTTTTCAAATTATCATAAGATATTGGTTAATTTATTTAATTTTTATATCACCAAATTATTATTAAATTTATATTGCACAACATGAATTAGTAAAGTTTTCATTAATATTAATTTTTAATTATTTTATAAACCATAATTCACAAAATATATCATATATTAAGTTTAAATATGTATTTAATACTATATAAATTATATTTACAAAAAAAATATAATATCTATATCGATATAAATATATATATATATTAAAATATTCTATTTCTAGTATATAAAGTGTTTTTTATAAAGTATATGAGTTATCAGCACTAAAAAATTTAGCACCCAAAATGAGAACACATTTATCAGTTATAAGAAAGGAATTGATAGAGGGATACATTTATCAATGCTGAAAAAGTATTGATATTTCACAAACTAGCTCAGGTACCCCAGTAACCCTATAACCGAGCTAGTCCTGACATATCCCAAAAGGTGTCCCTGATCCCCATGGAGTGACAAACAACACCTTGTATCATACAACATTAATGTGGGAAGGATTTTTCCACCAACATTATTAAAGAAAGGTAAAAAAATTAGTATGAATAAAAAATAAACTACACTAGAATATGTGTATCAGAAGTCAAACAGGTATAAAAAACCTAAATTTCAACAACAAAGTACCAGTAAAACATGATAGAAAAATAGATCAAGTCACATCAGACACAACTATCCAATTCCATAGATCAATAGCTAAAACCATATCTATGTGGTGATTTACCCATACTCTAACCTAGAGTGATATAATCTAAAAACACATGAAGGCATA
Source organism: Viscum album (assembly GCA_963277665.1). NCBI lineage: Eukaryota > Viridiplantae > Streptophyta > Magnoliopsida > Santalales > Viscaceae > Viscum > Viscum album. Next base: position 1,529,234,696 of record OY728137.1, read on the forward strand.
GGTATGGGTGAGAAAAAATCCAGGTAGGGTCTCACAAAGGATTCCATAACAGATTCCAAAATTTAATTAACAAAACAAGAGATTTCGGATTTCAAATAAAAAATTTTGGAATTTCAAATGCATATTAAAACAAATCATTCATTCAATTTCAAATTATATATTTACTTTAAAAAAATTATTCACATTTTCAATGATGGAATATTTCGAATCAAATGGATTAATAAAACACATTTATATAAAAAAGATTATATAAATTCATAATTAAACTTTACAAAATTAAATTAATCAATTTAATTGAAACAATTTCCCTGAATTTAATAATTTAAATTCAAAATTTTAAATTTCCACAATTTCACATAAATTTTACAAACACATTCATATTCAATGGAATATGGGGTTTTCCTAATTTCATGCCAAAAATCTAATTTCTAAAAATACCCTAATTCAAAGGACTTGGGTTTTTAATCATTCATTTGAATTCTATTTCATTTATAAGATTAAATGAATTTAAATCAACTATAAATAAATTTAGGATTAATAAAAATTGGCTTTCACAACAGAACCACCTACCTCGGGATCACATGATCTCGATTCACCAAACCCTAATTTGGATTCTCCAAAAAAGAATAATGGAATGGAAACTAGGAAAAAATAATCATGCATAGGTATAAGATCAAAAAACATAGGGTATTAGATCCTCGAACCAACATATAGATCAATAAAAACCTATGGAGTAAAATAGAGATAGAAGGAGATAGAGAAAGGTAATAGGAAACTAATCTAAAGAGAATTGACCGTTGTTATCATATCTTTGAATTACTTCCTAGAGGATTCTGAGGGGAAAATAACTAATCTTTGTTTCCAAAAAGGAAGGAGAAATTGGTTTGGGGAAGTACCAGTCTGTCGAGGACTAAAAAAAGAGGGTTCAATATTTTAAAACTTAAAATAGGATTTCAAAAAAACTTATTCGCATGATTTCCTAGGAAAATCCACATGGTTAGACTAAATAGTGTGCCCTGTCCATGAACCTGTTTTAAATGGGATACATGGTTTCTCCTTAGTGGGTGCATGATTTTACAAACCATCTTCCAAATATACAAAACCCCACTACCTTGGATTGCACATTTTTCCTTGAGAGGGTGCACAATTTGGGAAAACTATGCTCTATCCCAAAAACTTAAACATTTTTTAAAAATTTATCTAGAAACTACCCCAAAGAAAACTCAACCAAAGAATGATTAAAAAAGGGAGTTTGATGAATACCTAAAAATAGTAGTAAGATGTTACAATCTCCCCACCATAGAAAATTATGTTCCCATAAATCCTACTCAAAAGATTACAAGGTAAAAAGATGAGTCATGTGATCTATTATCACTACCTCCCTCTCTCACATATCATGATTATCAACTATAATTCCATATATGGTGAACCAAAGGTATCATTATCCCAAAAAGTAACTTGGTTCTAGAATTAATTATCTTAACTGTCTATTTATCCATGAATAAATCAAGTTCAACCTCAATATCACACCAACTCAGAATATGAGAGGGACCATATAGATAATTTCATGGCTGAAATACATGGAACATGTTATGTATTTACTTCAGTTGTGATGGAAGTGCTAAAATTTATGCATTTTTTCTCACCTTCTCAAAAACATTAAAAGTTCCCACAAAACAAGGATCAATTTTCCCATACCTCCCAAGCTATTGATGACCTAATGGTGGTGGAACATCCAAGAAAACCTAGTCACTTATTGAAAACTATAACAGATTTTAATGAAGATCAATATAAGCCTTATATCATTCATATCACGTTAATGGTCACTAAGGAATCAACTGAACATTTTTTGTCATCTCTTGCACAAAAGTCGGTCCAACCAAGGAAATTTCACCTATCAGTGACTGAAATAATGGATATCGGCATGTCCGACTATACAAGGACTCAAAAGGATATATTCTAGTCGCATATTGGTAACTATTTTTATATGAAAACTCAACCATCCCAAAATTATCATCCCAAACCCAAAAAAAAGTCAATAACGAAAGTGCAATGTGTATCCTCAATAATCATTATAGTTTTTTCTCTTTGGACATCCAACTGAGGAAAGTAAACCATACTCAAATGGATGTGAGATCCCAATGACTCATAATGGCCTCTCAAAAAATGATAAGTAATCCAAGGATCCCTATCAGAGACTATAGTAGATAGAACTATATGAAATTGAATAATCTCTTTCAAATAGAGATTTTTTAACACCTCAACTTTGGTTGTATCGTGAATTGGTATAAAGTGATATCATTTTATCAAGTGATTGATCACCACCCATATCACATTCTTCTTTCTCTGGGTACAAAGAAGCCCAACCACAAAGTCCAGTGAGATCTCATCCCACTTCCAAGTAGGGACTAAAGGTGGATGAAGTAAACCTGAAGGAAACTGGGGCTTGACCTTAACCTGTTGTCATGTATAGTAATGAGAAAATATTTTAGAAATTCTTCAACTCATACCTAGACACTATAATTGAAACTGAATTCCAAAGAACATCTTTGTGGTTTCCAGGTGCATATCCCACTGGGAATTATGGAAATCCCCATAGAACTTTTCCTTACCTCTAATGGAATAACAAAGTAATTTTGATAGCATTGAATTCCCTCTTTGGATAAAGACCACTCAAAAACGGTCTCCCCAACATAATGAGAGTCTCTAATGCTACAAAACTCATCATAAATCTATTGTTTCTAATGAATCATCTTGAGAAGAGAAGATTTAAACTTAACACTAGCCAAAAAAACCTCAACCCCTGATTCCTATACTCCAATATGAAATTGTAAAAATAGAGCCATAAAGTTCCACGCTTCTAATGATTCCTTCATGTATTGGGTCAAAAGTTTCTTGATCAAGGAATCTATGATGACATTCCCATTCCCCATGTTATAGGCAAATCCAAATGGAAATATTAAAGGATTTTCACTGAATGACACTGGAAGAAATTTAAATATTTTTTAGAGAAGATACAAATCAAGTTCTTGTGGTACGAAAACATAGTAAACCTTTCTACATAATGGTAATTCCACCACCTTTTAAGTTCATGTATCACAACTAAAATTTTGAGTTCATCTGTCAAATAATTATTCTCGTGTGGCCTAAGCTGATGAGATCCATAAGCAATGACATGATCACCTTGCATAAGATTATAGCCCAAACCTAAAACCAAAGCATCACAGAAGACCATATAGCCATGTACAACCTTTAGAAGAGTCAAAGAAATCATATTAGTCCAAATATTATTCAACTCAACAAAATAACTTTGACATTTTTCATATCAAGAAAACTTTACTCCATTATGAGTTAGAGTAGTCATCAGAGAAGGAAACATTGAGAAGTCCTTAATGAACCATTGATAATAACAAAAGAAACCCAAGAATATATGAATCTTGAAAATATTTCATGGTTGTTCCCATGTCATAACAACCATCAACTTTTTAGGGTTAACTTATATCCCATGTTTCGAAACAACATGTCCTTAGAACTTCACTTCCCAAACTCAGAAATCAAATTTCAAAATTTTGGAATAAATTTAGTGATCTCTCAATAATTCTAAAACTATTATCAAATGAAGCACATAATCCTACTTAGACTTAGAGTAAACAAGGATTTAATCTACAAATACAACCACAAAGTATCTAGATACTCATGGAAAATAATTTTCATAAAATACATAAATACTTTAGGAGAATTCATTAAACCAAAAGGCATGATAAGGTACTCATAATGGCCATACCTTCTTTGAAAGGTAGTTTTATAAATTTCATAATCCTTTATCCTTATTTGATGGTAACCAAATCAATGTTGAATATATTAAAATAGATTTTCCCATATCAACTAATCAAATATATCATCAATACATGGAAATGGATACTTGTTATTTACTATCAATTGATTGATATTTCAGTAATCAACACATAGGCAGAGTGAACCATTATCTTTTATAGAAAAGAGAACCAAAATCGCTTAAGGCAAAACACTTGGGTGTAGAAATATTTCTCGAGATCATCCTCCAACTGAGTCTTAAACTCCTTCATTTCAATTGGTTTCATGTTGTAAAAATGATTAGAAACTGGTTGAGTACCAGGAACTAAATCAATAGAAAAATCTACCTCCCTTACTGGTGGAGAACCAAATAATTCATAAGGAAAAACATCTAAAAAATAAAAGAAAATAAGGGAGATAAATAGTTAAATAATCCCACTCCATATAAAAAGAAAATACATGTATTTCTCTCCCCAAATTTGGATAAGAAGGTCCAACTCTACTCAACCTTGGGTCCCATTATCCTTAATGTACATGGAATACACTCTTGGGTGTAGTAAAGGATACCCGCCAAATATAATAATAAATATGGGATTTTTTGGAAATCAACCAATCCATCCTAGAAAAGTTATCAAGTGGTTTCATGTTGACTATTGGAAAAATCAAAGCATACTCAACGTCTGATAGAGAGAAAACAAAAGAAGAACTATGGATACTCTGCTATATCCTTATACCAAGTGGTGAAGTAATATCCATGGAATAAGATAAAATCTCCATAGAAAGATTTATCAGATTAACAATATATGTTGAAAAAAATGAATAAGATTCACCAGCATCGAATAAATTAGTAAAAAATGATGAATCTATAGTTATGGTACCTCTCACAGTCACTGGTCCAATATCTTCTTCCTCTAGATACTCTTACATTGTGTGAATAAGATCCATTTCAGATGATTATATCTAAAACCCCTTTATCCTTAAATCATATTATTTCCATGGTGTTTTAGGATGCACTAATGATATTGTTCTATTATGAAGAGTGAAATAAATGTGGCATAATTTTTTTAAGTTTCGTGAGAATCCACATGAACCACATACCATGGGTGCCTCAGTGAAAACCCACTTTCAATTCCATGGATTTCCACATTTATAGCAAATCAACGGGCCTCTTTTAAGTTCTATAGGGGGTCTAGAATGACCCTACTATTTAAATACACCATGAGAATTATCATTCTTTAGATTTTCTTTTAAGAAACTCATATTTCCACTAGTATTGAAAGAAACTCTTAATAACCCTAACTTTCCAACTAAGTCCATTTCAACCATTAGTGCTCTATTAAACACATCATCATATGAATAAATCTTTAGTAGTAAAACCTGATATTGAATATCTTATCAAAGTACCAAATCGAATTGTTGATCCCTCATCCTATTATTCGATACTATCTCATGTGAAAAATACATGAGCTTAGAAAAACAGGTTTTATACTATTATCACAGTCCTTTCATCCTTTACAAGTTTAAAAAAATCTATATCCTTGTCCAATAACATATAATCCAGATAGAACTAGTTGGTAAAATGAACTTTTAATTATTTCCACTCTAATACCACATGCTTCTTTGTTGTTTTCATAGTGTCCCACCATCTCCAAATCAACCCTTCCAGAATGAAGGTGTCACACTTCACCTTGATTTCTTATATTTTATCCAATAACACAAAAACTGTTTCATACTACTCAATCATTCCTCAACCTCTTGAGGATCACCCTTTGACTGCTGCCGGATTTTGTTGAAATAATTCTTGAGAATGTTCTTGGAGAACATCCCTTTGAGGTTCCATTACTGGAGCCTGAATGATAATTGGTGATGGTTCCTATCCTAAATCTTGGACAGTATGTAGAATAACTTCAACCAAATTTGGGTCCAAAAGAATATTTTATCACCGAGGTTTGGCATCATATTAATCTTGGATCTGATTCACATATCTTATTAGAGGTATGATGCTATACGACATAAACAGAAAACAATTAATTCATCAGATGAACACTCAAATAGAGAAACAAGGGAAATTAATCCCAATAGATAAACAAACATGATTTGGATTTCAATCATATCCAAACCAATGTAGGAAAATACTAGGAACTTGTCCTCAATAAGTCTTCCCCTAACCACCCTAGGTGACTTAAGGTTTATTATGGTGAGTGATGGACAAGAACTCAATTGAAACTACCTCCTAAATCCCAAAAAGATTACACAAATTCATACCACCTTGTAGACAATAACCTCAACCTCCATTTGATACCACTTTTTCATGAACTAGACTAGGAATCCTAGAAACTTGATTATCGAGCTGGTCCTAAAATAGACCAAAGAGAATCCCTGATCCCCATAGGATGAAGAATATCACCTGGCATCATAGAAAATTAAAGTGGAATGTTTTTCCACAAAAATTGTGGAAGAAAGATAACAAATCAGTATACATACAAAAGAAACTATACTGGGAGATATGCACTAGAAGTGAAATATGTATAAGCAAACCAAAGTACTACTAAAAATTACGAATAAAATAGGATAGATAAACAACCCAAGTCCCAATAGACACAACTCTCCAATTCCAAAGATCAGCATCTAGAACCACCACCAAGTGGTCCTTTACCCCTGATTTAGCTTAGAAGGTGATAATCTGCAATCACTTGAAGGCATGGGTATGGTGTGAGATAAAATCCTAATAGGGTATCACCAAGGATTATATGATAGATTCCAACATTTAATTAACCAAAAATGAGATTTAAAATTAAAAATAAACAATTTTTTCATTTCAAAAGAATATTTAAACAAATCGTGCTTTCCATTTCAAATAATGCAAATACATTAAAACAAATTCTTCAAATTTTCAATGATGGAATTTGAAATCAATTCCCAATTCAATTTCACAATTCATCTTTCCAAAATTAAATTCAAAAATTTAATTGAAACAATCTCCATAAATTTCAAAATATAAATTCAACAATTAAAATTTCCACAAATTTCCTTCAATTTCCAAGAACACCCCAATTCAATGGAATTGGGGGTTTTCTCAATTTCATTCTAAATATCCAATTTCCAACAAAACCCTAGTTGAATGGAATTTTTTTTTTAATAGATCAATTGAAAGCTATTTAATTTATAATAATAAATGAATTTAAATCAATTATCAAGAAATTAAGGGTTAAAAAAGATTGTGCAACACAACGGAACCACATACCTTAAGTTCATAGGATCTTGATTCACCAAACCCTAATTGGGATTTGCTAACAAAGAATGAAAACAATAGAAATAAAGAAAAAAGAATCAAACCTAGTTTTAAGATCCCAAAATAGAGGGTATTAGATCCTAAAACAAACATGGATATCTAGAAAACCAAAGGGAGGAAAACAGAGAGAGCAGGAGATAGAGGACGGGAAGGGGTAACTAACCACACTAGGATTTAACTTCATTTTACTATCTTCTAATCACTATTGGGAGGGTTCCTAGGGGAAAATAACTATTGTTGGGAGCCACCAAGGAAGGATAAATCAGTTCAGCGTTGTACCGACGCATCGAGGACCCAAAAAAGAGGGTTCATGATTTTAAAACTTATAATTATATTAAAAACCTTGTACACATGGTTTCCTAGGTAAAGCTTTATAGTTAGACCAACTCGAGTGTCATATCCATGTGCCTATTTTAAATGGATGCATGGTTTCTCTTAAGTGTTCATATGGTTCGAAAAACCATGTGACAACTGTGAAAAATCCCAGTGCATGGGTTTTCAAGGTTTTCCTTGAGAGGGTTCAGGGTTTGGGAAAACTATGTGCCAACCATGCACTAGCTGAGAAACTTTCAAAAAAAATTAAATATCTCCCAAAACATCCCCAAACCAAACCCAACCAAAGCATGATTAAAATTATGGGTTTAAGAATACTTGAAACTAGTAACAGGATGTTACATGATATAGAATATCCTTTTGAAAATTATTTTTTTTGCACTAATAAAGGTCACCTTTACTAGCACATTTAGTTAGAAGTGATAAATGAATCCCATTTTATCAACACTTTTTTATCATTGACCACTAATTTTAAATGTTCTATGATCTAAATATCTTTGGTTAATCACTTTCTCATTATGAAAAATTAAAAATTATTTCTATATGATGTTATCTAATTAGGTCAGAGAACCGAATAGTAAGATTACCATGGATAAATAAGGATTGAAACATGAGATTCATTGGTTAAACCAAAAGAATCGTATATTAAAAACAATGGTGTAATAGGATACAAAATCAATGTATTGATGTTTTCATGCTCATATTTTGGATATTATCATAACCATTTTGGTTTTAGTATTTTATTGAAATAGTAATAGAAAAATGATGTTGAGATAATATGTATTTCGAAACCAATATGTCTAATAAAAAAAGGAGAAGACTTAAATTGTTGATAATCTTAATAAATGCATGTTATAATAAAAATGGTTAGTTTTCTAGTCTTACCTAAGGTATTGAGGTTGATATCTTCATAAAAATTAAATCTACATTCTCTTATTTATTTTCATTAGTCAATGATATTTATCAATTATATTCTAGTATATTCTAAAAGTTATGATAGTTAGGTCAAACATATAAGGATTTTTCTTTAGTAGTTTTTCTTTAATGGTTTGGTAACATATGTAGAATGGAATAAATAACTTGAAAAGTGATTTTATAACATAGATATTTTTTTGGGGATAACTATTTTATAATTCATGATTGAGGGGTGGATAACTCTCATGTTTAATATAATCCTGATGTTGAGATAATAAAAGGCTGATATATTTTTGAAAAATTAAGTTTGATTTTATTTATAATCTTGGTTTTGATAATTTATTCAGGATATTTTTTATGAATTTAATATTATTTTTGGGATATAGTATATATTTTCTAGTGCAATATTTTATAACCTAGAGATTAATGTCATTTGATAGTTAAATATAGCGTTAATTTTTGGAAGAATATATTATTTTTTGGGGACTAATGTCTTGAACATTTAGTTGGTTTTGGGAAAGTTATGTTATGGAGAATATTTGATTAGGATATATACATATTTGGATATATAATTTTTTGTATGATTTATGTTGTTTAAGGAATGAAAAATAACTTGAAATATCATAACAAAGTAGGGTAGATGTCATATTAGATGTAATATCTCAAATGATGAATATGTTAATAATATCCTTTCCTACTTTCATCAGTGAGTAATAATTAAAAAATATGAGGATGAAATTTATTAAATGAGATAGAATGTAATGATTAGAGATCCTAGATAATTTAAATAAATAATATTTTTAAAATTTTGTGTCACACACAACACCAAACTAACACAACAATTGACTAAAATTAACTGCTAGAAATTAAAATTAAATGAATAATATTATCATTAGTAGATAAAAATAATAATTTATTAAAATGAAAACATATTATTTTTTATTGTCTTTTTGAAGAACCATTTATAAAATAGACATTATATTTTACATTAATAAATTAAATTCATAACATATAATAGCTTATTATAATATGTAATATTTAGATTTATAAAATATTATATCAATAATCAATTATTTAATAATTTATATGAAATAATATTAAAGACACTTGAAGGTTAAAATAGTTATTTTATTTAATAAAAAGTGTTTTTCACTATATATTGTATTTTAGTTTTAAAGAAAAATTTAAAAATTTGATATTTTTAGATTTTTACTTTAAAAATATTAAATTCATTTTAGTATTAAACATGTCATTATGATCTTAGTATGAGTTTTTGATATTTTTCAAAAATAATTAGTTAAATAGTGAATAAATAATTATTTTTCTAATACCATCAATTTTATGAAGTAAATGTATTTGAAACCCTTTTTATATAAAAATATATATTTAATAAATAATATAAATCATTTAAATATACTCTTTTTAATTCATAAAAATGATTTTGAATATTTTTAAAACTTAAGTAATACTTTACTCTAAAAACTATATTTATTCACTTATATTTAATATTATTTTTCATAAACTCTAGAAACTAAATCTAAAGAAATGAATTTTATATTTTATATCAGAATGTTCATATTGTTTTGTATGTTAAATTTCCTCTTAGTCATAAAAGTATTATTTCTGAGATTAATGTTAATGACCATGATAATGATAGAAGCTTTATTTTCAAGGATTTGTTTTATTAATGTTGTGTAATTTTTATCTAATAAATAAAAATGAAATATTTTATATAATGAATCTAATATTATGTTTTTACAAGAATAAAAGAATTTTATAAATAATTTAATTGGAATTTAATGTTATATAAGATTCAGAACACTTAATTGTGAAAAAAACTTTTCTTCTACAAAATAGATTTTCTATATATTAAATTTTTTAATTTAGAAGTTAATTTTATATAATTTATAAATTGAATTAGACTATTTGGGGTCTAAATAAATGTTTATAAAACCAAAATTTGGTTATAAGTTTTACTTTATACATTTAATAAAATATAAATTATTAGTGTGAAAACTAATTTATAAAGTAAAAACAAAAAAATTTAAAATGTGAAAAATAACTGGTAAAAGGACTAAGAAATGCTTACAAAATGTTATAAAATTAGTGTTAGAGGATTTATAGACCTTATATCACCCCAAAAATCCATTATTTCTCACTTTTGAAACCATTTCCAATTAAATAGTGTCATTCCATAATTCAAAAAATATTGGGTGTTCACAAAATTTTACTTTTATTTACTTATAAAAGTTGATAAATTATACCCTATCAAAGTTATGCATCACCTTAGAAATTTCATTAAAACCCTACCAAATTTGAATATCATATTATTTAATTTCCCAACCTAAATCCCTTAGTTCCCATAAGTTATCATATTCCCTTTATTTCTGAGGATACTCTCAAGAGAATAATCAAAGTCCCAAAGTGAGTATTACTTAATCCTTAACCTTTACCACTTAATAATCTTATTAAAAAACTATTATAACCATAGTAAAATATTGATAAAATTATAATTAGTATACTAAAGTGATATTATATTAATGTAACATGAATTATTTATTTTTTTCCATCAACTGTGAGAAACAAAAGAATGTTAATCATCCATTGTGTAAACTACCACCTCCAAGAAGTTAAGTTTTCATTTTTCATGTTAATTTTTATTATTTATACAAAAAAAAGTAAAATCTTATTAAACAACTTAAAAAATATAGATCCTATCAATGTTATTTTATTATAATTATATTAAACAATTCCTTAACTATTATCACCCATCAAGAAGTAGTGTGTTCATGTTTAGGTTGGTTTAGCCACCCACAAGAACAATCAATAAAAATCTATCTTGGATGACTATTGGAACATAACTACTAATTTTATTATGTTTTATTAAAGAAATTGATTTTTTAAGATAACATAAATTTTATACTAAGTATTTATGTTATTATTTAAATATAAACTTTGATCAATAAAATTGCAGAAATAATCCAACATTGATTCAATTTTCAAAGAAACAAAAGAAAAATATATATAGTAAATAAATATAATATGCTAATAAATGGTTTATATTAAATAAAATATAAAATAATAAAGTTAAAAATTATTTAAATAATAAAATTAAATTTAGTATTCTTAAATTTAGGTATATGTTTAAAATTAATCTGGAATAAGGTAAGTGTTTCTTGTCTTAATTTTCACCCCTTGACATATATTTATTAGTATACACAGAGTTATATTCAGAATGGTGAATCTAATACACGTTTATTATTATTTATAATTATTATCTTATATTTGATGAAATTAAATGTTGTATTCTATGTTATTTCTCTCAATAAGTTTTAAATCAAAAATTAAAAAATATCTAAGGGTTTTTGCTAACTTACTTTTCTTTCATTGAGTTCTAATCTTTCTTATTGAACTTCATTATACCAAGTTTGTATTATTCTACATAAGAAATAATTTTTATTTCTTTTCTTCTTTTTGGGGGGTCATAAAATTCTTCTTTATAACCTTATTATCAAATTATTATTACCTGAAATTTTATGTTACTTAAAATGTTTTTGGGGGTCTTAATTTAAATTTCATGAGACATGATTCTTGTTATGAAAGAATTTAATTTTATGTGGAGTATATATTTCATATTTGTTATATAATATCATGAATTATATATATGTAAAGTTATTTTAAGTTTTATTTTAAGATATTTATCCTTAAAATGTGTTGATATAAATGTTACTCAAGCGGTAAGGTTTATTTTACCAAACTCATTTTAAAATCAAGATATTTCAAATTTGATAACCCATTTGGGGAATTTGTAACCTTTCATTCTAATATCAAAATAATTTCTTCCCCTATAGTTATCCTTGGTGATATTTATTTTTATATTTTCCTTTATTTAAAATGAATGCATTATAATCATTTAAAAAAATTGTTCTCAATTTTTATTTCTTATGATATACATATTATTATGAACCAATTTAAAATTATATAGATTATATAATATATATTTGGTATATTATATCATAAATAATATTTTATTTAAGGTATTTAAAGATTTATTTTAAGATATTTTTACTTCAAATTTTTTTATATAAATATTAATAAAGTCCTAAGGTTTATTTTCCCAACCTCATTTTAAAATCGAGATATCTCAAATGTGATAACCCCTCTGGGGAATTTTTAGTCTTTCATTCCAGTATCAAAATAATATCTTTCCCTTTGGGTATCCTTGATGAGATTATTTTTTCTTTTCCATGATATAAAATGAATGTTTTATAAAATTTTAAAATATTTTTGTTTCAATAATGGTATTTTAAAAATATAAAAATGGATTTCTTTTTATGTTTTTATTTTGTCATTGACTCCTTATTTTGTGGATATCCCTATATTATATCAAAAATTGAAAAGTTCCATTTCCAAATACCTTGAATTTCTTTTAAAAAAATTAAAATAATAAACAAATTAATATTTTATATCTATTTTTTTTTTAAAAAAATATTCACTTTATCATTTCAGTGTGAACGTATATTTCAAGCACCTCAATTGTTTTATATAAAAATATCCCTCTATGTTTTCATGATTTATAAAATAAATATTTTTTACCTAGTTTGATGAAATATTTCATTTCAAATTATTTCAAAAGATCAAGTATATTTCTTATTTAAAAATTAATTTTTTTAAAACTCATAAAAAGATTTTTCATCTAGTAATTTTCCTTTGACATATAATATGGTTGATTAAGTATATTATTCAAATGACACCAACCACCATCTTTTTTATCATAGATTATCGAATGATTTATAAATCATAAAAATAACATATCACTTCCTTTTTTTATTTCCTATTAAATGAAGGTTTATAAAAATGATTATTCTTTTAATTTCATTCCATTATGAATACAATGTTTTCCATTTTTGATTAAAGGGTGTTTACCAAGATTCCATACATTGATTGATTGGGGAAATTATTCAATAAACCATACACTATTTATCTATATAGTGTAAATACCATATAATTTTGTTGATTTTTATCTACCTATAATGATGTTTTATTCCCATTTATATTACATGGGATTATCATGTTTATTTATTGAATTGTGATTTTTCTCATTAAATGATTCCATTTAAAAGGGATATGAAACCAATTATCTTTCTGTGGGATCATTATGATATGATGATGGTTAATTTTAATGGAATAAATATGTATGTATAATGATGAGTGTGGTCTTATAACTCTATCAAATGCATTGATTTAAGTTTAAACCTCGTGATATAGTCATATGTGGACATAATTATTTTGTTTTCAATGGAATGAGAATAATGATTTTGATCACGTTTTTTGGTGTGTACATAATGAGTTTGTTAACATAGGCATGGGAATAATAAGTTATCAAAAAAATTTCCTATGATATGTTTGTTTCATATTTATAATAATATTTTTAAGCTATATTTCCATGCCATTCCATACTTTTATGCTTATTTTAATTCTTATGTTACTCTCTCATGGATTATTATTATTGGATTATTTTTCAAACTCTTTTGATTAATGTCATATATTATGCCAAACTTAATGCCATGAAACCTGAATTTTGATATATAATTTCTTGGGTGTGATATTCTTATCTATCGTAATTATAACCATATTCTCATCTTATCCTCACTTATGATATGTGGTTGTTACCATTTGTGTTTTCCCACACCGAGCATTTGAGATCACCCATTTCTTAGGTTTTCATTTCCTCAGGATATGATGAAATTTAATATGTATTATGTGTTTATAAGAGTACCTTATGTGAATAATTTATGATATATATTAAATAATTTTAATGGATTAATTATTTTATCATATAGTGTAAAAAATTTCCATTATATTAAAAACATACGGTTTGTTTGTTAATATTTTCCTCTAATTTTCTAAAAGTTTAAACCTAAAATATCATGGGAATATATTATAATGAAATATTTTATTTTATTTATGAAATTTACATGGTTGAATCCATGAGGAATTATAGGTGGAGTGGAGTAGAAGAAGTTATTTATAGCTTCCATCTACTCTAAAAATCACTTATCCCCTTCCATTTATTTTTTATTTCCTTTGTATATCTGATTATGAACAGGGGAATTCAAATCATTTAAGAAGAGGGAAGTTTTAATTTTATTTGATATTAAATAACTCAATTCACCTACTCTTGAGTCATTTTAAAAAAGTTTTTGGACAAAACTAAAGTCATTAAACATATGATATTTTAGATTATATCATCTTGTGAAACATACTTAACATAAAAGGAATATTATATTTCTTTGCGATATATCATTTCTTACAATATATTGATATTATATCACCATTTTCATATCCAATAGTATTTACTAATATTTACGGTTCATAATAAAGTGATATATGTTAATTATACTTTATAATCAACATGGAAATTGAAGATTAGGTGTTAATGTTTGGTTCCATATTAACCATTAACATTTAATATGATGAAACATTTAGGATAATTAAATTCATTTAAATTATGAAATACAAAAATGGTCAAAGGGTTATATATGGTTTGAAATTGTGTGTTATTTATTATTACATTATAAATGTATAAGTAAATAAATGGAAGACTTGAGGAGTTTCCCTAAGGAATATATATGGAAACTAAGTCCATGAAAATGAAATTAGTTCTTTGAGATATCCTTTTCAATTCTCTTTAAATTAAATATCTCTTCTCCTTTTTATTTTACATAAAAGGTATCAATATTCCATTTTTGAAAGGATAATATCACCTAAGAATTAAGGGATTCTTCATCTCATTGATACCAGGGGAGGAAGGCATCCTTTAAAAATTTATCAGTAAATTTCCTCAGTATAATTGAAGATAATTGGTGTATCCATATTTTAATGAAGGTATAAATTATTCATCTTATAATACTCATGGTTTTAGTTTCATATAATGGTGATCTTGGATTTGTGTTTTTTTATTTTCTTATACTACGAAAATAATTTTTATTCAATCCTAAAAATTTCATCAATGGTATTAAAGTAAGGTCATGTTTCTTTGATTCATAAAGAAATATTGAAAATAAAGAAAAAATTAATATTGTATTCTTGATTATAAAAAAAATATAGATTTTTTATGATTGCATGTTTTATGATATATAATATCCTAAGTAGTGATATGGTCCTATTATATGACATAAGATATAATAACTAGTGACATGGTGTAAATCATTTAGGTTTTGATATGTTTTTAATGTATGATATAGTTAGTCATAGAATACAATATTTTCAATATGGGAACATAAAAAAGACAATCATATCATCTTAATGATATCAATGTATATCATAAAATATAACTCTCAACCATATAAGGTGATATCACAAGACACTATATACTAATTATAAATTGTGATATTAGTTTTGAAATAAATCAAATCATATGATAAATAAGATATAGTATATTTTTATTGATATCATAGATTACGTATCATTGGATGAAATGTGTGTATTATAAACTACGGTGTAAGTTGATAATTGAATCAAGGAATCATTTGTGAAATTATAAAGATGACTTTCATGATTTTGAAACATGAATTATGGAAGGAGAGATACCAGAATTTGTTGTGAAACTAAATAGAGGTAGAAAAATAGAAACCTGGAAGAATTAGAATTTATATCCAATTTTTTCTAAAAGAGTGGGGTTTGAAAGTTATTTTTCTTTTTTTAGTGGGAAACGTTTTCACTATAATGGGATTTTTTGTTTATAGTCCCTATATTGATGTGTTAAATGGAGAACAATGATTAGATGGTAGTAGAACCATAACTAAAAAGTCTCGTTGATAAATAAATGGGTTGGGTTACTTGTGAAAGGTTTATAAGGTGTGATTAACATTTAATCATATAAGTGGAAATATTTAGAAACCAGAAAACAAAAGAACATCATTCCTTTGAAATTTTAATCCTGTAAAATATAATTGAATAATGTGTACCTTACACCATTGTATGCTGATATCATTTCCTTCATCCATTATTTCATAAATATCACCGTGGAACAACATATAGGAACTTCTCTCTAAGGTGTATCCACTAGTTGTACTAAATCTCCCAAATGATTTGGGTGGGTCCTTCTAAAACTATATGATATGTTAATATCTTAGGGTGAAAAGGAGTTTAAAAATAGATAGCTTTGGGTGGAAAGTGTATTAGCTAGATACTTATAGGAGGACCATTAATGCATGATATTTAGAGTCTAACCAAATTTATATAGTCTATAAGGATGGTCCCTATAATGAACCAGACTAGGTTTTCCTAAAATATCACCTAGAATAATTTACCATAAGGCCTGAAGCATGTTCCTAATCCCAATATTATATTTAATATCTCTTGGAGGCCAAAATGACACCCAAATTAGAAGTTATTTTCATTTAAAGTTTAATCACTTTTTTCAAATTATCTTAAGATATTAATTAATTTATTAATTTTTATATCGTTAAATTGTTATGAAATTTCTATTACTCAATATTAAATATTAATTTTTTCATAAATTATTACTTTTATCTATTTATAAAATATATTTTAAAAAATATATCAAATATTATGTTTTAATACAAACTTTGTATAATGTAAATCAGATTTGAGAAATTAAATTATATCTATGTCGATATAAATTTATTTATATATAATAATATATTTTTTCATTTTATATAATTTTCTTATTAAATATACCCTTTATCACTACTAAAAACAAACATTTTAGTTCTATTAAATAGAACACCCTTATCAACATTAAGAAAAGTAGTGATAAAGGGCAACCTTTATCATTGCTAAAAAAAGAACTGATAAAGGGAAATCTTTGTTCAATGATTTTGTTAGTG
Source organism: Viscum album (assembly GCA_963277665.1). Lineage (NCBI taxonomy): Eukaryota > Viridiplantae > Streptophyta > Magnoliopsida > Santalales > Viscaceae > Viscum > Viscum album. The sequence continues at coordinate 1,529,251,904 of OY728137.1, forward strand.
CGGATAAAGTTCACCTTTATCATTGATTTTGGCTAGAATTAATAAAATTAACCCCTTTATCAATTCTTTATTTTAGCATAGATAAATGGTAGTGCTTAATAAAATTGAATCTATATAATTGTTTCCTATGTATTTTCCCACTCCCCTAAATTATATTTTATTATTATTATTATTATTATTATTATTATTATATAAAATTATTTATAAATACATAAATTAAAATATTTGTAATTTTTTTATTATAATTTTTTATCTATAATATAAGAAAATATCATTTTAAAGCTTAATAATTTGTAATTACCCTAGAATTTATTAATTTTTGTGTGTTGTAAAAATCCAACATTTTTTACTAAATTAAAATTGGATTTCATCCATTACACATGTCATATCAATGTTTTCTATTTTCTTGTTTTAAATTTTCATTTTGTCTTATCTTATCCTCCTCCCTACCTCCTCCCCCACCTCCCCTCTAAAATCCCCCACCCCCACCTCCCCTCTCACCTTACCAAATCCCATTTTTATCCGCTATCATATTACCACCTCAATTCATATCTTCCCTACCTCTCTATCATCACCTTCACTCCCCTATTCCCTTCATTTACATCTACTCTTTCTCTTAGCCTTACCAAATTACCCTCCTTCACCCCATACCATTTCCTCCTTCCCATTCATCTAGGGTTTCATGTTCTTCTAATATATATACCCTTTCCTCCACCTCTGCCTCCCCACAGAGCTCTCCATTGTGAACAAATTCCGTCTTTCTGGAAACATAATCTCTTTCTTAGTATCATAATATGTTATTTATTTAACCATTTAGTTTAATTTTGTTCAATAAAATATTCATATTCATTGGTTATATACCTTTTATTAACTAGAAAGTGATGTCTGCAAAGATAATATATGGAAACATATATATAGAGATGTATTCTACTATCCATCCTTTTAACTTTTTATTTTATCTATTATTGATATAGATTATCAATTGGTATTACCTATATTTATTTTTTATATCTTTTTTCAGAATGTAATGAGTCTTCTATGTTAAGAACTGATAGTTAAATTCTTTTCAAGATGAATTAGAAAAGATTATATTTAGATTTTAAATTTTATGTTTTGATTCATTTAATTTATCACTATTTTAACTAGTATTGTTAATCATTTATGTTTTTTATGATTTTTTCCCTGTGATTTGGGAGAGTATGAATTTTTAAATATTTCATTGATTTAATAAAATTAATCTCATAATATATAAGTTCAATAAATCAAGATATACAAAGAACTCATAAATATCTATTTTCTTTCCCTGCTTCTTATAGATATGTTTCTTCCTTTGTTTAGACTTAAATTTCATCACTTTTAATCTATCTTAAAAAATTATAAATTTGGTTTTTGTTCACCAGGAATCCCAATCTAGAACTAGAGAAGAAAAAACAAGGGGTTTTATTCTCTCAAATCCACTCATTAGGGGTCTTTTCATACATATTTGATTGAATACTCAAACACCAGATTGACTATTTATTATCAAGTGTTCAAATAGAGGTTGGTTAGTATCAAAAGTTTATTATATAACTGAAAAAATTCAGGAGATGTCATAAATATTCTTCATTAGGATCTTCAATATGATATTAACCACATTCATTAATCATAAAAAATGTTAATATTGGAATTAGAACTTGAAGAGGATGAATATTATAAACATAAATCTAAAGGGGCAATGCCTAAATTCCAAAAATGGATTTGTTAACATTGGTACATGATTATGTCACAATAATGTTATAGGATATCGAAAAAATAATTTTCCTTATACAAGACTTCAAAATGATATTATATTTCTTTATACAGACTTTAGTTTTTCAATTAATTTCTTAAATTCAATTTCAACTCATAAACCTCTTATAAGTTTTTATTCAATAATTTCCTTTTTAATGATAAAACATAGAAATATTGTCTAATTATTGATGATTAATTTTGAATGAATCATCTATATACTATTTATTTTAAATGTTGTGTAATTTAATATGACATTGTTTTTTCTTTTATTTTTCTCTTTTTAAATCATGTTTAATGTATTATACTTGGAATAAGTTTTTTCTATGAGTGTTTAACATTCTCATATTTAATTTAAAAAGTAATAATTTTTGATAAACTATTTGATTAAATTTCCATATTCATGGAACCAATGTCACAAGTTCTAAATTTTTATGTATATATTATAGAAACACAATGCAGACATTTGAATAATGAACTGATATTTTTTTACCAATATATTTGAAAATTATAAATGTTATAATAAATATATTCTTGAAACATAATGAAAATAAAATTATATTAATTACTCTATTTTATATCTATATATTGATGGGTTTTTATATGTGAATTCATTGAATAGTAATTGATTAAAGTTGAGTTCCACAGAAAATATTGATGTTAGTATATTGTTATGTAGGGCCTATGTTTAGAGAAATACAAAGGAAAACATAGAAATTGAGGAAAAAAATAAATTTTCACCCTACAATGAAGTGTCACAACATGAAAATGGAAAATGAAAAATAATTTTTGGTTTATGATTAAATTCAAAGAGTATAAGAGAGTTTTTAGAGGCTCAAAATTAAAGCACCAGAGAAAAACTAAGATTCCAAAGATGGAAACACACTTTACATGTCATGTAATGTAATTAAATTATGTGAAGTTTAAAACCATGGACTATTTATTGGCCCTTAAGAATAAGAAACCATCATGCCTTGAAACTTTCAAGTCTTTTACATTACATGTCATGTAATCTGTATATGATGTGTTAGTGTCGAAATAGTAGAAAAATGTTGTTTTTTAGAATATCTTTACCAAGGGGGGTTGTATCGTTCGACACAAATTTCCTGTAAAAGCATATATTTTATTCTTGGAAGCCGACTGATGATATCATAGGTTATAAATATGGGTTAGATCTAATATATTTATTCATTACATTCTAAGATAGAGGTGTGATCACCAGAAGGCTGTTGTAGGGATCTGAACCACCATTCTTCATAGATAGGTTTCAATTTTTCTTTTCTTTTCTTTTTCCATCATTGGTGTAATGTTGGTTTCTTCATTAATTTTATTCCAATATTTTTTCTCTCTTCATTCCCTTTTTCAATCATTCATTCATTTCTAGGTTCTTCATGGTTTCTTTGTTTAGGTTATTTTTTATTTGATTTTCCATTATTCCAATTGTGTATTTATTTATATTTTGAATCATTTAATTTTTATGTCAATAATTCCATCTATTTCAATATATTTAATTGATTTTTTCATGTATGGATAATCCACTTACGGTTAGGAGTAGAGAGTAGGGGTGTTTTGAGCCTAATGAACTTATATATTGAACCTTGGTAACCCTATGATTAGTAATTTGGTTAATAATAACTGTTCATCACAATATTTCTCAAAACCTTAACCATGGGAAGTGAAATTGAATAAATATTGCCTAATTAGAATTGAGTAGGACTATAACCATTAAAATGTGATGTTTTCTATATATAATCTAACAACAATGCACCTAGGTTTTGATCTATACCTTGACCATGGGATAGTTACTGCATAAGTAGATCTAATTGGTTTAACAAAAACCAATTGGTGACCCTTGAACCACTTTTCATCCAAATCCATAGGACTATCCCAAGTTATATTTAGGATTTTACATTTATTATGCTTTAAAATTTGACCACGATCCCTTCTTTTATTTCTACCTATATTCATTTATTTAATTTTTTCCTTTATTTATTTTAAAAAAATCAAACTAAAATTGAAGCGACCCAACCTTTGGGCAGGAATTTTCTACAGTGTTCCCCGCTCTCTGTGGTTTCAACCCCATACTCCTAATTTAATATGACTTTGAATTTTGTGTTTTTCAACATAAAATAAAATTCTTTTTTATTAAACCCAAGGTAAATAATGATTCTATTTGGTCTTTTCAAATATACATAAGGAATGATCATAAACAAAATAAATAATTCATACATATTCATGATTAAAATACACGTTTCATTGTGGTCATATATTTCAAAATCCATTATAAAATATGTAAAAAATCTTATTTTTTAAAAAGTAACATATATATTCTAATTATGAATTTTTTATTATGAAATATGCATTCCATATATGAATACTGCATATTGGGAATATTGAAATTTCATACTACATATTTTTATTCAGCATAACCAAGATCAATGGTATCTTCTTTAAATATTTTCCTTCTATAATGATACAACATGGGAATGTTGTATGATCATAGCCAATTACATTTGAAGTAATCGATCGTATACTAATGATTTTTAAAAATAATAATTTAATATGATTTTTTTTGTTTCTATTATGAACTCATGTGTAATATTAAATCCTTAAAATTAGATTTTTTATGAGAATTATGTATTCTCATTTTTTTATTTACTATTAAAGTGGTATTTATAATGGAATTATTCAATTTCATTTTCAAATTGTAGGAAATAGTGCCATAAATTCTTAATTTTGATGCATATATATTTTAAACACAGTACAAACATTGAATAATCATTTAGTGTTTTTTTAATAATATCTAACACAATTATAGAAGTTATAGTACATATATTCTAGAAACGTAATGAATATATATATATATATATTCTAAGTTATTTTTACATTAAAATTAGTATTTTCAGTTGAACTATAGAATTATATTTGCATATTAATGGAATTAATGTCATCGATTCTGAATTTTTATACATATATTGCAGAAACATAATGTATAAATTTGAATAATGATTTGGTATTTTTTTATTAATATATATAAAAATTACCAAAGTTTTACTACATATATTATAAAAACATAACAATAATAAATTTATGTATATGATGGATACTCATAAACAAAACCAATAATTCATACACATTCAAGATTAAAATGTGTATTTCAGAGTGGTTATATATTTTAGAAACTCGACATAAAATACATAATAATGCATCTATTATTCAAAATTAACCAATATATTTTAATTATTAATTTTTTAATATTAAATATTCATTGCATAAAATTATATTGAATATTAGGAATGTGTAAATTTTATAATGTGTACACTTATTCTATGTAACCCACTTTAGTGGTATTATTATATAAATATAAAATGCAAACTGAAATAAACAAACTACCATTATTACTGATATTGTATTTTTTCAGAATATTATGGAATGTTTCATACTCAGAAAATATTCAAAATTATATTTCATATTTTCCATTTATATTTTTCATTCATATTATTTTTTCCTACTTATTATCCTTATTTATCATTCCAACCCCAATAGGGAAATCCAATAACAAACGTGATCTTCCACCAGTAACTCCATTGGAGAATATTTATACTATTTAATTCAATGGTGGAATCACTTTTAAGGAAGTTAGTGTGGTTTAATCTATTATGAAGGTGTATAGGGTTTACCATTATTATGTTCTATTGTTATACCCCCCCATTTTTTCATTGAATATTACTTTACTATTATTATACTTTCAAATTTCATCATAGTATTTAACATAAATGTTTTTTTGTATGTTGTATACAATTTTTTATGTTCTCACTAAATATATTCTTTTTTACTGTCCTATCACTGATACAACCTTTCTGATGTTAATATTTATTATATATTTTCGATTAGGATTCTTAGTTAGGTTACCATTAGTATATTATTATTTTCATTTATATTATTTCTTATAAATAAATTATAAATATTCTTTATAATTTCTGAAATTCATTTTACAATTTTCTTATTTGATGTATTAGTTTACTATATAATAATCATAATGCTTTTTTGTTTTGATATTAACTATTATAAAAATGTTATTTCATGTGTTCCCATTCCTTTAATCTATCTTTTAAATCTATTATTCAATTATTTTCATCTAACTACTTTCAACATTTTGTTTATTTTCACATAAATTTTTAATCCCATTATCTCACAAATATAAATTTGGGCTTTTGAGGAAGGTGAATTAGGATGGTGGCCAGTTGGTGGTTGTTATTTCTCTAATTAGAAACCATCAAATGATGGTCTCTAGGATTTTTAACTCCCTCATATAATTCTAACCCCCCCCCAATCCCCCACATACCCCTCCCTCATCATCCACATTCCCTACCATCATGGTGCCCCCTCCCTCCTCCCTTAGTGATCTTCCTCCCCCACCATCATGTTGTGTTGTTCTGCCTCACCTCTCCCTCCCCTCTCATCAATCCCCCCTCTGCCACCGTCTTCATTCCCCTTATATCCTCCCTTGTAAATACCCCTCCCTCTCTATTGTGTTGTGTTATTCCACCAACCTCTGGCACTCCGCCATCATCTATCCCCTACTCTATCTATCCCATACTCCCCCATAGACCGCAATTTGCCCTCCCTAATCCCCTGTTACCAATACCTTGCAGTCCCCCTAACCCCCGATCCCCAACTCCCCCTACCACCATTACCCTCACCCCACCTAAATCTCTATGCCCCCTCCCCTCTCACTCATGGAATCACCACAACCACATAGTTATGGAAGCCACATCACCCATAATCCCTTTTATAGAAACCCCCTCCATATTCTCCCAATATTATTACTTATGGAATCACCCATGTGAACCCCCATTGTTCATTATTTATCTATAGTGGACACAGATTTTCCCTACGCTCTCCTATGGTCGGCCATTACTTTTGAATTTTCCCCCAAATGCATCCTCCCAACCACTTCCCATGATGTTTTTTGGATGAAATGTAATCCTATTTTTTCATATATTGTGTGATTAATTTTTTGAAATTATAGTTTTAGGGTGTTTAGATTTGTTATTGAAACTAAAATTTGTTTTGTAAATTATAATTTTTCTGAAATTAGAGTTAAAATATCTGAATTAATATATGTGTTTCTTTATAGTTTTGAATTTGGGTACTTTAAATTAGTGTAAAGGATTATTTTTTATTTTATTTTTTATAAATGAATGTATTGTAATGTTCTAATTTTAACCATTGTTTTTACGATTAGAATTATATATTACGTTTAGATAATCTACTAAATTTAAATTGATTTTAAATACTAATAAAACATTAAAATAAATAAAATACTTTAAAGTAATATTTGTATCATATTTATTAATTGAATATATATTATGAAAATTTATGTAATTAAAATAAATTTTTATATAATAATTAAATTTATTTAACTTTTTATTTTTTCTCAAAAAGTAAAATTTTTAGATAATTAATATTTTTTGTTGAATCTCATGTCAAAAATATAATAGATCAAAACTCCAATCCCTTTACTTTTCCAAAAAATTGATGTTTGAAGTTTCTGGAGATATTTCAGGGGTAGTTCAAGGTATTTTTGGGAAATGTGAGTCATTCCAACAGTGTGTCATTCCAACAATTTTCCAAATTTCTAGTTTTCCAATGGCGTGCCATTTTGGTGATGTTTCATTCCAATAGTTTTCAAAAAAATGGGTCATTCTGGCAGTGTGTCATTTTGATTGGGTCATTTCCAATAGTTTCTATTTTTTCAGAATTTTTCAGTTCTCAAAAAAATACAAATTTTCCATTATGACGTGTTTTATGAAGAAAATGGGTTTAAATGCCTTAATTAATTGTTTTGAAGATATTTAAAAGGATATTAATCATATATTTAATTTCTAAAAATTCCTAGGACCATTAAAATAATTAAAATGTGTGGTTTTAATGAGATTTTCCTTTAATGGTCAACAACAATATTTCAAATCCCATTAGTTTCATATTTAATCTTTCTAAGGCTGAGATCTTCCCTTCATTTGTTCCTTATTCTTTCTCCTGATATGGGAGGTTCCAAATCCTTATTCCTTGGAGTCATGGAATAAGGTGTTGTAGTTCGTTTGATTCCCCACTAAATAATTCCCCTCCAATAGGTACTCCCCTTTTTGGTGTAGCAAGTCTAGGAAAAAGGAGTCCCCCTTACATGAAGTATTTCCTTCATTTATTTTTTTGTGTATCGTATAGGATGGTTTTATTAATGTTTACTCTTGTGAACAAGGTTTAATACATATTAACAAATATAATGAATCAATTTATATTTAATATAAAGGTGCAGGGGAATGTGAAGTATAATCTTACATCTTTTATGGATTTTATTTTTTTCGAATTTATATTATAATTGAATGGCTGTAATTCCATAATGAATATCATGGATTTTGGTTCCTTGATTCTTCTATAGTGACTTTCCTCTTGAAATGTTTGGTTTTTTTATTTTTTGATTATCATCATAAAAAATTGGCTCGCTACATGCAATCAGTTAATGAAATTAATTCCCCGCAATCTAATGGAATATGTGATAATTTTCTTAATTACCGAAGTTTAATTAAAATACAGAACCTTTGATAAATTAAAAAAAAAAATTGGTATCAGATATGACGTGTGTCTTGGAAGTAGGAAATATGTGGTTGTGCATTGGGCTTGTGGTGGAAGATGGTTTTGGACCTGGTTTTTGGGTTGTTTCAATGAGATTCTTGTTGTGTGTTGTTTTCCTTTAGGTGCCTGATTGGAATGGATGGTGATTACAATGATCGTTGAAAATAATTATATACGCATTTTAGTGGAACAGATTGGTAATGGAGTATCTGTACAATGGTTTAATATTAATTAAATACTGAAAACAAACTGTGGATTGCTTTTTTCTAATGTGGGGTTGTATATTTAGTATTAGCAGTGGACGTGGTGGACCTTGTGATTTGGTTAGTGATCGGTTTTTAAACCTTCATGTGGGAATGGTGTGGATTCATATATATATATATATATTTATTTTTTATTTCCACACCCCACCCATGTCGAGATCCATGTGTTTACACCCATATAGTCACGTGGGAGGGTGTCTTTCCCAACATCCCTATGGGAGGCTGGATGGTTGGCCACCTGATTTTCACGACTCCCTCTTCTAAGAGATTTTGGACTATATGTCTTTGGTAAAGTTGTGATGCATGGTTCCATGTGTCTTCAGGATCAGATGTGTAGTGAAATCCCAAGTCTGTGCATGCGGTTTGTGATGTGTTATGATCACCTAGGTGTGTGAAGGTGGGATGTGATGTGTTGTGATTGCCCATGTGTGTGTGGGAATAATGTGATGTGATGCATTCAGAAGAGGTCGGAACATGATGACATTTTTCATTAGGGTGTGAGAGAGGATAATCAGTGGGAAATTGGTGTAGGGTACCCTATCATCAATGTGTTTTATATTATATTATATTAGTTGGATGCATTATTTTGTGAGAGATACTTGGTGTGGTTGGGGTTATTGTTAGTATACCTATTAGGTGTTGTCTAGTTTTGATGTTTTCTCACGGGTGCATTAGTATTTTCCTTCCACTTGTCCATGATACACATTGGTTTTCCTAATGAGTATACATTTATGATCACCCTATGTATATAAAAACTATTATTAGGTTTCCAAGATGATTATGTGGACCATGTGGGGCATTACAAGCTCATACCTTCGAATAGTTATTGTGTGGCTGCTCTAGTTTTTTTTGGTATTTACCTTGGAGAAAATTATTTGTATTAGTTTTATTTATACATGCATTGTGGGATGGTTTTTGGTTTTTCCTATATATATGTAATGGATTTTAATTTGGATGATACGTCATATCTTCTGATATTGTTTCTCTATAAATAGAAATTCATCCCATCTTGTGAGATTTTTACACCGTTGGTGCAAGTCTCCAACCTAGGGACTACTGGAGGTGGAACTTGGGGGGGGGGTCATTATATCTCTCCCCTCATTATTTTATCTTTGGTGGGAGGGGTTCATGACCGAGTGGTATCAAAACTGATGGTTGAGAGATAAGGTGGAGTTTATAGTTAGTCATTGTGAGGAATGCATGAGATGGTAGGAAAAAATTTCATATGATTCTAGTTCATGACATAGTCTAGGGAAGACCATCTTGTTAATGAGATTTTTAGGCCCCTTGTGATCCGATGTAAGGACTATATTCCTACTGAATAACCATGTGAGGAGGCACTACTTTCAGGGTAGAGAACTAGGAGAGGTACATGCATCATGATTACCTCTTTTCTTATTTGAATTAGTAGATTTTGTGAATTAAAAATTAATTAAATGAATAATGAAATTTTATGTGTGTTTCTTTGACTTTTTCCATGCTTTTATTGTTAATAAATTGTTATTTTTTTCTAAATTATTCATATAACCAAAAAGGAAAGAGTAAAATTATACATAACTATAATGTGTTATTTGTGTGGAACCTTCTTAATTTTTGAATGTTTTGTTTCCTTACCTATAATAGCATGAATCATAATTTATTGAATTTTTATTTTTTTTATTATAAATGTATAACATACCATCTAGTTTTTTTGGTTAATGTCTGAAATTTTTAGAGAAGCATGCTTAGTGTATTTTGTTATAATTAACTATTTAAATTTTTGAACCCTCATGAACCATGTAAAATCGAAGTAGATTTCACACGAGCAGGATAAAATAGATTATTTTGAAACCATTGTTAGATTTAAATTAATTTCCATGTCAGTTAATATATTTTGTGTTGCTTTCAATTTGTAATTTTTCAAGATCATATGTTGTGAATCTATTGTAAAACATGGTTTTAACATTAAAATTATAAATTTTATGAATACGAACATCTAAATTATAGATAATTACTTTAAATTTAGAAACACAAATAAGAATAACTTGCTTCTTATTTCACATGATTTAAGTTCTATATTATTGAGAAAACTATATGTTGTAAGCATGTGTTAGGGTATAAATTCTTAGGAAATCTATTGCTAAATATTGGGAAATGATAAGAATGATTTATGGTAACTTGTTGAGACTTAAAAATATATAAATGTTTAATCTTATAATTTTATGATTGATAAGAATTTTTAATTACTGAAGTAACCTTACCTCACGTGTTATGTCAGGAGTAGTTTGTTATGGGAATCATGTCTAAATTTGAAATCATTTTTTTGGTAACTAGGGAAATTATAGTATGAAAGATTTGAGCATGTAACATGTATAATATATTTCATTTAAATATGTAAGTAGAATCATTTTATCCTTATTCTAGTATATAATCATGTTTTCCTGAGAAATAAAACAGTTAAACTATGTTAAGCCCAATCATGATAAAGCATGAAATATAGTAATAAAACATGTACAGTTTTTAATTTCATGGTCAGAAAGAATTTTGTATTTTGATGATTCTATAAGAATTTTGTGTATATAATGGAGTATTTTAATTGAACACAAGAACTTAGCATGTAGAAATTATCAAATTATATTGGAAGCATATTTCCTTAGAGACAAGAATAACCTATAATGTCTTGTTTAACATATTAAACCTTATGTGTGATAAGACATATTTGTTGCTTCATCTTTATCCTGAATGCATGTTAGATCCATTTAAATGAAAGGAATGATTTTTTATAAGAATTAACCTAGAAAAGTTTATTTTTTTGTGGTTTCATTATTAATTTTTCATTGAATTATTGATATACTATGATTAAAATAATGCATTTTTGAAACTTTTTTTTCTAAATGATTATCATGGGATATGAGACCCTGAATGTGACAACTTGATTAGGATCACTATGTATTAAAAGGATAATCACCTATACATGGTTAATAAACTTTCCCCCATAGAAAAATTGAAATTTTGTAAGAATAATCATGCTAAATAACATGGTGAATTAATGTAATCCCTTAAATTATTATGGATGATGGTATGTATTGTTGATATGTGTGATTTTTATTTTTGTAATTTCTTGTGTGATGTATTATTTAAAACTTCAATCATATGAATATGGGAAAACTTTATCCCTTAATGAGGTGCATTATACTTTGAAACTATTAAAACTGTGAGGGAGAGTTAGTGTCACTGCCCAAAGAGGATAATATCTCGATAAGGGAAAGAGAATTACATGATTTGTGTGTTTTTGTATTTTTGTGTGATGATAATTTTGATGGTTTTGTAAGTGTGGATGATGAGATGGTGAAAGTGGTTATGTGAAAAATGATGGTTTCTATTGATAATAAAGTGGTGTAGTGATGTGGTTGTGTGAAATTTATGGTGGACATTTTCATTGGTTGGTAAGTTTGGGATAGTGGTGTTGATGTACGGTTGTAGACATGTGTGGTTGTTAAGGTGAGATGAATTTTTGGGTGTTGTGTTGTGATATTTGTTTTATTTATTTAATATATCACCTTCCATAAAATGGTTAATAACATAAATTTGGTCATAAAAAACGGTCATCTTGAAATTTGATGAATATGGGCTTGCCTCCCATGCATAAATATTTTTATGAAGTGATGAGAATTTTTGGATACCACCGTCTTAGTTGGGTTTTTATTTATGATTTAGTATTGAAGGTACATGTTATTACCTCAAACATATGAAGATAGGTAAACTCTTTCCCCACATCAGGATGCATTATATTATGATATGTTTTAAAACTGTGTGGGTGAGTCAGTGTCGCCCAAAGTGAACAATATCATGGTGTGGTGGCTGAGTTCCTTTGATTTTTATGCTTTCATAAACTATGTATATATTAATATGAGTTGTTGTACTGGTTTTAATATTTTGTGAAAAAAAGTTAATTAATATGCTCCTAGTTAATAATGTTTCGTGTTAAAACGTAGTAAATTTTACAAATTGATAAAATGGATTATTCCAACCTTGTCTTTTATTTTTATTATATTGCTTATGTCAAATTGAGAAAGTAACAAATGATTTTAAAAGACATGTTGTGTGTGATGAAAACCATTGATTGTGACTTAATAAAACAAACAAAAAAAATTATTTTTATTTTTTTATTTTTTTTATTTTTTTCAAACAAAAAAATGTTCTTGAGTTGAAATAATGATTTGAAGCAGAATATTGATAATATTAAAAGGGTTTGAAATGTTTTATGATTTGAGTTGAGATTATTTTAGATGAGTGGAATTCATTTTCAAAAATAATAATTTATATTTGTTTTTGAAATCAAAAGAATTCAATTGTGACATAAAACTTTTAAAGGCTTTGAAAATATTGGACAGAAGAAAAATATATTAAAATAAAAAGGTGATTTGGTTTTAAATAAATTGTGATTTCCAATAGAATTTAATTTTCTAAAACTATAAAGGATTAATTGTGTTGAAAAAATGTTTATTTATTATTATTTAGTATATATTTCTTGATGTGTCTGTTATTTCCATCTATGTGGCCTTACTCTGTTTGAGAGGTATCTCACACGGGATATTGTTTTTAATTTATTATATATATTTACACTTATTTTCCCTTGTGGTTGTTGTGTTCCAAATATATTGAGAAAATTGAGAGGTATATCACAGGTTTTCTGTTTGGACCACCATTATCTTTGCTTGTATTTTTTTATTCTTAAGGAATAACCATTCCCCTAGTTTAGGTGTTGTGAAGGGATGGTGTCATAGAGGAGGGTACTTAGGAGAAAAGGATATATATTCCATCCCAGTACCCAAAGTTTTTTGAGTTTTTCATTATTTGTTTTTTTTGTGATGTGATGTTCAATCCTTGATATTTTATGAAATATGTTGTTTTCCCCTTTATGTGATGTGGGTTCTGTTATCTATTATATTTTTTGGACATGGTAGAAAGGGAAGACCTGATTTCTAATCAAGATTCATTTTTCTATTATGTGATTAAACTTATGTGGGTGAGTCATTGGAAAAAATATATGATAATATCTTGACATGAAGGTTGGAATCAGTGGATTCCCATGTTCGGTTAAGTACATTTTTGATCAGTTATTGTGGAAGTTTGGGATAAAATGTTTGATTTGTGGCTGTGTTTTAGGTGTAATGAGATCCTTGAGAGGTATCTCGTGGGATGGTTGTTCGGAGCCTTACTCTATTTTCTTCTAGGTTAGTTTTGAATTATTCAGGGATATAATATTTTTAGAGTTATATTATGTAACATCACAGACCTTATGTCCTATTAGTTTTCCCAAAATATGATGTTTGTGGTGTCTGGGGGTAGTCTGTGGTGTTTTAGGGACATGTGATTTATTCCAATGGTGTGTTATTCAAACATTTTTAAAAAATTATAGTTTTCCAATGGTTTGTTTTTCTAGAGGTGTGTCATTCTAATAGTTTTTTAAATTTATATATTTTTAATGGTATGTTGTTCTGGCGGCATGTCATTCTGGTGATGTGTCATTTTGGCGGTGTGCTGTTCTAGCGGCGTGTCGTTCTGGCAGCATATTTTTGAAACAATTTTCAAAATTTCTTGTTTTCTTATGGAATGTCATTATGGTGGTGTGTATTTATAGAGGCTTATCATCCTGGGTGAGTTTAATTCTGCTGGCGTGTCGTTCTGGTGGCATGTCATTCTAGGGGCATGTTCTTCTGGCAGCGTGTCCTTTTTGCAGTGTTTCCTTCTGGCGGTGTGTCCTTCGAGTGGCATGTCATTATAGCGGCATGTCATTCTGGCGGAGTGTCATTCTAGCAATGTGTTCTTATGGAGGTGTGAAATTCTATTAGTGTTTCATTTCCATCAGTTTTCCATTTTTCCATAATTTTCCAGTTTTCCAAAAAATTACAGATTCTCTATTTAAACGTCTTTTATGACAAAAAATGGGAATAAATTTCTTAATTTAGTGTTTTGAATCCATTTCAATGGAATTTAATTATATAATTAATTTATAAAATGATATATATAATAAACGTATATTTATTTATATTTATAATTATAATTATAATTTTTATTTATTTATATTTATATATATATATATTATATATTTATAAAATTATAAATATTATAAATAAATATATATCGATTATATTTATAATTATATATAAAAAATACATATAATTAATATATTTAATACAAATAATTATAAATATATATTTATTTATATTTATTTATATTTATTTATATTTATTTATATTTATAAATATATATTTATATATATTTATTTAAATAATTATAAAATTATAATAACATTATTTATTATATTAATAATTTTATAAATATATATAATTAATAAATTAATTATATATATATTTATATATATTAGGAGCTTGGGGATACAATTACATTTAAACACACACATACACCACACACACAGGGCCGAAAGGTAGGCCATAGTCCCCCATAAGGGGATAACTCACCCCTCAAGCTTTATTTATTCAATACATGGTTAGTAGGCCAAGTGTGCCTGAAGGTCATTACATGTCCAATAGTCCTAGAGGGTATGAAAGCCTATTATATTTCCCTGAATGCTCAAATTTTTTACCCAAAGGTCCTCCGAGGAATATTGCTGCTATAGTACTTGGACTGCTACAATGTCCATCGTTGCTACAGTGCCCACCACTGCTACATGTTGTCGGTCCACAGTTCCACTGCTACTACAGTGTGTTGTAGTACTGCTAAAGTACCTACACCTAATAGGTTTTAAGCCCCCATTTTTTATGTAGTGTTAAGGGGTTCTTACCACTAAGTCAATCCCCGACTACTTATATATATTTATAAGATTATAAATATAATAAATATATTCATTACAATTTTATAAATAGTTAAATAAATACATATTTATTTATAATTATAATTTTAAATATATATATATTTATTTAAATAATTCTAAAATTATAAAAACTATATTTATTTTAATTATACTTTTATAAATATATATAATTAATATATTTATTATAATTTTATAATTATCTATATATATCTATATTTATTTACAATTATAATTATAAATAATTATATTTATTTATAAATATTTGTATATATTTATTTACTTATTTATATTTATAACATTATAAGTATAATAAGTATATTTATTAAAATTTTATAATTTAATAAATATATATATGTATTTCTAATTATAAGTATAAATAAATAATTATTTATTTATAATTAATAAATATAATAAATATTTATTTATTTATAATTATAATTATAATTACATATATATATATATATATATAATTATATAATGATAAGAAATGTATTTATTGTATTTATAATTTTATTTATATAAATATTAGGTTCTTTGAGGTATAATTACATTAAATACACAAACACCACACACAGAGACGAGAAAGGTAGTCCATATCCCACCTAATTGGTAGCCCACCCATTAATCCTTAATTTATTCAGTACATTGCCCGAAGGTCGAGTGGGCATGAAGCCCATTACATGGCTCAAAGACCAAAAAACTAGCCCGAAGGCCCAATGTTGCGTCATGCCTGCATCATGCCTGTGTCACCATCTCCCTGTTCCATGCTTGCATAATGCCCACATCACTGTCTGGCTGCATTATGTATGTGTCACCACCTTCCAAGCAAACTTCTCTCCCACCTGGATTTGAAACCGGGTCTGATACATGATTATCAAATATATATATAAATAATTATAGAATTATAACAAATATATTTATTATATTTATAAATTTATAATAATATATATGAAATATATTTATTATAATTTTACAATTATTTAAATATATCTATAATTATTTAAAATTATAATTATATTTATTTTTAAAAAAATATTTATTTGTAACTTTATAATTTTAATAAATATATTTATTATAATTATATAATGATTTAAAAATATATATTTATAATTATAACTAAAAATAAATATATTTAAAAAATATTTTTATATAATTATAAATATATTTATTTATTTATTTATAAAATTATAATAGATGTATCTATTGTAATTTTATAATTTTTTAAATATATATATATATATATCTTAAGTTATAATTATAATTATATATAATTATATTTAAAATTATTTATATATAATTAAAATTTTATAATTATAAATATAATAAATATATTTATTTTATTTTTTAAATTATTTATGAGAAAATAATAGTTCCAGGGTATAACATGAATGATTCATGTACCTAGTAAAGTATAAATCATACAAAATGAGTCATCGCATATATGGACAACATGAACAATAATAATGGTGTAATGTATAAATGAACAATCATGATGATTACATAACATATGCACTTCAATTATACTCACACATCAATATATTTATTCACCAAATTCATTGGAAACATATATTTATTTAAATATTTATTTATTTATTTATAAGTACAATTATAAATGGAGATGGTGGGGTTTGGGAGCTCTCATTTTCAGCGTTCTAATAGTGGTGAGAAATCCCTAGATTTTTTGGGTTCATTGACCATAATGGACATCAAATCTACTACCTCAACAATTCCAAACTACCTTTCAACCATTCTTCTATTCGGTGGTGGAGATGATGTTTAGCCTGATGTGCACAACATTGTTTGATCAGAGTTTTCCAGTACGATCAAGTAGATTCAAATTTTCTTGTGTCATGAACCAAACGGTATCTTTATCCAAACCATTTCCCAACATGGTCTATGGTAAGGCCCAAAGGGAGTTCCTTGTCCCCATGGGATAGAACAGGTGCCTGAGTATTATAAATAAGAAGTGGAATGATTTACCCAAATTTATATGCATTAAATAATAAAAAACAATCAATAAACTGAATCTGGAAATTCAAACCAAACAAACCTTAAACAATTTTTAGAATTAATTTAAAAGGTTTAATTCAAAACAAAACAGGGCTACAAAAAATAGAACCACAAGTCTATCACAAAAACTACCACATTGAAAGGGATAACCACCCTAAAAAAATCTCCATAGTACCACACCAAGACAAAGCTCTAGTAACCCAAACCACCATCTCCAAAGGCCTTTCCCATACCTGTTTCAAACAATACCAAGTCTAATTACACCCAAAGGTGTATGTAGGGTGTGATACTAATCCCATTAGGATGCCACCCAATACAAGATTTCAAGCTATAAATATTTTAAGACAAATACCATGAATGTTTTTTTTAAAGGATATGCTAGTAACAATTTTAAGGAAAGAAACTGTAAGTGATAAAGAACTTTAAAGGAAGAAACTTTAAAGAAGGCAAAATTGCTTATGAAATTTCGAACCAAACATACCAGATTTTGATGCTAAGTTTGATATATCCAACAAGCACTAGTCATGGAAAATACCCCTAAACACTAGCTGGAAATGGGACCCTAGGTACCTTGTATCTTCGAAAAATGTGGCATAAAAACCACGACCAAAAAAATTCTCAATCCTGATCCACTAGAGAGGAGAAATATCCAAAATACTAGTGGTCCTAAATCATCATACATGTTAATTTAGTGTTGTCATCATCAATCCTTCTAAGTGAAATTGCGTCGTAGCCACTTCTGATTCACTAGCATACTAGTCCTGGTCTTCCAACCATGATACTCGAGTTTCTCTTTTGTGCTCAATCACATTAGACATGTCACATAACACCAATTATATATTTAATCAACCAAACAAGGCATTACACATCACATTCCACCACTTGCACACCCAAATTCCATTTTAAAATCATACGCACACCAAAACCTTTTGTAAATATGTTTCACAACTCTTATTTAATTTAATAAATCATTCAAAACTTTTATGAAACAATTTTAAGAAGCACTAAAAATATTTTACACAAAAAATGAATCCAAAATCCGCTTTTAAAATCAACCACCCTCCAATTCCATATCAAAACATGATTCTTAGAGCTTACATAATTTAATAAACCAATTGTACATTTCATAAAACACTACCAAATGACACAAGAATGATTTACACATGAAACACACCCAATTTTACATATAATCGCCACTTTAAAATCAAACACATATTTAATACTATCAAAACCCACATTCACACCACACAAAATAATCATGGAATGTGATAAATTACTCAAGCAAGAAAAATAAATTCACCAAATAATCTTTATACATTCAACCACCTACCATTGGTGTAAAAATGAAAAAAATAAACCATACCTCAATTGCAACACAAGAAATAAAAAATGAACACTAATAATGAATATAAAACCCAAAAACCCAAGATTAAACCCTCATAATGATACCTTAGATGCACAAAAATTAGAACTCCATGAAATAGGGAAGAAACCATAAAAAAGGAACAAACATGGGAGAAATCCACTTACAAGAATAATACTGAAGATTCCCCACCAAATCCCCTTAAAAAATGGGTGTCCATGAGAGCTTGAGAGATCCAAGGAAGAATTAATGGCTGAAAATTATAAGTGGGGAAGAAAATGGGTGGAATGGGGTTTAAATCTGCAAAATGGTAAAACAGTAAAAATATAATATTTAATGTGTTGGATGGGGCACACGATTTGTCTGCACGGTCTGCCCAGACCACATGGTCACTTGGGCCGACCGTATGGCCATGCAGTGTCTATACGGTAGTTTAGAAACCTACTATATAGTCAACTGGATTGGATGCATTTCCATGTGGTGGTCGTGCGGTAGGTTTTGGCCTACCACATGGTTACTTGGGCTGAGGCACACCGCTCCCCTTTACCGTGCACCAACCATGTACCTGAGCCATCCCACCCAAAAAACACCATTTTCTACAAAATTAAAATTGTAACCAAGGGAGAACAATATAGAAAAAAATATAAAAATAAAAAATACCTGAAAATGAGATCACATATGTGATAACTCTCCTCACAATGAAAACTATCGACCCCTAGAAATTCAACTTGACGATTTGTTGGAAAATAAAAATGTGTACTGTTATTTAACCCATGACCTTTTCTCCCATGTCTCATGTACAACATTCCTATGCTTCCAAATGACATAGATCAATGGAATAGACTTCCCCCAAATCGCCTTCTTTTTTGAATCCACTATACACACCGGCTGCTCAAACACTGATAAATCAGGCTCTATCAATAACTATTCCCAATTCAACACATGGAAGGGATATATATTATACTTCATCAATTGGGAGACATGAAATACATCATGAATTTATTTTAACTAATAAAAAAAAAACCTATATGAAACCTTTAAAATCCACTTGGTGATTTCAAAAGGGACGACATACCTCAGTGTTTGCTTTCCATGCTTTCCCAAAAGACAATGACCCAAGAGAGGGGCCACTTTCAAGAACGCCAGATCAACCACAGAAAACACAGGATCTCAACAACTATGATTATAAAAAGATTTTTGGCAACTCTAAGCTATCAATAACCACAAGTTGATGAACTTGACCTTCTCAAATGTCTATTGCACAAGGCTCAGTCCCAAAAGTGAGGTATCACTAACCACAGGATATCCTAAAGGAGATCTACATAGATGACCATAAAGTCAATCAAATGGAGCCATTCGAATTTAAGATTAGTAACTATTATTGTATGTAAATTCAGCCAACCCCAAATGGATATCCCATAATCCTCTAAAATCTAAAAAAAAGTGTGAATCATGGTCCTCCAGAATCTAATTTCCCACTCCATATGACCATATGTTTGAGGATTGTATGTCCTAATCATCTTAATACATGACCCCAATTCCTTTTGAAGGCCTTCCTAGAAGCACGAGGTAAAATGGGGGTCTCTATTTGAAACAACTGCTAATGGAATACCATAAATCCTTACCACCTCATGAACATACAACCAGCCTAGCTCATCCACTTTCCCTGAATCTCTTCTCAGAATAAAAAGGGATGATTTGGTCAAACTATCAATCACAACCCAACTGGGGTTCCTTCCTTGATGTGTACGAGGCAAGACAATAATAAAATCCATGGTGACCTCATCCCACTTCCATGTATTAATGGGTAATGGTTGAAGAAAACTAGAGGGCCCTTGATACTGGGCCTTTAACTATTGACATGAATATCACCTCGATAAGAAATAAGCTATGTATTTCCTAATGAATTTCCATAAAAACTACTGATGAACATCATAATACATTTTGGTATCCCCAGTATGAACTGACCACTAATAGTGGCGTCTATTCTGCATTACCACCTTCCTTAGAGACAACAACACCATGAAACATCCCTTAAAGCATAATATTCCCTCGAGATATGAAGACCAATCAGTAGATGTCTCCCCACCATGAATAAGATAAACAAGACACTAACACAACTCTTCATTTTGCTTCTTATGATGAATAAACTCCAAAAGAGAAGGATTTAGCAGAATAGTTTCCAAGAATGCAACTCCCGTATGCTCCTAGGTCTCTGAGTGCATTTGGGAAAAGATACCAATCAAGATCCACTCATCACTAGACTTCCTCAAAGCATTCACTGGAACATTTCTGCTCAAGGTGTCATCCACCAAATTACCCTTTTCTAGGGTATAAATGATATCAAAATTGAACCCATGAAAATACTCGATCCAATGGAGCTTTCTCAAGTTCAAATATTTTTCTGAGAAAATTTAGGCTAATATTTTATGGTCAGAATAGACCAAAACATTCTTCCCAAAAGATAATGGAACTAAGTCTTTCGGGCATTCATCACCATTGTTAATTCCAAGTCATGAGTCGAGTAATTATTTCCATGCAGTCTTAGTTAGCGAGAACCATATGCCACTACATGGTCATATTTCATGAGCACACACCCAAGGCCTATACCTAAATCATCACAATAATCCAAGTAGAAATTCCAAGATTATTGCAAGATCAACATAAGTATGGAAGTTAATCGCCGCTTCAACTTCTCAAAGGATTCCTGACACTCTAGGATCTATTCAAACTTCACCTCTTTTCAGGTTAGTGCAGTCACATACAATGAAATCTGGGATAAATCTTAAACAAACCATATGTAATAACATACCAGGATAAGAAAACAATTAATATCAAATACATTCTTCAGCTGCTCCAATGATATAACGGTACTGATCTTCTTGGGATCCACCAAAACCCCCTATTTTGAAATCACATGACCCAGAAACGTCACCTCCCTGATTTAAAAGGTTCAATTTGAAAACTTTTTATAAAGGAGATGACCCAAAAGGGTTCCCAAAATTACTCTAAAGTGATGCCCATGATATTCCTTAGATCCAGTATAAACTAGGATATATTACATGAATACCACAATGAAGGAGTTATGATACTGGTGACACACTATATTAATGAGTGCCATAAAAACTGCTAGAGAATCGGTCAATCCGAAAGGCATGAAAAAATTCTCAAAGTGAATGAACCTACATCAGAAATCCATCTTTGGGATATCCGCCTCTCTCACCCTGATTTGTTGGTAACCCGAACACAAGTATATCTTGTAAGACCACATTTCCGTCTTCAGTTGGTCAAACAAGTCATAAATCCGTGGAAAAGGGTATTTATTCTTAATAGTTTTCTTATTTAGCTTCCGGTAGTCAATGCACTAACCGAGAGATCCTTCATCCTTCTTTACGAATATAACATGAGAATACCAAGGAGAGATGCTTGGTTGAATTCACCCTTTGCATTCAAAATCAACCAGATGTGTCTTTAATTCCCTCAGCTCAGTGGGGGTCATACGATATGAGTAAAGAGATGTCAGCTGTGTTTTCAGCTCCAAATCAGTTGACAAATCCATGTCCCACTCTGGGGGTAATCTTGAAAAATCATTTGGAAATACATATGGGAACTCATCCACCATATGAATTAATCCACCTTTAGGAGCACCACCACCATACTCCAGTATGAGCGACGCTAACTGAAAGGCAATATTTCCCAACTCTAGGAGTTGAGGTCCCATATCACTCGACTAATGATCTCATTCCCCAAGAAATACCTGAGGACTCCCATTAGGTTCCATGTAACTCACCCATCACCTATAAAAATTGATATGTCTTAGAAGCACATTATCCAATCCATACTGAGGATTACATAAAAAGGTCTATATCCAAGACCAGAAAAATCTTACTCTATATCAACCCCTAACATAGAGAGGGCACAAAACGAGAACTTAAATCCCTTCCCCTACTTCTTACCCATTGGAGTTAACAGCTCTATAACAGTGTATGTCATATTTATTGGAAAGTTCAAAAGATTAACAAGATGAGGATAGATAAAAGAAACAGATTCACCAGTATCACATAAAACAACTACTATATAAGATGCAATCAAAATAGTACCTCAAACTATTGAGGTCCCTACATCACATCCCACTAGTGATTGATCTACAACATTAAGATGATTGGTCTCTACCTGAGAATGAATGGTCACCTACAGATCTACCCTGAATTAGCTCTTCCCTAAAGATGACCTAGTCCTTCCCTTATTACCACCAAACTAAGATCACATCATCCTAGATAGCCCTGATTGAATTGAAACTTCCCTAGAAGCCATAGATCCTTCCCCACTCTAGTATGGATGTGTCTCCATACAAAAGCTCTGCAAGTACCTCATAACCCCACACTGATGAACATGATAAGGAGAATATGTGCATGTAGGATAGATGTGTCTTATCCTATCACACTAATGCCACACAATAGACTCTGAATCAAAAGCTACAAATGATGAATACCTAGAAGGATGGCCTGGACTACCACCTCCTTTATTCCCCTGCTCATCCCACTTTATCTTCTTCTCAGATGAACTTTTATTTCCAACCACTAACATTTCCTCTAAGAAACCAAATCTACCCTTGAAGTAAATCTCCACTATACAAGATCGAACAACTTCCTCAACATAGGCTTTCATATTGAATAGGATTACCTAAGAAAATATCTCTAACTGCAAACCCCTTTCAAACTTCTGATCCTTAATCTTCTCATTAGAGACTATTTCAGGTGCATTTCATACTAGCTCGACAAAGAGGTTGGCATAATCCATCGCTGACTGGTTCCCCTAAACAATATCCATAAACTCCTGAGATCTAGAATAAGTCAAGACCACAGGATATTACTAGTCATTTAAGATATTCTTAAAGTCCTTCCATCTAATCTTCTCATATTTCCCAACCCGAATCATTGATTTCCACCACCTTCTACTGGGACCCACAAACAAGAACAAGTCACATTTTACTCTGACTTCCTCAAGTATATCAAGAAACTCAAACAGGTGATCTATTTTTTCAAGTCACTCCTTCGATTACTGATTCTCCGTGCTACCTTATAATGTATGAGGTTTGTTCTTGAGAAACTTCCTGGAATTTTTATTCTTAAGACCATATTCATCTTCCCTAACTGGTGAAGGAGGAGTACATGATCCTTGTCACAGTGCATGAATATCCCTAACCACAACTTCCACCAAAATCTTATTAAATGGTCTAGGAGAACTCTCTCTAGATTCCTTCCATGGTTTCAAGGGATCTCTATGGGGAGGCATGTTGCTATAAAAAGCAACAGTCACAAGAGAAAATATTAGTACAAAAGATCTAAATTTTTTTTGCAATAACATAAAATATAAATAAATCAAACTTATCACAACAATGAAATGACCAAACCAATTCACCCCACCCAATGTCCACAAGCATTCTACAACCTGAATATCCCACCCCAAAGAGAATTCAAACAAAATACCAACATCCTAGGGTGAATTGAGGTCTATCACAAGGTGTGATGTCTAGGCACCCTACTCACAATCACAACTTGAGCCCCAATAGTCCCAGATTCTATCTAACCAGACACATACCAAATGAAATGACTCAAAGAGTTGAACCTTATTTGATACCATTTTTTTACGATCATCTAAACCAGTACCCAACCCAATTCGAGGAAAGGCCTGAAAGGGCATTCCCTATCCCCACAGGATGGCACAATTTCACAAGTATCATAAATAAAGATTATGAATTATTTACCTGAATTTATATACATTAACAAACCAACAATAATCAATAAAACAAATATAAAAATTCAAACCAAACAAACCTCAAACAATTTTCAGAATTGTGTTACAAGACTTAAGTCAAAACTGAACAAGGCTATAATAGAAAGGAACCACAAGTCTATCAAAAAAACAACCACATGGAAAGGGGGAACCACCCTCAAGAAATATCCATAACACCACACCAAGACAAACCTCAAGTAACCCGAACCACCATCTGCAATTTTATTTCCCTTACCTGTGTCAATCATTACCAATTCTACTTACCCCCAAAGGTTCTAGTAGGGTGCGATCCTAAACTTAGTAGGGTGTCACCCAATACAAGATTCCATTCTATAAACATTATAAGACAAATAACATGCATGTTTTTATAACAAGGGGATACTAGTAACAATTTTATGTAAAGAAATGTTAAATGAGAAACGAATTTAATGGAAGAATCATTAAAAAAATGTTTCTTCTAAAATTACCAACCAAACATACCAAATGCTGATGGTATGTGTGATATATCCAATTAGCACTAGTCACGTGAAATACCCCAAGGCACTAGCTAGTAATGCGACCCTAGGTACCTTGTATCTTGGTAAAATGTGGCATAGAAACTATGACCAATAGATTTCTTATGCATGAGTCACTAGATAGGAGCAACAACAAAAATTCTAGTGGCCTCAAATCATCATCCATGTTTAGTTAGTGTTGTCATCATCAATCCCACTAATTGAAACTAGGCTTTATCCACTTCCAAATCACTAGCATACTAGTCCTATTTTTCCCACCTAAATACATGACCTTACCCTTTGTTCTCAATCACAATTCACTTTTCACATAAAACAACTTGTACATTTCATCAACCAAACAAGGAATTAACCATCACATTCCACCACTTGCACACCCAAATTCTATTTTAAAATCATAGACACACCAAAACATTTTCCTAATATGTAACTAAACTCTTACTCAGTTTAATAAATCATTTAAACAATTTATAAAACCATTTCAAGAAGAACTATAAATCTTTTGAACCCAAAATGCACCAAAAATCTTCTTACTCATAAAACACACCCAATTCCACATATAATTGACACTTTTAATTCAAAATAATATTTAATCCTATCAAAGACCACTTTTCCACCAATCACAATAATCAAGGAACATGAAAAATTAATCAATCAAGTAAAAAAAATTCACCAAATAATGTTTATACATGGAACCACCTACCTTTTGTGTTAAAAAGCCCAAAATTTGTGCTAAACACTAACCACACATCAATCACATTTCCAGATATGAAAAACAAACCCTAATCATGAATATAAAACCCAAAACCCCAATATTAAACCCTAGGAATGAAACCCTAGTGGTTAGAAAAATAGAACCCTGAGAAAGAGGGAAGAAAACCTAAAAAAAGAAAGAAATAAGGGAGAAATCCACTTAAAGAGTCTTGATGTTTTCCAACCAAACCCCCTTCAAAAATGGGTATCCAAGGGAGCTTGAGGGATCTAAATAATATATAATGGTTTAATATCTATAATGGGGAAAAATTGGGCATAATAGGTTTTAAATATGAGAAGATAAAAGTATTAAAAATACAATTTTTAATGTGCTGGACTGGGCGCATGGTTTGTTTGCATGGTTTAATAAACCATGTGGTGAAACCATGTGCACAGTCTGTCAAGAATGCATGGTCACATGGGTAAGATAAACAGTCAGGCAATGGCCTTGTAGTAGTTTAGTAACATACTGCATAGTTAGCTGGACAGGATGGATGGCCATGCGGCAATCGTGCGGTAGGTTCTGGCCTACAACACAGTTACAAAGGTTGGGGCACACGGTTCCCCTTAACTGTGTGCCCAGTCTTTCCCACCCAAAAAACACCATTTTCTCCAAAATTAAAAAGGGAACCATGGGGGAGATTATAGATCAAAAATATAAATAGGAAACATACCTAAAAATGAGATCATGGATTTAGCATCTCAGATCTAGTAGAAAAGCGTCATTGGCTTGTGTGGATATGCAGTAATCGATGGATGTGTGTCAATATATTTAATATTTTCCAATACAATTGAATTTTATTAGATCTATTTTGTATGTTTATCAATCAGTGTTGATTTATATTATGGCTCTAACTAGTTTGGATGTGCATAAATCAATGGATGTGTATCGATCTGTTTAATATTTTCCCGGATCTAGTGTTGATGTGTGTCAATCAATGTTGAATCTTGTAGTTACAACTGGTTTGTGTAGATCTATTATATATGTTGGGGTAAGATTGAATTTGGAAGTATAAAAGGACTCTTGTACTATGAAAATACTCTTCAAGATCAGTGGTTCATGTTGAGGTGAATCCAGTTGCTTTTGGAAATACGATTGAAATGGGGAAAACATATCTAATTGCAAGACTAGCTTTACCTAAGAGTGAAAATCCATTTATGTTTGATGAAATAATTCTTAGGATCTCTTTCTTAAAGGTATTTTCTGGTTGAAGGTGTTTTTCCCTTGGTACAAGTTCTTTTCACCACCTATTTTCTTCAGATAATGATATGAATCAAGTGTCATGCATCAGATCTATGCTTTTAAAGACTGGATAGGTGCATTTTCATGAGTTTTTTAGGTAATTAAATGTTTCACATGATTGAAATTTTTTTTCTTAGGTTTAGATCTGTCTTCATGGAATCAAATGGGTCCTATGGCGCCTAATGATTCTTTATGATATTTCTAGAGAAATTGGGACTCCTATTCGAATTGACAAAGAGATGGAGAAAGTGAATTTTAGATGCTTCACCAAGTTGTTAGTGGAGATTGATCTTCACTCTATCATAGTTGAGAAAGTTTTCCTTTCGACTCATACAAATGATATTTTCATTATTGTTGAGTATGATAAGATATTGTTGTTTGGTGATTTATGTATGGATGTTGGTCACTTTTCGGCTTCTTTTCAGAGGAAATCCTCATGTGAGAATTTTGGAATGAAGGGATTCCTAACTTCCCACTACTGAAGAAAGGTTGATATAAAGGAAACATATTTTTCAAATCCCCTTGGTCACACTGGAAGACCTATATCAAGTAGTGATATACGTGTTTCAGATAAAGGCAACTTGCATATTGGAAAGGGTATTATCAATATACAGCCTCTCATTGGGACTGGTAGTGTCCCTTTAATTGGTAGATATTATGGATAAGCAGGATGATCAAGAAGTGATGATGCATAAAGATGATTAGAACTTAGTAGGAATTTAATATTCCCCCTCTTTTAGTGATTCTATAATATTAAATATGGATATTTCTAAAGGAGGGATTATTTTGGTTCATACTGAGGATGGAATGTTGGAGAGTGGTGTGGTCCTAGTGGGGGGGACTCGACAATTTGAACACATGTATGGATAGCTTGGTGCTTCTAATCAAGTTCATGGACTATATGAATTTGTCTATGAGGTTTTTGTGGAATTTGATATTGATGCTCTATATGGTGCTCGATGTCTTGTAACAACATCAGGGAGTGTAGATGAGGAAGGCTTGGTTATTTCTTGGGAATCTAAGGATAAAGTACTGGTTAAATTGGAACAAACTCACATAGGCAATTGCAATGAAGTTGATATCCCTTCTATAGAGATTGTGATTCTTAATGATGTAGAAAAAGTTTCTTTTGGAGAAAGACATTTAGGTTGTGTCTACAAGGTCTTCATCCAAGAATCTCACCCTATAGTATGGGAAGATTATGGAGAAGTATATTATGCTCTTTAACAAGAGGAACTCACAGTTAGAACTAGAATCTATTGATGAAGTTGTATATTATGTTCATGATTCAGATCATGATTATAGTGAATCTTGATTTTTTGTTTTTATTCATGGATTATGGATTGTCTCTCTATTTTACTCCATACATCTTTTTTGTGGTAGCATTATTTTTTTCTAAATTTCAATAAATGTCTCGATCATTGGATTCTGGATAGACTTTTTTTGTATAATTATAAATAAATATATTTAAAACGTATTTATATATAATTATAAATATGTAATTATAAATATATAATTATAAATATATAATTATAAATATATATTTTTAAATATAATAAATGTATTTATTATTTAATAAAATTTATTATAATCTTATAATTATTTAATGATATACTTATTTAATTATAATCTTATAAATAAGTTTTTTAAAATATATTATAAATATTAGAATTATTATAAAATATATATTAATAATGGACATGTTTTTTTTATTTAACGTATATTAATAAACATTATTTTTGAATAAAAATATAATGATTTTATATTAATCAATAATAATTTTTATTAAAATCCTTTATTAGTGCTAAAAAAGAGATGATTAAGGGTACACCTTTATCAATTATTTTTAATGCTAATAAAGTGTAGATTTTTCAACTCTTTTAGTGACTGCTGATAAAGGCCCCCATTTTATCACTGTGTTTTTCTTAGCACTGAAAAAATCTAGTGATTCCCTTGCGCCAATATATGGTAGTGTTAGTAAGGAAACTGAATATGGTAATCCACCAAAATATTGAAGTTGGATTGCACCTAGAATCCAATACAACTGAAATAGATACATCATAAATGTATTTTCTTCATATGTAATTTATTTACTTCATGATATATAGTATATTTTCAGAGTTATATGTTTTTTATTTTTATTTTCTAATTTTTAACATTTCATTACCATGCCAAGTAACGAGTGGCCATTATATTTTAATTTTATAATATTTTCTCATTTTTATTAAAAAAAATAAAATTTTTTGAAACCTTTAGAATCACTATCTCTATTATGAAACGTAGTTTCTGAAATGTTAGACTAATTTTTTTTTCAATAGGAAATACAATGAGATCATATATTAGTTTTTATGTAATGTTGATTTAAGTAAAACATGTATGTTTAGACAAATAAGTCTTATATGGTAAAGTTTTCACCTTTTGTTGGTTTAATTGTATGAATATGGTACTGAAGAAAGTTTTATGTCTTTGAGAATGATATTTTGTTTTTTGATGATAAGAAAACTGAAGTGGTTTTTTGAGAAATTAGTTCACAATTTATATCATAATACATAAAATAATTTTTCATAGAATGAAAAATTTATTACATTAAAGGTTGATTGTAAAGAAATTTCTAATTTTTTTATTGAAATGGAATAATATTTTCTTTTCCTATATGAAGGGAATTTTTTCTTTAGTCAGAAATTGGATAACGATGAAAATATAAGTCATGTATATATTATTTTTTTTATTTTTAAACTAAAAATATTAAAAATAATGTGAAAAAAATTAGAACCTAAACATATAATTCATTCGAATTTTATTTAAACTACAAATTTAAAAAATATTGGAGTTTTTGAGAAAACCATTTTTCATGATATTTAGTTTTTATATCAGCTATTAATGAAAGGAAAGTCATTTTTCTAAGGTACATTCTATGTTACATGCATCACTGTAGTCAGGGGAGTATTAAATGGAATTTCTACCCATATGGAAGGATTATTACTTTTATAATTAAGAAAAGGTATATAGAATTGAATAAATAAGAATACATAAGGTGTTATCAACACAATACCATGGGAGAAATAGTATTGAAAAAACGTTTATGGTCTTTGGAAAATATCTGTTAGCATGTTATAGCTTTTTAAGGATGCTTATATAGATATTGAAGAAGAGAAATAAGATAAATAAAATGAAAATATCCCTAATAATAAAGAGTTGGAGCACCAAGATGGTACAAACTAAGCTGATATTGGATCCATAAACACATTTTTTTATCATTAAGAATAATT
This sequence comes from Viscum album, assembly GCA_963277665.1. Taxonomy (NCBI): domain Eukaryota; kingdom Viridiplantae; phylum Streptophyta; class Magnoliopsida; order Santalales; family Viscaceae; genus Viscum; species Viscum album. Next base: position 1,529,282,333 of record OY728137.1, read on the forward strand.
AGCAGAGGAAGAAGGAAATAAAGATATTTAATATCCTAATAATAATTTTGAGTTTAATGTTCATAAAATAACTATAGTAAGAGATGATTCTAATAAATATGATATTTTGGTAGATGATCATAACGAAGATGAAATAATGGGTCAAACAGTTGAAGAATTACATATAAAAATACTTGTTGAAGGTTCTACTCTATCAAAGATGGATGAAGATTCTAAAAATAATGAACATATAGAGGGTAAAAGAACTAAAACTGCAAAAAAATTATAGATATTTCTTTTTTTTAATAAATAAAGTTGTGTTAAATGAATACATTTGGTTACCGACTATAGAGGAAGAGGATCGTTTCTTTGATGAAAATATAAATCACTTCACAATTGTAAATTTCTATAAATTTCATCAATGTTAGGATTAAATTACTATATTAAAAATTTGTTTAAACGAATGAATAGATGAATTAAAAATGTGAAAATCAAATTCTATTCTAATATCATAATTTGAGTACTTGAAATCATAAATGGTTTTAAGAATATATTTTGATGAGTTGAAATAATTTATAAGGATATAAGTGATATGATTAAAAACCATCCACCTATTTGGTTTGGAATGGATAAATCATTTACAAATGATCTTTTGGATCTAATTAAATCTCAAACAGAATTCCAGAAGGAAACAAAATTTTAGAAAAAAAATTAGAACCAATAAAGGGGTAATTCAAATCCATTAAAGATAAATTGGCCACTCTCTAATTTTTTCTGATTTGACCATGGTGCATGAGAAACTTACTGAAATACAATGTGAAATTTTTAATCTAATTACATTTAATGAGTTCAAAAAAGAGTTTATCTCTGAGGAAAAACAAGTACGGAAAAATGAAATCAATTTTTAAAATAAATTGGTTTTCATGGGTATATTATAGAGTTTGTGAAGTTTCAAAATTAATTCAATCAAAAACATTAATAGAACCATGATAATAAAAACTAATATAAACAATTATTATATAATATTGTTAAAATTGTTTAAAATAGTTTCTCAAACATGAAGGAGAATTTATTAAAAAATATTGGAGAGTATCAGGCTAAAATAACTTGTTTGAATGAATGGGATGTTCCATTGAATTAAAATTTCAAATTTCTACAAGATAGTAAAATAAAGATTTTACAAAGTGTTGAAGATTTTTATTCTTTAGGATCTGAGTGATCATAAGAGTAACCCAAATATAAATCATAAAATGAATAAGTTTTATAAAAATTATAGGATATTAGTATTATTTTTATAAATTTATTTTTAGGAAACTACTTCTCTTATTATACCTCAATATTTTGAAAATAACCTTCAAATATTGAAACAAACATTCAAAGGAATTAAAAGTTATTCTAAAAATATTTTATAATTAATATAGAGTGAAAAATTTTGATGAATTAATTTTATAATCTTTTCATAATTAAAAAAACCATATAGATGAGCTTATGAAAAATTTTACTAAAAAATGAGAGTTAAAGTTAGTTCTATTTTTTGTGGATAGATTTAGAAGAGAATATATGAACGAAATATAGAATGCATATGGATATTTTCTAAGATAGAGATATGAAACTATTCATGACTATATCAGGTAAGAGGTAATGTTAAGATTAGAGTCTTATGGAAAATCAATGTATCATATGACATTCAATAAGAAATGAACTCTACCACTAGAGAAAATGTATACATCAAAACCATGGTTGCACAAATATTTTTGCCCTTTAAAATCATACCATGAAAGTTCCATGGATGATATTTAATATCAATGGGAAAAATCAATGTCAAAAACCATACCACCTCCAAAAACACATAATACCTATTTAGTAATTTTATCTGTTAAACTAAATATGAAATCAAAGTCTACACCAACATCTTATTTTCATAATATGGTTTGGTATAGATATGAAAAATATACCTTTGATATATGGTTAAAAAGATCCTAGATTAGTACATAAAATGGAATATCTATATGAAGAGACATAGTGAGAACTCAAGGTATTAGAGATTTAGGGCACTAATCTGGTTCATCCTCATTTAAACCTCTAACTTTTCTCAAAGATAATAAACCTTCATATAATCTAGAAACCAATATAAAAATTATTATTATTTTTACGTTTTTTTTTAATATTTATTTATTTATATGTTCTATTTCATTTTGAGTTTTAGTTTTTATTAATACATACAAGAAAATGTAAAATTTATATTTATTTAAGAATTATCTTCTTATAGTAATATTTTGGTGTGAAATATTAATTATGTTATACCATATATTTAACATTATTTTATATTTAACATAAATCGGTGAATATTGGGAACTCAAAATTTTACTCTAATTTATCTATTTTGATATAAGATTTTCTATTTTATTTATGAAAACTCTGCATAATTTTATGCTTCAATTTTCCGTGTTTTTTAAAAATCAAAATGGGGGATATTGTTGTATATTTATAGTGTACCTATATACTTTTATACACTCTATATTTTTATTATTGTAAAATCCCTTATTTGTTTTTACTAATGAATCTACTTTAAGTGAATTTCAGATAATTTATAAATATTTTATAAATCACTTCAATATGGAATTATTATTATAATTTTATCATATTTTAAGTTAAATAATATACCAAGTATGGAATATCATATTTTAAGATTATTTCTTATATATTAAGAAAAAAATAGCCTAGGAATAACTTATAATCTATAAGTTTTTAAAGTATAAAACTTTATATAACCAATGGAGTTGGTAAAATTTCATGCACATTGGATATTCCCTAAAGAAAAATATATTATGTATCTGGTGAGTTTTATAATTATTCTTACAATTAAATTTTTTTAAAATAATGGAATTTTATGTATTGATAATTATATATTTAGTATTGATTTTATGTTAGATAAAAATATTACACTTAAATTTTTTCTCTATGTATAAAAACTTATGTATTGGTTTGATATATTATGTTTTAATATTAATATCTTACTATTTGTATACAAGTATGATTCTTATGTTTTAGAAGAAAAATATATTATGTTTGATATATTTTTTTATGGAAAATTTTACGTATATTGTAAAAATTAAAATATCAAATATAATCATGGGAGATATAATCATTTATACTTTAGCGGGAAATATTGAACAACTCTAAAATATTTAATTTTCAAAGGTATGACTTTTTCAAAGGGTATGGCCTAATTTATTTAAAAAATCTATTTCTTGATAGAAGGTCTATAAAGGTTATAAAGATACTTAATTATATGTAGAAGAACATTGATTTATTTAACAGAATTAATTTATGAATAATATATATATATATATATATATATATATATCGTCTCAATAAAAAAATAAGATATAAAAGTGATTGATTACATGAACCATTATGGTTCTTTATTTCTCTAATTATTCATTATAAATTTTATTATAAATTTCCATTTTAATGGAAGAAGAAGATAATATTTTTGGTGTTGTTATTTTTTGAATAAATGTTCTAAAATCATAGAATTAATTTAGATATACACTTTTTATACTTTCATATTCTCTATAGAAGTTAAATAATCTCTTTGTTACTGAGAAAATTATGATCTATTAATTATTTATTAATTATTTTATCACTTCTATTTATATTGTATGTTTACACTTCTTATAATAAGTGTGGGATTGATATTGATGATATGTCATGTGGGGGAGAGCCCAGTAATAGTCCTTATACCCTGTAAAAACTATGTGTAAACTTCTTACACTCAACTATGAGGTCCCTATGAAAATTATATGAATAAAAATAAATAAACATGAATTGAGTGTTGGTGATGTAATGATCTAAGAGTTTGGGGCCTTTAAATTAATACTATCTTCAATAGCATGCATCATATACAATAATAAAAAAACATAACCCCTGACTAAAATGAACCAAAATAAATGAAAATTAAATAAATAAAATAATCATTAAGAGATAAAAATATAATAATCAGAAAAAATAATTACTTGTTATTATTTTTATTTCATTTTGAAGATCCATTTAATAAGGGTATTTTATTTTAAGTTAATAAATTAAATTTACCACAGTTAAAATTTTATTATAATATATAAAATTTATTTTTATAACCTAATATATAAACATTCTATTAATTAAAATTTTTATATGAAATAATATTAAAGAAACCTGATGTTTTAAAAATTTATTTTTAATAAAATAAGTTTTTACTTTATATAATGTATTTTCATTTTAATGAAAAAATTATACATTTTTTAATTTAATTTTGAAAAAAATTACATTATATTTGGATTCTATATGTCAATATTGGCTTGATATGCTTTTTAAAAATTTTTATAAAATAATTTGGGGAATAATGAAAAAATATTAATTTTTATAATACCTTCACTTTTAATATTTAAAACTATGTGAAACCATTTTTCTATAAAAACATATATTTATTAAGTAATATAAATAATTTAAAAATACTATATTGAATTTATAACAACCATGTTTAATTTTTTTGAAATGAAAGTAAAATTTTACTCTGAAAACTATTTTTTTATTCACTTAAATAAAAAATTACTTTTCATCCCTTGTAGAAACTAAATGTAACAAAAAGGATTTCATATTTAAGATCTATAATTCCCTAAGATAGATCACTATGAATAATAAATATATTTTTGGCATCACATGACCTCAGACGCACCTCCTCGTATGCTAGAGACTTCCAACAAGTAGTTGGGGTCTAAGGTTGTACTGTGATGAGAAAACACTGCTAGTATCAGAGTGCAAAATAATATATAAAACAACAAAAAAATTATACATGATCCATAACCAGTCGATTATATAGATATAATAAATAAAATAAAATTTCTATTACAAAATGAAATGCAGTCACACAAGTATATAAGACTGATCAACCACTGGGCCGATCACATATACAGAAAGAATAAAAGAATAAACAAAGATTGAAATAAATATACATGAGGCTCCAAAATATTACATGAACCTAACCTCATCCTGATATCCAAATTCCATCATATATCCTATAGGTAGATCAATAAAAACATGGGACCCTACCCAACCTTTACCAATATCCAATTGAGAGTCTGATCAGGTACCCAAGTGTAAAGGTAGTGAAAAAATAAGAAGTGAAATTTCCCTATAGGCCTGGTTAAATCTGTTGTGGTTGAATCTAATGTAGGTTAATCAATACATGTGTATCCTCTTGAACTACTAAGACATGAATTTTATTTCCATAGGCCATTATCCATGATCAGTTTTTTGTATGGTAGGGAACATAAAAATATACAATGGGAACCCTTAGAAGTGAGACTACAATGAAAGATAATAATTTTGAAAAAAATGACCATATCTATGGATTTTTTATGATATCATTTATATTATAACTTAAATATTTTTCAAATTATATTTAACTTTTTTTAATAGACTCGTTAACATGATATCTTGAAATATAAGCTCCTTTATTGGCACAACAACATGGAAATATCAATCATTCATGACATAAATGTAATTTCATGTATTGAGGTGAGAATAAAAATTTCAAAGTGTGTTCAATTATGAGTTTATCTAGTATATTTTTTGTTTGGATTTAAACTTGTTCATGTAAATTTATTATAAATTTTCTATACTTTACTCTAATTAACTAATTAATTCCCATAATTTTTTATATGTAATCATTTAAAAACAATTTACACAGGTGTAAGACATTATATTAGCCCACCTAATATATTGGAAAAAAGATTTAAAATCTTCTATTATATTTTATGTTTGCTTTCCCTTTTAGGTTACTATTAGTATACAGTTTTTCCTTTATAAATTTCATCAAAAATGAATTTTAAAATGATTTAGAATATATGGAATACATTTTTCTTATTAAAATTTTTATATATATTGTATTAGTATGATCATTAACAACTGAAATACTTCTTGCGTTTAGATTTAGTATTTATATAATATTATTATATTTTTTTCCATTCACTTATACCATTTTATTAATATGTTGCACATACCTTTACGTTCGTATCACTTAACTGATTATAAAATTCAATTTTCCATCACCAAGATGTTTTATCCCATTTTTTTCATCGTTTGTTTTCTTGTTTACTAAGTTCCAAGTGTTTTAATGTTTATGTTTGAAATATTTATTAGTTTAATTAAAAATTATATATATCATTTTATATATGAAATTATCAATATATTATTTTATAATAAGATACTAAAGTTTTCTCAAGTTTTGTACTATTTTTTTCAGGTGGTTTTAACTATTACACATTTTTCATTATCATAAAGTATACAATATAAATAGGGTTATTTTATTGAATTTATAATGTTGAAATATTTAGTGAATATGAGGGTTTCAATTATTTATTTCCTTCACCAATTATACAGAATTTTCTATTACATTAATAACCTTTTACTTGAATATCATATACTCCATTTACATAAATGACCTAACAGTTTTCAAGGAAAAGTATTCCTTTCCAGAGTTTGTTACTGCCATCACATGGTAAGAAACATGTAATGGACCATAAATTATTATGGATTTTTCTTTCTTATTCATATTCTAAAAATTTTAATTTTTATCATTTGATTTTATAAAATATGAGTATGTATTTAAAACTGGGTATCACTTTCTTGGATGATAGCTTTTCACCATGCATGAAAATTGGTGATTTCATTTGTTATAAGGCCCCTTTCATGTATTTTTTATTGAAATTCCATGTTAATACGAGGGTAAAAACCAAATAAATATCCCCTTATTATTATGAAATTATAGTACAATAGTGACATAATTCTTTTTAAAAGATAGGAACTCATGCAACATCAATCTGAGGTGTCATTTTCTCATAATGACTGAAAATGCATTCTTTGTGTTTTAAAACACTAAGATGTGTTCATTATGGTAAAACCCATAGAAAAAATCTAATATTAGACTTTAATCATACAAAAAGTGTATTTGAATTATTTGAAACATGTAAAAGGAGACGAAAAATCAATTAGATGTGCAGTGTGGTCGAACTGACCCAATAATCCATTTTTCAAGATATAAAAATACATAAAAATGTGTGTCATGGGGAAAAATAAAAAAATGACCTCACATTTCCATAAACATATATAAATAAAACCACATATTTATTTCTTAATTATAGTAATAGATGACACATTAAAAGGGATTTTCATTTAATCAGGACGATTACAAATTCCTTTTACTGTTTTAAAAAACTAAAACATGAATTAAATGGTCAAATCCATAGTAAAAAACCTCATAATGACATGAAATCATAGGAAAAATGTCTTAGTATTATTTTTGGATGTCTACGAGTAGATATCACATCAATCGGGAATGAAGTACACACAAAATGACTAAATAAGTAGTTTTTAACGGCTTAAAGCCCTTTAAAAACATACATCTAGGGGTAAAACTAATCGAACGACCTTCAAATTTCATGAAATCATATGAAAACAACCATACAATTATTTTTGAATTTTTTTTGCAGAAAGAACGTTAATATGAGGTTTCATTTTCCCGGGATGATTAGAAATAAACTTTTATTGTTTTAAAACATAAAAACATGCCGTTCATGGTTAGATCTATAGAGAATGACCTTAGAATTAAATTAAATCATAGGAAAAGTGTCTTGGTATTATTTTTGAATTGTAAGAGTAGACGAAGCATCAATTAGATGTGTGGTGTGCTCTAAATGATCAAATATATAGTGTTTAAATCTTTGACACCATTTAAAACTATGTGACATGGGGTCAAAACCAATTGATGACCTATAAATGATATAAAATTTTAGGAAATTGAATGTACTATTAATTGTGAAATGTCTGAGAAAATAGGGTGTCAATCAAAGGTATTGTTGGCCTAGGATGTCCCAAAACACACTTTTATTATATTAAAACACTGAAATGTGTGTTTAATGGTTAGATCCATAGAAAATTAACTCAAAATGATGTAAAATCATAGGAAAATGTTATAATATTATTTATGATATTTTTGAGTATACATCACATCAATAATATGTGTGTTCAATATGAAACTAATAATTAAGAAGTTTTTAAAGGTCTAATACCCTTTAAAAATGTGTGTCAGGGGGTCAAAACCAAACAAGAAACCTCTAAATTATATGAAGTTTTGAGAATAAAACTGTATAGTGATTTTTAAAATGGTGGAGTAGATGGAACATCAATCTGAGGTGTCATTTTTCTTATGATAGCTAGAAACACACTTTTATTGTTTTAAAACACGAAACATGCGTTTAACAATTAGATCCTTAGAAAATTTCCTCATAATGATATGAAATCATAGGAAAATCATCTTAGTATTATTTTGGATGTGTAAATGTAGGTGACACATCAATATGATGTGCAGTCTTTCTAAAACAACTGAATAAGAAGTTGTTAATGGTTTATAGCCCAATAATAACATGTTTTACAGAGTCAAAATCAACTAAACAACATCTAAATTCCATGATATCAGAAGAAAAAAAAACCTTACAGTTAATCATTTAATTGTTGAGTATACAGAACATCAATTTGAGGTTTCATTTTCCCGAGATGACTCGAAACACACTTCTATTATTTTAAAACACTAAATCTCTCATTTAATAATCAGATCCATATAAGAAAATCTAGGAATGAGGTGAAATCGTAAAAAAACTGTCTGAATATTATTTTTGATGTGTGTGACTAAATTTAAAGTCTATTAGATGTGTGTTCTTTCTTTAATGACAGAATTATTAGTTTTTTAATGTATAAAGCCTTTTAAAAATGTTCTTTTATAGGGTCAAAACAAGCCAAATGACCTCTGAATTGTGTGAAATTTGACAACAATCATATAATGATTTTTTAAATACTAGAGTAGATGGAATTTCAGTCCAAGGTTTCATTTTCTTGGTATAAATGAAAACACGTTTTTATTTTTTTGTAACATAAAAAAGTGTTTAATGGTTAGATAGATATAAAACAGCCTCATAAGTACATGAAATTATAGAAAATCATCTTATTATTATATTTGACATGTACAAGCCGTTGAAACATTAATCGGACAGGTGATCTTCCTCAAAAGCCCGAATAAGCAGTCTTTGAAGCTTTAACTCCTTTTAAAAACATGTTTCATGGGGTCAAAACCAAAATAAAATCTCCAAATTATATGAAATCAAGTGAAAAAAATCATCTAGTGATTTTTAAAATAGAGGAGTATACGAAATATCAATATGAGGTTTTGTTTTCCTAAGATGACCATAAACACTCATTTATTGTTTTAAAACCCTAAAACAAGTGTTTAATGGTCATGTACAAAGAAAATGATCTCCAAATGATGTAAAATTATTGGAAAATTGTATTAGTGTTATTTTTGATGTGGAAGCACAAAGGAAACATCAATCAGACATGAGGTATGCCCATAACGACTAAAAAAGCACTTTTTAAAGGTTTAATGCTCTTTAAAAACATGATACAACATGTCAAAACCAACTGAAGGGCTTCTAAATGTATTTAAATAATAGGAAACCAAATGTACAATGATTTATGAAATTATAGAGTAGACATAACATTAATCTGGTGTTTTTTACCTAGGATAACTGAAAATACACTTTTATTGTTTTAAAACAGAGGAACATGTGTTGAATGGTCACATCCATAGGAAATGACCTCATAATTACATGGAATATTTTAAAATCATAAAAATATTATTTGTGATGTTTATGAGAAGACAACATGTCAATTCAACGTGTAGTAGGCTCAAAACGACTGAATAATAAATTTTTTAAGGTTTGATGACCTTTAAAAATGCGTGTCAAGGGGTCTCAACCAATCAAACAACCTTTGAATTCCATGAAATCATAAGGAGACAACCATATAGTAAGTTTTGAAATTTTAGAGTAGAAGGAACATCAATATTATGTTTTTTTAGGATGATCGGAAATACACTTTTATTGTTTTAAAACATGAAAACATGCACTTAACAGTTAGATCCTTAGTGAACAGTGTCATAATGATGTGAAATCATAGGAAAATAATCTCAATATTAATTGTAAAATGTATGGGTAGACAACACATCAATAAGAAATTTGATGTTCCTGAAATGATCAAATATGTTGTATTTACCTTTTAAAAACTTGAGTCAGGTGGTCAAAACCAACGAAACGACCTCTAACTACTATGAAATAATTAAACAACAACCGTACAATGAATTTTGAAATGGTCATGCAGATAGAGCATCAATTCGAGGTGATGTTTTCTCAGGATGACTTGAAACTTTCTTTTCTTATTTTAAAACATTAAAAAGTTCATTTAATGGTAATATTCCTAACAAATGACCTCAGAATGAAATGAAATTAAAAGAAAACTATCTTAGTATTATTTTTTGACGTGTGAGAGAATAAGACACATCAATAAAACGTATTATCTATCCATAATGATTGAATACACTATTTTAATGGTTTAAACCCCATCAAAAATGTGCACCAGGGGGGTCAAAACCACCTTAACGATTTATGAATTTTATAAAATCATAAGAAAACAACCATATAATGAATTATGAAATTGTAAAAATAATATAACTTTAATATTAGGTGTCATTTTCTTGAGATGACCTGAAACACGCTTTTATTATTTGAAGACACTAAAGCATTTATTCAGTAGTAATATCCATAGAAAACAAAATTGGAATGAGGTGAAATCATAAGAAAACTCCCTTTTTATTATTTGTGACATGTGCAGGTAGATGACCCATCAAGAAAACATGAGATCTTTATGAAAATACCAAATAAGCAATTTTTAATGGTTTAATTCCCTTTAAAAACATGAATTAGGGGGTCAAATGCAAATTAACGACCTCCAAATCCTATGAAATAAAATGAAAAACAACCAAATGGTGATTTTTGATATACTGGGGTTAAAGAAACATCAATCCACGATTGTTTTTCTCGATATGACCTGAAACACAATTTTATTGTTTTAAAACATGATAACAATAATTAAAAAGTTAGATCTGTAGAAAATAGTCTCATAATGAGATAAAATCATAGTATAATTATCTTAGTATTATTTTTTACTGGTAAGAGTGGAATACATGACAATCATATTTTTGGTCTGTCTGAAACGATCGAATAAGCAGTTTTGAAGGTTTAACACCTATTAAAAACAAGTGCAATGGGGGTCAAAATCAATAAAACGAGCTCTAAATTTCATGAAATCAGATGAATAAAATGTATATTAATTTTTTAAATGGGGGATTATAAAGAACATCATTACTATGTTTCATTTTTTAAGAGGACCGAAAACATGATATTGTTGGTTAAAACATCAAAACATGTGTTTAACTGTCAGATCCATAATGAATGACTTCAAAATGGAGTGAAATTATAATAAAATAGTATGAGTATTATTTGTGACATATACTAGTATATGACATGTCAATCAAACATGTGGTATTATTGAAATGACCAAATAAGAATATTTTAAAGTTTTGACGATCATTGAAAATGTGTGTTAGATTTCAAAACCAACTAAATGTCCTCTAAATGCCATGAAATCATAGGGAAAAAATTATAAAATAATTTGGGAAATATTTGGGAAAATATGATGTTGATATGAGGTTCGATTATCCTAGAATGACTAAAAATACACTTTTATTTTTTAAAAACATGAAAATGTGCATTAGATGGTCCAATATATAGTGAATGGGTTCGTAATGAAATGAAATCATACGATAATCGTATTAGTATAATTTCTGATGTTTGTGAGATGTTGGCATGTTAATCAGGTGTGCGATCTTCTTAGAATAACTGAATAAAAAGTTTTAAATTAAAAAATCAATATAAATAATTAACATATGCAAAATAAAATGACCTCATTCTATTGTACCAATTAGTTTTAATTGAAATGTTCTACTATATTTCAATTATAAGTTTTTTGTGATTTATTTTAGCAGTTTTTATTAATTTTTCTCATATTCAATTTTATTTGAATACGAGCACAGAGTTTGGAAGTTGATTGGACAAAGATATTTATGATCTTATGATTTTACATATTATTGAGATATTTATTTAATTTTTCAATTATGTAGTTTTTATTTTCTTATATATTGTGTATTAATTTTTTTAAAATAAATAATCTTTAGGGGAAACCATATGAACATTGATATAGTTCAAACTAGGGATCACACATGTATAATACTCATAGTATATTCTCTTTTATTTAATCTATAAGGATGCTCCCTATAACGAACCAACCTAGGTTGATCTGACACATCCCTCACACTACTTCACTAGAAGGCCTGAAATGCATTCTCGATTGCATGAATTGATTTAATATCTCATAGAGATCAAAATCACATCTCGATCAAAAAATTTTTTGTCAAACATTCAATCACCTTTTTAAAATTATCTTAATTTATTAATTAATTTATTAATTTTTTATCAGAATTTGTTATTAAATGTCAATTACTCAATACTTATTAGTATATTTTCACCAATATTAATATTTATTTATTTTATAAACCATATTTCACTAAATATATAATATATTAAGCGTAAATACATATTTCGTATTATATAAATTATATTTAATAAAATATATTAAATTTATATTGATTTAAATATATTTATATGTTACAATATTCTATTTAATAATATATAATGTTTTTAAAGAATTATACATTTTATCAGTACTAATAACAAATGTTTTAGCTCTAATAATGATAATACATTTATTAGTGGTAAGAAAAATGCTTATAAAAGGGATAACTTTATCAATAATTCTGATAAGTGGATAACATTTTGTTAATGATTTTGTTGGTGCTGATAAATGCCACCTTCATTAGTTCTTTTAATTAGTGATGATAAAATAACCCTCTTTTATTTAAAATTGACCATGAATTTCAAATTTTTGATTATACAAATTTCTTTTTTACTTGAATATCATAAATTTTATTTCTGTGGTTAAGAATATAATAGCTTTAATTGAAATTTTTTATTTTTATGTTTCCTTACATAGTGACATTCAAACTCATTATCCTATATTTTATTTTTTATAAATTTTAATTTCAATATATATGGAATTATTTAAATTATTTTCTTATTTTATTAAACATAAAAGTGAATAGGCTCTTGAATTAGCACAATATAATTAATAGGTATTATGGTTTTAAAAGAGTGTTTCACGGGTCTTCAAAATAAATTAGAAATAATAGGAATAATATAGGTAATGGAAGGACGCATGTCCACCTACAATGAGTTCCACGTATGGTTGGTGGCCTAGCTGACCCAGTGGTCTTTGTATCAAATTTATTTAGTCAAAAGTTATATCCTTTCATATTAAGGAGTGTAAGGAAGAATCTTTTAGATTTTCATGTACTTATAGGGGAGGAAGATCCACTGCAACTCAATTATCTACATACATAAATAAGAAGATTGTTTTGGCTGCTGGATCACCAAATGTGAGGACGAAGTTCCCACTCCCTTGCGGATTTATATTAATTACAATATTTTTTATATATTGTATAGTTTTTAATTGATTTTTGAAATTTATTAATTGAATTAAATAAATAATATTGTTCACCATTTTTCCATGTTGGGTATGTGTCTTATCATCTAGTTCATATCTTTTCATTGAATTCTTGTGTTGTGCATATCTTATTTAAAAATTATTCAAAATTCACGTTCTATTTGTAATACAATGAAGATGGTGTGTTTTAAAGTTATTCATGAAATTTCATCAATTTTTTCATCTCAAAATAGTTTCTCCTGGCATAAAAAAAACATATGTTGGATCTTGTCGTAGATACGCATTTACATACCTAATTGTACCCTACAGAAAATGTTCTAAGTACCCAATTCAAATAGAATATGATCAAAATCCTTAGTAATATTTCTATCGAACATTCTTGGAAAAAATCCCCCAATCATTACTTCCCTAATCCAAAACCAATTCCTCATATGTACCCACTTCAACCACCTAGGCTAACACAACCTGGACTCTGATACAAATTTAGCCTAAACAAAACCTCAGGAACCCCACCCGAGTGGTCGAAAAGGTTCGGAATGTAATATCAACTCATCTTACAATAAGATATGATCTTGTGAATAATACCAAGTGTTCATAAAAACTAGTATGGGTTGTACTTTGTAATGACCTGATCTTTCCAAAACTTCCTAGGATTCTGTCATGAAATTGAGATTCATCCTCCAAGAACAAATCTAATAGATCATGCAAGGTGACTGACATCAAAGGTACAGAAACCATTTCATGGGAAAAAATTCCCTTTTTAATATAAAACTTAGGAAAATAAAAGAAAGTGTGAGTACACACTATATTCAATACGTTCCTCCTATAGAAACACTAATGTGTCAACCATAATGAATCATATTAATTCTTATGGGAATGAAAATTAAAACAAATATATAATCTATTTTTTCCCAAAAGGAAGTTCACATTAATCCATCTTTCACCACAATCACACTTCTTTAAAGCATATATATATGTATAAATATAATACTACTCACACCAATGGTGAAACAAAATCCCTCAAAGGGCCCCTACAGCTAGCTTCCCACTGACATTATCATTCTAGGGAAAAACCCCCAAGAGAATAAAATATATCATAATATAATAAATATATAGAATATTATATCTCTTTGCAAGGGAAAAAACATACCATGAGTAAGGGAACTAAAAAATAGTAATCCAACAAAGTATCTATGTTGGGTTGAACCTGGAATCCAATAAGGCTTATAAAAATATACCATAAACTTATTTTCATCATATGTAATTTATTTACTTCATATTACGTAGTATATTTCCCAAGTTGCATATTTTTTCATTTGTAATACCTAATTTCTTACATATAATATTCATGTCAAGTGATTATTGGAATTTATATTTAAATATTTAAACATTTTATCCTTTTTATTGGTCAAAATAAAAATTAATTGAAAACTCCATTATCTTCCTCTTGATTACAAAACCTACTTTCTGAAGCATCAAACTAATTTTGTGGAAATGGGAAAGGAAATGAGATCTGATGAAGGTTTTTCTGGAATCTTGATATATTAAAAACTTAGTAGTTTCAACTAATGAGTCCTACATTGTAAATATGCCACCTTTTCTTGGTTAAATCATATGAAAATGGTATCGATGAAATTTCTAAGTCTTCAAGAATAAGAGTTTGTTTTTTATTCTATGAAAACTGAAGTAGTTTTTTGAGAAGGCGGTTCACAATTCCTATTAAAATACATAATATAGTATTTAATATAATGAAGGTTAGATAACGTTACGTGTAAACGGTAAATAAATTTCTTATTTTTCTTTGGAAATGGAAGAATATTTTCATTTCCAGCATGAAGGGAATTTTTTATTTAGTCGTACATTGGTTAATGATTAAAATATCATTCATTTATATATTATTTTCTTTTGGTTGGGAACTAAAAACATTAAAAATAATGTCAAAAAAAATACATATACATATGATTCATTCAAATTTTATTAAAACCATAATTTGATAAACTATTCTACTGTTTTAGAAAATCCATTTTCAAGATATATATCTGTTATATATGTTATGAATGAAAAGAAAATAATTTTTCTAAGATACGTGATATGTTACAAACATCTCTGCTGTTAGGGAAGGATGAAATTGAATTTATAACCACATAGAATGATTATTACTTTTTTTATTAAGAAAAAGTATATAGTATTTAATGAGTGAGAATCCATCAACTGTTATCAACACAATACCTTCGAAACTGAAGTATTGAAGAAGATATATTTTCTGTGGAATATATCCATGAATAGACTAGTGCATGTTAAAGATAGTGTTGTAGATTTTTAAGAAGTGAAAAAATTGAAGAAAATGAGTTGTTTCCTACTACTAAATAGGGGGAGCTTCAATATAGTAAACAAGAAGCTAATATTGAATCTATAAACACATATTTCTTTATTTCACATGAAGAAACATTGGTTGAGGGATAAGGAAATAATGATATTTAAGACCCTGATATAATTTTTGAGTTTAATATTCAAGAAATTACTATAGTTACAGCTAATTCTAATAAATATGATATTTTGGTACTTAATCTTGAAGAACATGAAATAACCGATAGAACTATTGAATAAGTCCATATAGAAATACTTATTGATGATTATCCCCTACCAAAAATAGATAAATATTATAAAATGAATGAATATTCATAGAATCAAAGAACTAAGACTATTGAAATTTAGATATAAATTTATTTTATTAGAAGAAATAGAGTCATGTTAAATGAATAAATTTTTCCACCAACTCTAGAGTAAGAGGACCATGACTTTGATGAAAATATGAATCACTTCACAAATAGTATTTTTACTAAATTTTAGCAACTTCGTGATTAATTTATTAAATTGGTAGTTGCTTTAAATGAATATAGTGATGAATTAAATATATCAAAAGACAATATTGTTCTAATATCATAATTTAAGGATTTTAAATCACAAATGGTTTCAAAAATAGATTTTTATGAGCTGAAAATAATGTTTAAGGATTTCAGTGAGATAATGAAAAATACTCCACATAATTAGTTGGGAATGGATAAATCATTTAGAAATAAGCTACGGGGTTTGAATGCTAGGATCCCACTCCTGGAATAATTTCCACCTCCCCTCATCCACTAGACTTGCTAGGTCACCCAGTGCTTCATAGAGTAGGAACAAAGGCACAACCCACCTAACTGATGTATTTTTGTGTCAAACCATCACTGATCAGGTTTTCACCCCATGGGATGCTCTACCTTCTTAGTGGGAAATGACTCAGTCTTGGTTGGGGATATGTCTAGAGTGATCTCTTTTTGGGGAGGGGGGTTCTTGGGGTGGAGGGTTCAAAAAATCCATTTCTAGAGATTACCTTTTAGAAAAATGAGCTAATGGATTTGATTAAATCTCAAACAGAATTCTTAAAAGAAAAAAACACATTAGAAAAATGTTTCCGAACCAATAAATGGGGAATTCAAATACATTAAAGATAAATTGGTTACTCTTGATTCCAATTTTTATTTAACCATACTGCCTGGGAAATGTGCTAAAATATTGAGTGACATTATCACTTGAAGTACATTCTAGTTTTCCAAAAAGATTTTATCTCTAATGAAAAATCAAGTAAGTACAAATGAAATCAATTTTGAAAATATATTATTGGGCATGGGTATACTATAGAATTTGTTAAGTTTCAAAATAAAGTAAATCAAAAAAATGAACAAAACCATGATGGTCCAAAGAAACCTAAGAAATTATTAAGTAATTTTTTTAAAATGGTTGAAAATATTTTCTTAAACATGAAAGAGAATTTATTAAAAAATAATGAAGAGTCTCCTACTATAACGCATTTTTTAATGAATATAAAGCTCTATCAAATGAAAATTTTAAATTACTACTGGATAAGAAAGGAATTATTTGGAAAGTATTAAAGATATTTATTATTTAGACTCTGATTAATCAGAAGAGGATCCCGAATATATATCAGATACAGAATAAGTTTTATAAAAAGGATAAGAGATTACAATTTTTTAGAAACCTGTTGTTGAGACAACTACTTATATTGTTCTACCACATTTTGCTAAAAACTCTCTTCCTATAAATAAAAAAATGTTGAAATGAATTTTTATTTCTTTTCTAAATATTTCATAATTTATATAGAGTATAAATAGTAAAAAATAATGATAAATAAGTTTTATAATATGTAAACAATTATAAAAAACCAAATGAATGAGATTATGAAAAATATTACTAACAAATGAGAGTGAAATTTATTTCAATTTTATGTGGATTGTGTTGGAATGGAAAATATGGAATAAATATAGTAATATTATGTCTATTTTATTGACAGTGATATGAAAATATACTTGACTATATCAGGGAAGATGTTATGTCAATATTAGAGGCATATAGAAAATATTTTTTCCTTCTAACATTTAAGAAAAATTGTGTTATATCGCTAGATAAACCAAACACATCAAATGCACAGTTGTAGAAATAATTTTGCATTCTAGAATCATAGCATGATTATTCTATGAATAATCTTAACTATCCCTGAGAAAATCAATTTTAGAAATCATACCACCACCAGAATCCAACTTCAAGCTCTACACCCACCTCTTCTCAATCTAAGAAGATTTAGTGTGGAGACACTGATTATGCCTTTGAGAGAATGAAAAAAAGAGAGCTCATATTAGTATAGAAAATGAAAGGTATTTTAAAAGAAACACTACCAAATATGTAGGTATTAGAGCTTCATGGCCCTAATATGATTTATCCTCACTTGAAACTACAAATTTTTCCAACGATCATAAAACATCAGATAATCTAGAACTCAAATCCAAATTATTACTATTTTTATTATTTTTGTTTGTTTATTTTTTTATTTATGTATCTCACTTCATTTTGAGTTTTAGTTTTTATTATTAACTGAATGAAAATTCCAAATTTATATTCAATTATGAATTATCTACCTATATTATATTTTGGTGCGAAATATTAACTATATTATACCCTCTCTTTAATATTATTTTATATATCATATAAAGGGGTGACTATTGGGAACCCAAAATTTTACCTCACTATTATATATTTTTATATAAGATTATCTATTTTATTTATGAAAAATCTATATAATTTTATTTATCAATTTTATATATTTCAAAATAATAAAAATGGGGAATATTTTTCAACAGTTATATTTTACCAACATACTTTCATACACTCTATGTTTTGTTTCTTGAAAAATACCTTATTTTTTTTACTAAGGAATATACTTTCCTTGAATTTCAGGTCATTTATAAAAATTTTATAAAGTTCTTAAATATGGATTTGTTATTATGAGTTTATCATATTTTGAGTTCAATAATTTACCAAGTACAAAAATCTAATGTATTAAAGATCATTTCTTACATAATTAATGAAAAATAAATGATGAATATCATATAATTGGTAATTGTTTAAGTATAATTTTTTAATAAAACCAATGAAGTTGGGAATTTTTTTTAATTGGATATTTTAAAAAATATATATAAAAATTATATAGGGAGTGTTATAATTCTTCTTCCAAATAAAAATTTGGAAAAGCATTGAATCCTATGTATAGATAAGTATAACTTTATTATTCATTTTATGTTATAGAAGAATAAAACAATTCATGTTTTTCTCCCATTATAAAAACATACGAATTGGTTTGATGTCTTATGTTCTGAAATAAATATCTTGCGAGTTGAAGAAAAGTATTATTCTTATTTTCTAGAGAAAAATTCATCATGTATGATTTATTTGTTGAGGAAAATATTATATATAGCGTAAAAATTAAAATATTAGATACTCTCATGGGATTCATGATAATTTATAATTTAATGGAAAATATTGAATAACTATAAATTAGTTCATTTTCAAAAGTATAAATTTTATATAGATTATGATGTAATTTATTTTGAACTTTTATTTATGTATAGAAGGTATATAAAGTTTATAAGGATACTGAATTTCATAAATAATAACATAGATCTATTAAAAAATTAATTTATAAAAAATTATATATATATATATATCATATCAATAAAAAACTAAGAGATAAAAGTGATTTATTCCGTGAAAAGTTTTTTTTAATTTCTCTAATTCTTATTTATGAATTTAATTGTAAAAAGATATTTAAAATTAATATATAAATAATATTATTGTTGTTATGAATTTACGAAAAAAACTACCATAGTTAAAGAATTATTTTAGAGACACACATTGAATACATTCATATTCTCTAGAGAATTTAAATCATCACTATGTTATTGAAACAACAAAGAGCTATCAATTGTTATTCAATTTTCAGATCTCTTTTATTTATAGTGTGAGTGCATAATTCTTATACTAAGTGTGGGATTGAGATTGAGGATATGTATTGTGAGGAAGATCCCAATAAATGTTCTTGCACCATGTAAACACCATGTGTCAACTTCTTACACTAAATTATGGGGTCCCTATGAAAATGATCTAAATAAAAATCACAAAACCTGCATTAGGTGTTTGTGGTGCAATGATTGGTGATTTTGGACCATTTGATTAAATATTATCCTCAATATCTTTCATCACATGCAACACTGAACTCATGTAACACCTGACTAAAACAATCTTCAACATATGAAAATTACTTGAAGAAAATAATCATCAGAAGATAAAAACATAATAACCAATAAAAATAATTACATATTATTATTTTCATTGCCTTTTTAAGAACCATTAATAAAAAAGGTATTTTTGTTTAATTTAATAAATTAAATTTATCAAAGTTAAAAATATATTATAACATGTAATATTTTGATTTATAAACTAATATATCAACATTAAATTATTAAGAAATTTTATTTGAAATAAGATTAAAGACACTTAAAGTTTAAAAATGTCATTTTTTTAATAAAAGAAGTTTTTTCTTTATATATTATATTTTTATTTTAATAGAAAAAATTATAAATTTTTTAATTTTAATTTGGAAATATTTACATGATATTTGGATAAAATATGTTAATATTAGTTTATATGAATTTTTTACATTTTTTGTAAAATAAATAGGTGAATAGTGAAAAAATATCGATTTTTTTAATACCATAGATTTTATGATGTAAAATTATTTGAAACCATCTTTATATAAAATATATATTTGATAAGAATTATAAATTATTTAAGAAATATTATATTGAATTTATAAAAATCATGTTTAATTTTTTGGAAACACATGTAAAATTTTATTTTAAAAACTATTTTTTATTCACATATATTTAAAAAATCCATCACTTGTAGCAACTAAATGTAAGAAAATGGATTTAATATTTTAGATTTTTAATTCCCTGACCGGGATCACTATGAAAAGTAATCGGACCTGGGGAATCACATGACCTCAAGAGAACCTCTTCATGTGCTAGAGGCTTCTAACTAGTAGTAGGGGATATAAGGTTGTACTATGAGTAGAATACACCCCTAGAATTAGAGTGCACAATAATTTATAAAATAACAAAAAAACATACACAATCCATTTCCACTAAAGTATATAGATATAATAAATAAACAAAATTTCTATGAAAGAATGAAATTTATACATACAAGTATATAACACTGATCACCCATTGGTCCAATCACATATATATAAATAATGTTGGGGGAAAATACCTCAAGGTGTCCCCATGGAATTTTTTGGGTATGATTGTGTTTGTTAACAAAGGAAAATTGTTGCAAATGAGTATCGATGGTGTTTACTAAATACAAGTTTTGAAAAAAAGAAATATTTCATCATATGAGTCAAATAAATGAATAACATTGAAGAAAATTTGAAAAGGATGAGAACCTCGTAACACAATTCATGGACCGCATACCATGTTCTAGGAATAGTACATAGAGCAGCGGAAAGGGTATGTAGGTGTAGTTCGCGAAACCAAAAACGATTTGCAGTGGAAGACAATGCGGTATGTGTGTGTATTGGAATCAGTAGAGGAGATTGACCGCATAGGAACAAAGATAGTACGCGGTCTGTTTGGGAGAAACGTTTCATGGGTGACTTGCGGTTCATGGTGGCAGAAGGATCAATATGCGGTGAAGGCTGTGTTGAAGATTTGGTTAATCATGGATTAGCCATTTTGGTGGATATCATTAAATATAAAAGATTTTTTAATCCTAGTGATTACTGTAGAGATTGAACATCATTAGAGAACATATTATTCTCCAGGAATTCGGAAAATTTTGATGGCAGTTCGCAAGGGATAATTCCACGAAAGACTAAGGTGGTTCATGTGGAAGAAAATTCGTCGAATGTGCTTATGGGGATTCTTAACCTACAATAGAAGAAGCAGTACATATAATGAGTTGAATCGGTACACATAGTAGGAATCATTGGTACGTAAAAGATAAGATTATGAAAGTGGTACATGGAGGGGGAGCTCTAGTACACAGAAGTGAAGATGGTCCATGAACAGAGAATAGTTCGCAGACAGGGAGCACTTCACAGAGGTGGAATAAAGGAAATGGTATGTAGATGCGATAGTAGTTCATAGAAGAGGCAGTTGTACACCAAGCAGGTGGTCTGCGTACCATTCCTGGTACACAGTATGTGGATGAGGTAGGTGTTTCATGAAACACACTAGAGAGCTTAAAAAATGTACAATCAGTTTTCAAAAGTATTTTTTTTAGAATCTAACAATATTTGTGAAGGTGGAATTCATCTACAGTTGAAAAGTAACTTCAACATAGCATCTACCTATAGTATAGGATGCATGAATTCATGCAAATTAAGGTACCTACATGTCCATAAACGTTTTTTGACCTATAAGTATATAAACTGTGAGTGGATTCCTCTCCAAGAATAGTGAGTGAAGGAAGAGGAAGACGGTGACCCTTTCCACCGATAGTAAGCTAGAGAAAGAGGCATAGAGAGTGACTCTTGAGAATGCAGAGAGAAAACCCTAAACCTTGTAAAGGTAGTGATCCTGCGAAGAGAAGATCTATCCAGAACATTGTACTCAATATTGGCTATAATCCTTAGTAAATTTGGTACATCGGTACATTGTCATTGTATGCTCCTTGGACGTATCCCTATGAGGGAGAACCAAGTAAAAATCATTGTGTACTATGAATGATTTAATATCTGTTCATATATTTCTATAGGAGGAATAGAGAATTGATTTTTTTCTAACAATGAAACAAGATCTGAATGGGAGAAAGTTTTAATCTGTCATACCCTGATTCACCCCCTACCCTCTCAGGGTATTTAACCCAGTGGACCTAACAAATAATATAATAATAAAAAAATATTGAAATAAAAATACATGAGGATCTACTAAAATCCTTGAGCGTCACCTCATCCCAATCTCTAAATCTCATCGGATCTCTGATAGGCCAATCAAGAAAAACTCAGGACCCTGCCCAACTTGTACCTGCATCCAATTGAGAGTCTACTTGGGTACCAATGTTCAATGGTAACCTCAGCTAGGTATGAGTAAAAAAATAAGTAGGGATACACCAATGTTGTCCCATGTATACCAATAATGCAGTGATATATGCATGTGATATGCTCTGAATAATAAACTACTATGAATGAGTAAATAAGTAAATAAACCATGACTGATCTTCAAGTCTGCAACCCCAATCCACAATATCTAATTTTTCCTATATTTGGGTGGATTTGATCACATCCTGATTCCCATGAAAACCCATATAATTACCCAAGGTTAATTCACATTAGTATACAGTTAAATGACAAAATTAATCATCCATTATGGTATCATGATGTGGGAAATGCTATATCCTAGTATAAAATGGTTCCAAGATCCAAATACATGGTATCACCACTCATAATATCATAGTCCCACTACTAGGGTAGTTTTCATTAGTCACACATAACACCATGATTGGAGAGTTTTATTTATTATCACAAACCTCCCTACTTGGAAAGTTTTATTTATTATCACAGACCTCCCTACTAGGGAAGTTTTCCAGACCACTTCGTAGGTTTTCTCTATATCAAATAATATACTACAGTTTCCAAGGGTGATTTCCATATCTAATATATAAATTAAATGAATCAAGGGTTGGATAAATGGATAAACCAATCATAACTATCCACAACCCATCAACTCACTTGAAAGGTGTGAGTTCAAAGGTGACACCTGTAACTGTCTCTACCCAAGTCTCACAAGCCATCTTAAGGTCAAGTATGATTCAGTAACCTACTTGGGTCCCTATATAAATGCACAAGTGGTGGTACCCTACTTGTGTTCCTTGATATCAGTCTCAAGTTTGGGGTTAACGCCCATCATGAGAGAGAATCACATCCCTCAATAGTGTCACACATGGTATGGCCTCATAAACCATATAAATAAATTTATATTGGGAATGGTCTAGAGAGAAGAATCGTGGCCCATATCAATGTATAAGGTCAAGATAGTTTAGTCCACACACCCAACCCATTCCATCCTATATAAGGTCTAACAAACAAGGTATCCATATCAACAGGGGAAGGATTAAACTTCTATAATATAGTTCAAGGGACTAATGACACTAAGATATCTCAAGGGTATCCAAAGTGCTACAATGGATAACCCACACTCAATCATCTCCTAACATCATAGTGAACATATAGGGGTGCTTATACAAGGTTACCCTATGCATTCTATTGTCTAAATTCTTGAGATAATGTCACGACCCGTCCCAGTGGGGTCTGTTCCATGACTCCTCAATCCCACCTCTAATAGGTCAGGGGCTGGTGACTAGCACTGAGTAGGAATATCACTAACATGGGAGGCATTTCGTATGTACCTATACACATCCACACATCTTCAATCCTACAAAATTCTAAAATTCAAAAACAATTAAACAACCAAATGATGCATATATCCATATCCCACAATAAGAGTAAAACAAGAAGTAATATAAAGTAAACAAGGCCAAATACAAGCCCACCAAAAAAATTGTGACACAAGTCCAACAAAAGAGTAAATTTATTGGGACTGCTATATGAAATCCTCTAGAACACACCTCGTTCTTTTCATTATCACTAAGCACCATCTAGTCCTTGTCGTCCTAGGACTCCGTCAAAAGGTCGATTGTCTACACAAGACATGACATGTACGAGAAAAACACATACAATTGTGAGTATAACAATACTAATTAGGACACCCCAAAGCCATAAAGCAATAAAATAAATGAAATACAGGCATATTTATATAGGCATATTTCTATAGTACATATAACAATAATATCTAGATATACTCAACAAATAAACATAGTCAAGAGGTACTCCAGAACTATAGTATACGAGCCTAGGATTCCATCTGGAAGATTTCACAAAGAACTCATCTAGGAGAACACACTCTTTAGTTTGATAGCACTAATTATTTCTATCTGATAGGTACTTCTCATTTGGTCTCATCATGAGAAAGAACACACCGATATTCTGAAGAGAATATGATACATAGATGAGGATCACTGCCATGTCCATGGGGTGACACCAATAAACTCAATCTAAATTAACCCTCTTAGTAGAGGATCAGCGCCCACATAGTGTTGGTTATGTCAATACAAAGAACTTCAACTAGGTCATGAAGATGAATAGAGGATCTCACTCTAGGCCTCTTGGAGGGATTCCATCAAATCTATCCAAGAATTCATGTTGAAGGGATCGTGGTCCCAGGAGTAGGAAAAAATTCATACCTACCTCCATGGAAAGGATAAGGGTAACAAACCCTAATGAAACTAGTACAAGATATAGAAGAAAAGATATTAAATTCATGTATAAAAAGTTACATCTTGTGTAGTAGGGGTACAAGTCATGTACCATGACCCCAGGTTCTGCCTGTGTAAGTAGATCGTGTAATTCAAACCATTTCTGTTTGGGGGAGTACATGCCATGTAGGCTGGCCATGTAGTCCACCCCATGTCTATGTAATTTTTGAGGTTCAATCCAAGTATCCAAGAGAGGTGACACACCATGTGATAGAGTCACACACCTTTAAACACTTGAATTTCTCCCAAAACCCTATCCACCTCCAAGGAGGGCCCACAGGCCGTGAAACCACAGATTACACGCCTTGTTTTTAGGATTTTATAGAAACCCTTCTTCTTCCTCAGCACGTCTTGGATGATCCTTCGACTTTCGATCCATTAACCTTCATCCCATGAAACTCATGATTCAACCTATTATAGTCACGCCATCATTGAATCAAAAATATTTGGGCCTTTGATCCACCAAGAAAATGGATCAAATCATTGTTATTCATTTTCCACCAAAGAACATGAAATCATGAATCATATATCATCTGAATTGTTATGTCTCCATCGCCAAACCTCCATGTTGTTGGGGCGATCAAATATCTACAATATTAGATCATTGCACCAAGAAACGGGGGCATAAATATCGATTGATCAAGATTTTTCAAGTCGTGGGCCAAATGAAGAATGCCCGTGGTGAATAATGAATGGGGGGATAAAATAACAAACCAAATCAAGAGGAATGAACCTTAAACAATTTTCATTTAGATCACGATTCATCGCCGTTAGAATGAAAATAGATTAAACAATTATGTCACATAAAATTATCCCATCAAAACCATACAAATCACCCACCCCACAAGACGATCGAATCGTGGATCAATTTATTTGTTTATTGGTCTATTTATTTCATAGAATTCAAAAATGGGGATGAAATCCAAATAATACACACACCCTACCCCAGTTCGGTTCGATCACTGATGAATAAATATGTGTTATCATCATCATTAGAATGATCTATTGAATATGAGGTATGTTAATCGTCAATCAATGATCTTTCGTCATTCTCCTCAGAGAGAATCCTCAATGATCTCTCAAAAGTCTCTCCAACATTTCTAGTGTTATGCATCTTTCCTTATAAATTCTCTATAATAATCTTTTAAAATATTGTTAGTCTCTACATCAGTGAAAATGAAATAAAATTATTTTAGTAAATTATGTTATGCATTTCAGTATCTGTGAATATTTTTCTACAAACGACCCATGTAGACTAATGTAAAGTTCCTCCTAGGGTAAGATATTCTTTATGAACTCAATTGTACCCTCTTTTTTCTTATATAGGAACCCATTTAGATGTTATTCCACTTTTTCAGGGAAACCATATGCACATACTATTTAATAAATTTAATATATTTTAAACATTTATTTCGGGCACATCAGGCCTCATAATCGCACAACTTCTCAATGTCTCATCTCAAAATTAATCCATATAATATTTAAAACTAATACACTAAAAAATATGAGACATTACATTCTCCCCACCTTGGATATTTACATCCCTAATAAAAAAATAGTGTCTACTCAAAAATATGTGGGTACTGGGCATGAATATGGGACTCTCGCTCCCATGTGCTTCCCAGAGATTATCATACTTCCACAAGACACACACCAAATTAATCTACTACCTATGAAGGATCCTCTCCTATCGATCCTTGATCTCCATTAGGTACTTAGTAAATGTCTTTCCATCCTTGATTTCTATCTCACCTAGGTTGATAACATGCAATGGGTCATGCACGTACCATTTTAGCAACAACATGTGAAATATGTCATGTACCCAGTCTGACTGTGGAGATAGATCTAAGCAGTACACCACCTTGCCAAATCTATAAAATATCTAGAAAGGGCTGATGAGCCTTAGAGCTAGCTTTCCACCCTAACCAAATATCTAAAATACACATCGAGGTGAAACCCATTAGAACACATGGTCTTCTTCCTCAGACTCAAAAGGCCTCCATTGCATGTCAAAATAATAATTTTTATGGCTATGTGCAGTCTTAATCCACACCTGGATGATCTGCACATTCTCTATTGTATCTCACACCAACTCCAGAACCATAAGTTCTGACTCACTTGGGTCATTCTAGAAAAGTGTTGACCTATAGGGTCTCATGTACAAGGCCTCAAATGGTTCCATACTAATGGATTAATGGTATTTGTTCTTGTATGAAAACTCCATCAATGGTATTTGATCCTCCTGACTATGGAAAAATTCTAACATGAAAGCTCGCATCATGTCCTCCAAAACCATAATATTTCGCTTAGTCTGGTAGTCAGTTTGGGGGTTAAATGTTTTGATCAAGAGTAATTAGGTTCCAAAAACCTTATACAATCCCTTACACAACCAAGATGTAAATAAATAATCATGATAAAAAACAATCATCAATGAGACTCCATGGAGTCAGTCTATCTCCTAAATGTAGAGGCATACCAAGATCTCTACTGAACAATGTTCTTGGATAGCTAGGAAGTGTGATGACTTGGTGATTCAGTCTATGATCACACAGATGGAATCATGTCCCTTGTACATATATGGTAAGACCATCACAAAATCTATAGATATCCCATCCCACTTCTATTCTGGGACCCTAAGGGGTTGATCTAAACCCATTGGAACATGGTTCTTACCCTTCACTTGCTGAAAAGTAAGGCATCGATAGACAAACTTTACAACTCCTACCTTTATTCCTAGACACAAAAACTAACATCAGAAGTCCGTGTTTATCTTTTCCACACCTGGATGTACTACCAAATTAGATGTAAGAATATCCCGTAGAAGCTCCTCCCATAACATCCATAATATCATTAAGTGTCCTTCGAAAAGAATGAAATGCTCCCCAGCTTTATAAAATTCATCAGAATCATTTCCTATAGATATCTAAACATGTAGGGTATCACAGTCGGTATCCCAAAGTTGTTCCTTCATGACTCGCTACAAAAGTGGATGGGTGACAACTATCAAATAGAGGTAAACTGATCTATCTTCATCCAAAAAGGATAACCAAAATGAGGAAAATTGCTCTGATTCCTCATTCATCAACTGCGAACAAGATATCCTATTGAGATTATCTGTTACCACGTTCCCCTTACCAAGAGTATAGAAAATTTTTAAGTCATAATCCTTGAGAAACTCTAGCTATTCCCTATATCTTAAGTTGAGTTCCCTTTGAGAGAAGATATACTTGATACTCTTGTGATCATAGTAGGTGATAAATCACTCTCCCATTAGGTAGTGTCACCACATCTTTAATGAAAATACTACCACTTGTAATTGAAGATCATGGAATGTGTAGTTCTACTCATGTGGTCTCAGCTGGAATGAACCATAGGTAATCACTTGTTGCCTCTTCATCAAAAAAAAAATAAATCACAGTTTCTGATGCATCACAAAACACTACATACTGGACACCCTCCTCCATAAATTTCATGATGGGAGAACTCCTCAAACTCTACCTCAACTGCAGAAAATATGGTTAGAACCTTTTTGTCTACATTAAAGTATTTCCCTTTCGATCCAAAGTTGTCATGGGTGATGATACTCCAAATGAATTAGGTATGAATCGTCATTAATATCCTACCAACCCAAGGAAGCTTCAAACATTTTTCATGTCATTAGGTGGCTCCCAAGATAACATTACTTCAACCTTTGATAGGTCCACTACCACACCAACCATTGAGATAATGTGTCCCAAAAATTAGACCTCTTATATCTATAAATGACAATTCTAGAGCTTTCCATAAATACGGTGCTCTCAGAGTACATCCAAAACTATCCTTAAGTGCCTCACGTTCTCCTCCTTGAACACTGAGTACATAACTATGTCGTTGATGAAGACTACCATGAATGAGTCTAATAAAGGATAGAAGATCCATTTCATGAGTCCCATGAAAACTGTTGAGGGAATTAATCATGACAAAGGGCATCACCATGTACTCAAAGTGACCATAGAAACATTTGAATGTTGTCTTCGGTAAATCATATCCTCGTACTCATAGGTGGAAATAGCCTAATTTGAGGTCGACCATTGAAAACCATCGTATCCATCACAAATGATTGAAAAATTCATTAATACTTAGTAGTGGATTCATGTACTTCACGGTTACCAGATTCAAGTGTTGGTATTCCACACACAACCTCAAGCTCGCGTCTCCCTTCTTGGAAAAAACTGGGGATCTCAAGGTGAAACAATTGATCTCATGAATCCCTTCCTCTACAAGTCCTCCAACTATGTCCTAAGATCACAAATCTCTATGGGTGTCATTTGATATGTTGGAAAAGTTATCAATGTCATCCTAGGGTGTTGATCAATGCATAATTCTATCTCTCAGTAAGAGTTTAACATGAAACATCTTCAGGGAAGACTTCCTCATACTCCTCCACCGCTGTAGGAAATTGGAAACTCGCAAAATATACTGAACCAAGGGTTAGTGAAACCATTTAATGAGTAATCATCGGAACACTACTATGAATGAGTCCATACCACCCTATTCTACTAGAGATTCATAAGCTCTTAAATACATATATCCCTCATTGTAAATGTTGATAAATCCTCTATGAAGTGGTGCTCAAACTCTCTCCATGGAAGAGTCACATCATTGTTAGTCTGGGTAACCAAACTCCACCATCTCTATACTAAGCCAAGAATACGGATCGATTCCGAGACCACCATATGATCTACTGGTTTCTTAAATAAACAGGAAACTTGGGTGACCACCTCAACCCATTCCTCAGCTACCAATGGTTCTGGCTCACCTTGGAACTTTTGGTGTCTCTATCTCTATAACCTGTTAAGTGAACTCAACCTGCACACCTCATCTGTCGGTGTTGGGGGTACCATGTGATACTCTATAGGTGGTGTGTTTGGTTCAACACATAGAGGTAAAATTTTAGGAACTGTTCCTTATATCTAAGCCTCATCACTAAGGGGATCATACTCATGATCAAGTTGTTGAACCCTACCTAGAATACATTGTAGATGAATCCGGAAAGAAATAAGACGTACCACAGTCAATGAGTATATCTAGAGATATGAATAAAGAAGGACATGGAAATCACAACCCATTCCTATATGATTCATGTAAAACTATTTTCTCAAAAACTAGTGGTCTCATGTACCAAGTTGAAATTTAGGTGATTATAGTCCTTGTGTCTGGATATGTTGGGAAACACACCAACGTTGGAGCCCCTGGCCTAAAAGACAAACTCGAAACACTTAACATTGTTTCCCAAAACCAATATAGTAGACTCTAAATCATAAAGTATAACTGAAAACCTCTGATACCACTCTATCATTACCTATCCCAATGGGTCCCATGTTAGGACTCCCCAAACCCTCTTCCAATAGGCCAGGGTTCGGTGACTAGCACTGAGTACATGTATCACTTACATGGGAGGAATTTATTATGTACTTGTACACACACACACACACATCTAAAATCCGAAAAAATGATGAAATGTAAAAACAACTAAACAACCAATTCATACATAAATCTATATCCCACAATTAGAGTATGAAAGTAAGTAAATTAAACAGGTCCAAATAAAATCCCAACACAAAGATTATGTAACACAAAACCAAACCGAGAGTAATGGTACTGAGACTACATTCGGAAAGCTTTAGGAAAAAAAATTGGTATGTCCGGTCTCACTAAGTACCGTATGGTTTATTTTCCACCAAGGACTCAATAAAAAGGTTGATCGTCTACATAAGAAACAACATGTATGGGAAAATCACATGTAGGTGTGAGTATAAAATACTTTGTTGGACACCCTAAATCCACAAAACAGTATAATAAAGGAAATAAAATCATCTCTAAATATTTATATTTCTAAAATAAATATAATAAGAATATCTATATATACACAAAAAATACATGTAATCTAGAGGTAATCCAAAATGGTAGTATACCATCCTAGTATTCCATCTCGAAGATTACATAAAGCACTCATTTTGGAGAACACACTCCGGATATTGATATCACTAATGATGCATGTCCAAGAGGTACTTCTCATCAAGTCTCATCATACGAAATAATATACTGGTATTCTGAAGAAATATGATACCCAAATGAGGATCATTACCAAGGCCATGGGGTGATACAAACAAACTCAATCCGAATTAACCAGCTAAGTAGAGGATTGGTGCCCATGTAGAGTTGGTCACGTCGATACCAAGAACTCTACATAGGGCATGAAGATGAGTAGAGGATCTGATAATGGGCCTCTTGGAGGGATTCCAATGACTCTATCTAAGAAGTATTTCTGAAGGGATTATAGTCATAGGAGTAGGAAACAATTCATGCCTACCTTCAAGGAAAGGATAAGGGGAATGAACCCTAATAAAACTTTTCCAATATAAGAAGGGAAAAAATATTCAAGTCATGTATAAAAAGGTACATGTTGTGTTGAAGGGGTACACACTATGTACCTTGACGTTGGGTCCGACCTATGTAAACAACCAATTTCATTCAAATTGTGTATGTGTGGGGGAGTACATGCCATATAGGTAGGACATGTAGTTCATCCCCTATCTATGTACTTTTTGAGGTACATGCCGAATATATAGGATTGGTCACATGTTTTGTGACATGGTCACACATTGTGCATCACTTTACTTTCCCCCAAAACACTGGCTACCTACAAGGGGTCCCAACACACCATTTAACTTTAGATTACACACAAAGTGTATCAAGATAATCCAGAAACTCTGATTCTTCCTATGTAAACATCAACTGATCCTATGGCCTCCAATCCATAAACCTCCATGCCATGAAACTCAATATCAAGAATCATCTAGTCATTAAATCAATGAATCAACAAGATTATATCCCTTTATTGTCCTAGAAAATGGATTACATCATCATTCTTAATATTTCACTGACGAACGTCAATTTGAGAATCATCCATTTTTTGAATCATTCTGTATCCATCATTGCACCTCTTTCATGGACTATCGATCCCAGATCTATGATATAAAATTATTGTACCAAGAAATGGGTTCATAATGATTGATTGAATGGGATTTATTGAGTCATGGTTCAAACGAAGAATGCCTGGGATGAATGATGAATGGGGGAGAAAATAACAAACCAAATCAAGAGGAATAAACCTCAAATGATGTTCCCATCAATCTCAATTCTATTTTATATAATGAAAATAGAATTAAAAATTATATTAATAAAAAATCTCCCATAAAAACCCCACAAATAACTCATCCTTCAAGATGAACAAACCATATATCAATCTATTCATTGATTATTTCATGTTCATACTAGAATTAAAAACTAGGTAAGAATTCCAAATAAAACACACAACCTACATAGATTCAGTTCAATAACTAATTAGGAAATATGTTTTTTCATAATCATTGGAAGATTCATTGAATATGAGCCATGCTGATCATTTATCCATGATCCATAGTCGTTCACCTGAGAGAGAATCCTTGAAGCTATCTCCAACAGCTCTTCAATGTTTCTAGGGTTATGTGGATAACCCTTGAAATTCTCCAAAACAATATATTTAAATGTT
Organism: Viscum album; assembly: GCA_963277665.1. NCBI lineage: Eukaryota > Viridiplantae > Streptophyta > Magnoliopsida > Santalales > Viscaceae > Viscum > Viscum album. The sequence goes on from OY728137.1 coordinate 1,529,315,202, forward strand.
GTTAGTCTCTACATAAGTGAAAATGAAATAGAATTGTTTTATTCATTTTAGTGACCGTAACAACTTTTTTTAAAAAGATCCACACCAACTAATTTTAAGTTGTGCCTAGGGTAAACCCCACTTTTTTGAATTCAACTCTGCTCTAGGATTTATAATCCAGACATCCATTTAGAAGTTATTATACTTGTTCAAGGAAACCATGTGCATGTTCTATTTAATATATTTCAAAAATTTATTTCTGAAACATTGTGCCTCATAATCGAACGCCTTCTCCGCACCTTATCTCGAAAATAATCTATACAATATTTAAAAATAATATATGGAAAAATATGATACATTACATTTGAAATGCCTTTATGATGATTAATTATATGCACCTAGTAAAGGGACAAAAAACCTTCCATAGTTTGGCCACACCCCCCAAGGGGGTCTAAAGTTCATAGGGAAAACATCTATATCAAGGTCTCGACCATCAATGGTTGAGACATCTACTAGTTCTAAAGGTCCCTAGTGGGCTAGGAACATACTCAATTCGAGTTATTAATTATAAAATAAGAAATCTTTTACATTTTAAAATCAAAAATTATTTAATTAAAATAGGACAACACCCTTAGAGGAGAGGATACACATCACATTCAACCTAAATAGAATGAATAGGATCATAATGAGAGTTCCAAGGACTACCAACATCATACAAAACATTTTCTATATTTGTTTACATTAGCCAATAACATTTCCTAGGATCACCAAGCCTTGTACACAATCCAAAATAAGCCTGAATCATCACCCAATCCCCTACCTCATATCTCATACAATAATAAATTAATTGTAAAAAATTATTATTAAATATTTAATTTAAACCAACATAGAATAATCATTGAACCACTCATTGAGAACTTATGTGTTACCAAAACCTCGGCCAACCAAACCAAAAGAGTCCACAACCCACCCCCACTACTAACACAAGAAAAATCCCAAAACATTGATACTTTTTAATTCAAAAACTAATTAAATTTAATATAAAAAATAGAAAAACTATCACGGTGGCATAACTCATGAAAAAAGAATAAGGTGGAATGAAACCAACATATATGGATGTCCTTTATCCATACTTCATGGAATACCCATCATAAAGGGCTGATTCCACCATAATATGGAGTAATAATCCAACAACCCTAACCTAGAAGAAACCAAAGTCAATAAAACCCAAAGTGAAAGAAGAAATGAGAAAGGATGAGGGTGAATTTCCACTTAAATTCAAAGAAAACGCCACCAAAATGACTCAAATATGAGGAAAAAATAATGGGGGAGGAGGGTGTAAGTTATCCCATGAACACATGAGGGGAGGAGAAATGGTGCTACCCTTTTAATTTTTAAAGTTTTAAAACAGTAAAAATCCATTTTTAATGTGACTCATAGTTTGGAAAAATGGTTTTCCAAAATGTTTTCCAATAGAGTGGTATGAACTATTTAAGAAAACTCCTATACAAGATTAGTCCACATGATTTACCAAATTGTGTCCCAACCATGAATATTGGCACTACCTCAGCCTATAGTTTTTCACACAGTTTTTCTACAACCATGTTCCAAACCCTAGGTTTAAGCTACCTTGCACAGTTTCCTCTAAAATTAGCATGGTTTCCTCTAAAACATTATCTTCACATTCTAAAAAACCGTATAATATTGAAATTTAATTGAAAATTTTTTCAAACTTATGGTGTCACGTAGTTTCTTCTGAACATTGCACACCAAAACATGTACCCTAGTAAAAATAAATCCAAAAACATCTAAAACATTACCCAAAGCTTCCATGAGTTTTACAAGAAATAGAGTTGCCTATTGATCCCCAAAACAAATCCAAAAACATTATCTTGGGTTGATAAAACTTTTAGATTCTTAGAATAAATCATAGTTCTAAAAATGAAACATCCACCAAATAGAAAATTAAAATTCCATTGGTATTTCTCAACTCAAAATGTAATGTATTTTTATCAGTTCCCCATCATAAAAATAATAATTCCAGAGAAGTCTTATTAAACATTCAACCATATATCATGACCATCCAAGGACATCAACCCAACAATAAATCACCATGTTCTATATATGAATGAAAAACATGCCATGGTAGCACAGCTCTAAAAACAAGGAGCACTAGGCACCAATAGTTAATCCACCACCTTCCACCATAAGAAAAGTAACTAGACAGTGATCGATTGTACCTATCCATCATAAGGAATCATAACATAACTAGTGGTTTATCAACTAGTTCATGGGGATCCACAATATATAACTCAACTCTTAACAACCTATTATGACTCATGATTTTCCCCATAGTTGAAATCACCTATCAAAACACATTCCCAATGTTCTACCAACCCACTCAATGTGATACCCCACTCACCATAGCCTAAATTAAATGATAAAATTGATCCAAAATCGATACAAAATCCCATTCTTGGTTCCAAATAGAATCAGTAGAGTCTCCATCGTTCATGAAACAACCCAAAACATGATAACTTTCCATTGATAAGTCTCAAACAATCCTTGAATCACACTTGCTCGGTCCAAAATGACATACTCGATGTGTTTTATATGCCATTACATCCAATCACACACATAAACGATTGTTGGAACTCCTCTGGGTGACCTTTTCCAAAACAATGATTAGATTCAACCACTAATGTGTTATCCATTTACCCGATCACAAATAATTAAATCAAGAAGATATATTGTGGTCATCCAAACATACAAACACTAGAGTTTGAAACAAACTCCTAGTGAAATTCTAAAATTGGATCCTCAATATTCCAAAACTATCATCATTTTATATCATGATAATTGACGCATCATTGGTCTAAAACACCTCTAGTTTCATCATAAGAATCCAATGATCAATTCCACGCTCATATGACCCCACTCAGATAAGGGTCACATCACTATGACTGACATCCATCTCCCCACCATAAGAGTTCCCATATCACTACATCACTAGGTATAATTCCCAATCATTGTGGCCCTAACCTTATCTAATATTAAACATAATAACAAAATGTGGCCACCCTACTCACACCTGAGTGCCATCATGAAACTTGATTCCACTACTGCTCCCATCTCTTGGGACTTCATACAAGAAAACAACCAAAATAGCATATATAATCAGGGTAAACCCTCAAACTACTTTCTGGGTTCAACATCATTAGTTTTGATAATAATCCTAAGTGTATCTATTACCCCAAGCCATAATCAATATATCCCACTAGAATCCATCATCCCTTGACACTTGCATTACCAATCACTAATTTTTATCACATTATACATGAAATTTTATGACATGAACCACATTCATTCCATATATATTCAATATGATTACACTCTCAGACTACTAAAATTTAAAACATGACACACACTTAATGATTCACATAACCTTAATACTTGGAACACATGTCTAAACCAATTACCATGCTACTTGAGATGCCAGTCTCATCAAAATAATAATAATTCTATCACTCATTTTCATCAAGACCGAAATCCTTTATATTGTTGACTCATCAGAGTATATGATGGCTTAAAATTGAGGGTGAATTTTAGTTTAAAAAATTAAACTAAAATAAAAAAACTCAACTTAAGAAAACTGATTAAACTCGGACTTCATCTAATGATCAAAGTATTTGAATCATAATCCAAAATGATCTGATTATATTAGAGTATTTTTAAATTATTATCACAGATACAAAAATAAATACAATTAATAATAATGATTTGTAAAACAAAATTTCTAACATAATATGAAAAATAGAATAATGAATTGTAAAAACAAGAAATATAATAGCTATAAAAAGTAATAATGACTTAAAAACTTTATTGAACACTCCACTCCAACATAAAATTTTTACAAAATATATTAACAGATTTAACTCTTTTAACCTTAAGAGTAAAGTTAGCAAGAAAACCTAAAAAAAGGTAACCATAGTTTTATACCACCTATAAATGACTTTATTTTATTTTGAGAAAATCCCTCAATACAATTATTGGAATATGATCTATATTCCAATTGGAATCCCTTGATATGATGATTGGAATTTGTCTTTCTAGCCCCAAAATCCCCCAATATGATGGATCAGATTCATCATCTTCCTATTCTCAGAATCAATCAATCGTTATAGTGATCAAACATAAAATATAAAATAAAATTTTCTACAAGAAACAACCCTAAAAATGATTCCTTAAAATGAACACTCTTTAAATTATTACAAAGACTAATAATGAGATGTTCACACTAAGAAATATTTATTATACTTGATTTTCAAAAAGTATCACCTCCAAACTCTTAAAATGGATAAATATTTATAGGTGAAGCTCCAATGCTCATATATTTGAGTTTGTTGCAATGGACTTGGACAGTTAGTTCATTAAGACTCATCTATAACTGAATGTATGTAGTTTTTTTAACACAATTACAGTGTTAATAAGTTTTCCTTATGATAGAAACAAGTTCATATGTTATAATTATGAAATTAGGATAGTCTGATGGAATTCTTTATCATTAATAATTATATTAAACCTTATAAGGATTAGTATGATGTATCAGTACCATTATCAATCTAATGATCATGAATTTTTTTAGTAGGATAGACAAGAAAAAACCCTAACAACTGGTCCGAATAATTTCTGTTTAATGAATCAGACTCATTCTTGATCTGATGGATCATATAGAATAATGATAAGTTTATATTCATAATACATTAGAATTATTTCTATGTTAGATAAAAAGTAATTTTTTCAATAAATACATACTGAAATAATTGGGGAATAAAAATTTAGTGATCATTGTTTTAAATTAGTGTTTGTGATTTCCAAAACTAAAGGAAAAGATAATTAAGAAGTAAGGAATCTGACTCAACACATCTATCAGAGAATAACACATGATCATTTATTATCTAAAGTCATTTGAGGAACCACAAGCACTCATCCACAATATCTAACTTCACCACTAGGAATAACATCTAAAATATATTGGGTCAGGTGTCTCACTATTTCCACCATCAATGTTCTCATCATCAAAAACCTTTATAGGCATCACTATTGTTATAACAAATACCTGGTTACCCAACACGTGTGCCAGTCTCATACCTGAAGCACCTACCAATTCTTCCCTTCTCTAAGAAAAACATAAATATGATCTAACCCCTCATATGTGTTACCCCTATATAGAATATCTCATCTAATCCAAACAAACAACTCACTAATATCTGGATCAGTCTTTTAAACCCTAGGATATCTCACCTAAACTATAGGATATAATTAATGTAGGTCACAACTCATAAGAAACGCCTATTTTTTCCTGTTTTAAACATAACTCGGTAAATCACATTCCAAAAATCCATTCCAGGATCCTCATATATATATATAATAATATGTTGACTCATCGACCTACAAGGGCTCTAATTTTCAATAAACATCTACATACAGAACTACCCCCTCAAAGATCACAATATCACCCAGGTATAAATACATATATAACTATACCTCCCTACCAAGATCTGTCTCAAGAATACCATATTCATATGGTTTTATTTAATAAAATTACATCCCTAAATATATGGGAGAAAAATATATCAGTTTTTACTTGTACATTAAATAACTGAACCTAAATAGTATCCACCCTAATGGGGTTTATCACTAAGGAATCCAATGTTTGAGCCCACCCACAAGGTCCACTACACATCCCCCACTAGAGGGACTGTATCATATTCATTTCCATTTATCATTTCAACATATTATCGACATAATATTCCATTAGAGAGAAGATAATATACATGTTATCCAATTGAGTACAACTACACCATTTACTTATATAGAAAAATGGTGCATGAGCTGTTGTTGACACTTTAAACAATTGAACTCTTATAGTCAATAAGATCATATTGATAGACTAACATGTCATGTGAATCCGTACATTCCAAAAATGATGTGTGTATAGATACTTATTCCCACAACAAGCCAATATCCAAATACAATAACCAGCCTCTTACTAATTTCCTAAGAACCAAAAAACCACAAGATATCATCAATATCAAAAATCATGTGTGTCACACGATGTGAAATCATGAATAACCATTACATGTTCCAACACACTCCTATATATTATTTTTTTCGACTCCCAAAATAGTAAAACAAGGTAAAAGACCAATGATACAACTTTTTAATGTCTCTTATTGGATCAATATGAAAAGAAATCAAACTGGGGGCACCACATGACTTCAGGGGTGTGTCCTCATATACTAGGGGATTCTAACTTATATTAAGGGTATAAGGTGGTGTTGTGAGTAGACTATACCCCCTATATCAGAGTGCATAATGACATATAAAATACTCAAACAACATACAAAATCTATAACCACTATAGTATAAAGTAATAATAAATAAACTGAATATGCTATCACACGATTAAATAGAGTCATATAATCCTTAAATACTAACCATACACTAGGTTGACCACATATACAGAATGAATATAGGAAAAAATAAATATTGAAATAACAATATAGGCATATCTACTATAATCCCTTTGCCTCACCTCATATTTATCTATAAATCCAATACAAGATGATCCAACAAGATCAATAGAAACTCAAAATCCTACACAATATGTACCTGTATCCAAGTGAGAGTATTCTTAGGTACCCAAGTATAATGGTAGTTTGAGTAGGATGTGAGTTCAAACTCCAATAGGGAACCGCCAATGTAGTCACATACATACTGGAAATATAGTTATATGTGTACATGACATGATCTGAAAAATAAATTAATAGGAATGAGTATATAAATAAATAAACTATTATCAATCCTTGGGTCCATGACCATGATCAACCATTCCTATTTTTTTAGTTCTTGGGTTTCTCTAAGAACGATGTGATTCCCATTCCTACCCGTATAATGATATGGGGGTCTTTAACCCTAATATATAGTATAATGATCTAGGGAATGATCCATCCCAGTATCATAACCTGGGTAATGCCCTATACTAGTATACAATGGTTCTAGAAACCAAATCCATGGTATCCCCACTTTTAGTATCATAGAAATCTCCACTAAGAGATTTTTATTTAGTATTATTGATTTCATGTTCACTTTTGGGTATGCCCCTCTACCAAAACATTGTCTACTTTATGATTACTCCAGCAAAACCTAATTTTTAGTAGGGATAAATTCCCACTACACTCTAAAAAGTACTCATAATGGTGGGAAGAAACTCATTGGATTTATATTCCATGCCTAAGACACCCACATGACCTATGTTGGACTCAAGGTGTATGTACCATGAAACAACATCACCTTACACCCTATAGCAACCAAGATCATGACATAACCTCACCAAACACATTGTAACACCCTAAAGATAGAAAATAGGGTTGTTAATCCCCTATACCAAATATTGAAGTTTATGTGATACATTTAAGTGGGACTAATAATATTACCCTCAATAAAATCCCTAAAGATATGAAGCTACCACTGGCTCTAATAATACTGTAGAGTCTCTTTCAAGAACATCCCTCCACCACAATATTTTCTAATTTAGGATCCCCCCTGCATGGATTTTATTTTAGCGGGGCTCATTTCCCACTATACTCTGAAAAGGCCTTGAGATGGGTGGAAGAAAAACTTATGGAATATATATTCTATGGCTAACACTCCCCCATGTTTGATGTGGGACTTAACGTGAAGGTGACAAAGTGAAACCTCACTGGAAACGTCATAGTGACCAAACATAGGACATAATGTCAATGGACATAGACCTCCACACAAGGGGAGTTTTCGTTAGTATCACATACTTCTCTACTATGGGATTTTTATTTACTATCATAGATCTCCATAGTATGGGAGTTTTCTAGATGACCTTGTTCATTTTTTATATATAAAATAATATAAAACACCACAATGAGGGATTTATTTTATCAAACATAAAAAAAATGAAACATGGGTTGGTGAAACACCTAAAATAATATTCAAGTCACTAGAAGTTTTAAAATGTTATTTTTTCATACAAGTAGTATTATTTAAAAGATAAATTTATAAATTTTTTTATTTATATTTGAATAAATAGACTTCATTTTTTGGATTAAATATGTCGATATTAGCTTAGAATGAATTTTTTATATTTTTCAAAAATAATTTGGTGAATAGTTACAAAATACCAATTTTTCTAACACCATCACTTTTAGGACATAAAAGCATTTAAATACCTTTATATATTAAAATATATATTTTATAATTAAAATAAATAATTTAAAAATACTATGTTGAATTTATAAAATCCATGTTTAACATTTCAAAAATATAAGTATTATTTTACTCTAAAAATATATTTTTTAAATTATATTAAAAATTAGTTTTCATCCTTTATAGAAAAAATATAATATAATTGATTTAATATTTTAGATAAACATGCTCATAATATATAATTAAGTCAATTTTATTTTATTCATACAATTATAATTTTTTATAATAAAGTTAACGATTGTGATAATGGTGAAAGAGTTATTTTAAAATAATTTTTCTGTTAATGTTTTGAATTTTGTATTCAATAAATTAAAATGATATATTTTATATAATTACTATACTATGATTTTTTCACATGTATAAAAATATTTTATCACTCATTTAATTGGTAATTAATTTTATATAATATTAATAACACTTAACGGTGAAAACAACTTTTTTTCTTCAAAATAGTTTTTCAATATATTACATGTTTTATTCTGAAAGTTTATTATATATTATTTCTAAATTGAATTAAAATATATGGAGCCAAAATTTAGGTTTATAAAATAAAAATTTGGTTATAATTATTACCTTACATATTTAATTAAAATATAAATTACTAGGGTAAAAACTAGATACCAAGGTAAAAACCAAATTGGTAATATGTAAAAATTAAGCAGAAAGGGCTTGAAGAATGTTCTAAAAATTAAAAATGGTTGGTGGATGCTATATTGACCATATATCACCTTTAAATCCATTATTTATCACTTTTTGAACCATTTACCCTATTATAATTCCATTTCATTGTTTAAAAATATTCAGTGCACACAAAAGTTTCCTTTCTTTTCTTATAAAAGGGTGTCACTTCTACCCTCGCGACATTACACATATCCTTTAAATTTTCTTTTAAAGAATTTACAATTAGACTCTAATATAAGTAAATTTTATGATATAAATCCCCTTTTCTCCATAAGTTATACTATCCAATTAATTTATAAGGAGACTTTCCAGAGAATGATTAGGGTCCCAAAGTGAGTATTATTTAATCAATAACCATTTCCTCATAATCATTATATAAAAAACTATTCAAAACACAGTAATAAAATTACCTTATTATCATTAGTATATTTTTTTTATATTAATGTAAAAATAATTATTTATTCCATTCCATCAACTAAAAAACTAAATTGTTAACCATGTGTTGTACAGACTACCACCTCTATGAATTAACATTTTTTTATATTAAATTTAATTATTTTCCAAAACCTCATTAAATATAATTCAACAATGTAAATAATATGAATAATATCATTATCCTCATTTTATAATGATATTATACAATTAATTATCCATTCTAATCCATCAAGATATAATGCATTCATATTTGGATTGGTTTAACCACTGACTTGAACAATATTATAAAACATTATAATGGATGACTATAGGAAATTAAATACTAATGTTGCTATAATTTTATTAGAAAAAAATGATTTTTTATGGTTATTTAATGGTTTTATAGAGTATTTAACATATTATTAAAATATTATATTCGATCTCTAAAATTATCAAAATAAGGTGACACCGATTCAATTTTCACACGAACATAAACAATAAACTACATAATAAATAAAATGAATATGACAATAAATGGTCTATATTAAATTAAATATAAATGAATAAGGTTCCTAATATGGTATATTATAATTTAAAAATTATTATTCAAGAATTTAGGTGCTTGATTATAATTAATCTTGGACAAGGTAAGGATTTCTTTTCACAATTTTCACCCCTTGCGACATTTTACTTATTATAAAATATATTTTCATTTTAATGGTGTAGATAATAACACTTTATTATTTTGTCTCATTATTATATTATATTTAATTATATTACATGTTCTATTCTAAATTTTATTATATCCTGGGGTTTTTACACGAATATTACAGAAGCTGTAAGGGTTGAGTTTACTCATTTTTCTTCCATTGGTTTACAAAAATTCTTATTGAACTCTATTGTACCAAGTTTGATTTATTCTAATTAATGATTAATATATATTGTATTTACTTCTTATTTTATGGTTTTATACAATTATTTTAGATAAATTCATTATCAAATGATTCTTACCTCAATGATTATGTCAATTAAAAGGTTCTCTTGGTCTCAATTTGTATTTATAGAGACATACTTATTTTTATGGACCAATTCACTTTTATATGACATATAAACTACTAATTATTTACATTATATCATGAATTATATTTATTTCACGGTATTATTATTATGATTTTATGATATTTATCATTCAACTGTTTTTTTAAATGTTACTCAATTCATAAGGTTTCTTTTCCCAAACTCATTTTAAAACTGAGATCTCTAAATTGTGATAACCCATTTTGGGAATTTGAATGGAATTTATTTCCAATATTACAATAATTTATTCCTATATATTTATCCTTGGTAATATTTCTTTTTTGTTTACCATGATTTAAAATTAATGTTTTATAATCTTTAAAAATGATGTGTTTTTCAACAAAGTTATTTTAAAAATATAAAAAATTAATTTGGTTTTTATGATTAGATTTTTTCTTCAAATTTATATTTTGTGAATATACCAATATTTATTTTCTAAATTGAAAAAAAATTATTTTCAAAATTCTTTATTTCCATTGAAAAATTTTCTAAATAAAATAAATTCAATTTTTTCAATATGGATTATTTTTAAAAAATAATAATCTCTTTAACTTTTCTATGTGAATTTATATTTCCTCTGCCTTTGTTATTTTATATGAAACATTCTCTAAATAATTTAATATTTCTAAAATAAATTATTTTTTTCCTATTTTTATGAAATATTTGTTTTAAAATGATTTCAAAATATTGATTATTTTTCTTATTTACAAAGTGTAATTTTATAAAAATCATAAAAAGTGTTTTTCATAAAAGTCATTATACTTAGACATATCATATGATTTTTTTAGTATGTTCTTAAAATTACGCCCTCCACCTTATTTATCCAGATGGCCTGTGAAATGTTCTTTTGTATCAGAGAAATCATGTATCACTACCTTTGTATTTTATAGTTAATAAAGGTTAACAGACCTAATTATTTTTACAATGTAAATCCTTTGTGAATACCATGATTTCAATTTCTTTATTTAAAGTGTGTTCACCTAGATTTCATGCATCAGTTGATTGGGGAAATTATTAACTAAACCATATAATACTTATATATATGGTGTAAATACCATATACTTCAATGAATGTTATATACCTATTTTGTTACTAGATTCCCATTTATATTCCATGGGTTTATTATATTTATTTATGGAATTATGAATGTTCACCTTATATGATTATATTTGAAAAAGATATGAACCCCATTGTTTTTGTGGGTTCATTATGAAATGAGGATGATTAATTTTATATGGAACACATATTCATGGATGATGATGGGTTTGGTCCTATATGACCCTACAATGAATTTATTTAAGTTGATATCTCATGATATAGTCAGACATAGACGTAATTAATTTTTCCTATAGGCATGGGCATAATGAGTTTTTTTACATTTTCCAACATGGACAAAATAAGTCTGTTTAAATAAATGTGGGTATAATGAGTTCTATCATAAGTTTTTCATATGCTATTATTTTTCCATATTTATAAGAATATATTTATAAATCATTTCCATGTTATTACAAAATTTAATACTTATTCATGTGCCTATTTTTCTCCCTCATTGATTAGGATTATTGGCATATGTTTTCACCCTCTTTTGATTCAAGTCGTCTATCATGACAATATTTATAACATTAATAATTAATTTTGATCTATGATTTTTTGGGGGATGATATTATTATGTATATTTATTATACCCATATTATTATATTATTCTCACTTATGATCATTTTTTGTTACCACTTATGTTTACCTATACTGAGTATATTATTTCACCGCTTTCTTATGTTTTCATTCCTCATGTGATGAAAAAAAGTGATACATATGATGTGTTTATGAATGTATATTGTGTAGATAATTTATGGGATATGTTAAATAATTTTTATGTATTAATCAATTTCTTATGTAGTGGAAAAATTTTCCATTAAATAAAAAGGTCATGAGTATTGGTACTTAATGTTTTTTCCTAATTATCTTAATATCTAAACATAAAAGTTCATGGGAATGTATCGTAATACAATATTTTCTTTAAGACATGTCAGTTAGATGGTCATTTCTATGGGTAATAATAGGTGGATTGTAATATAGGATGTTATGTTTATCTTCAATCCACTATAAAAATCTCATATCCCCTACTATTTGTTTTATTTTTATTTCAATTATAGATATAATTAAAAAATGTGAGGTTCCCTTGACCCTAACTCCCCGATATGGTTCTAAAAACACTTTATTTAAATAATAGATTTGTTACAAAGTAATATAAACGTATATTTATTTAATAACCTTACCTTATTATATGCATTACAACACATAAAATATCTCATAATCCCACAAACAGAATGTTTAATGACTTTGAGGATCACCTATATAAGTAACTTATTTTACAATAATTTTGAACATTTCTCCTCATTCGAACTAAACTAGATCAAAGTATAGGCATCTACTAAGATATAATCATTTTTATAAGCAGGAAAAATAAAACACAAGAAATGGTTTAGGTGAAATACTCAGTAAGGGAAAACATATCAATATTTCATCAAGGGTCAAATCAAAATTATATAAGAAAACATGGTAATATGAGTAATTTATTATTAAATAGAACATGGAATAATAAAGGTTTTCCATAAGATATGATAAAACGACATGTAATAGAAAATTAAAAAATATATACCATGGAAAAAGTGTGTTTAATCATGAGACATTAAACATGGTTCAAGGAGATAAATCATCGGCATAATATTTTGATAAAATGATATAGAATAAAATTAAGCATAGAAACCATATGACAAGGCTACCTACCAATACATTCGTCACATAGTAGAATTGGGTAGAAAACCTATGTATTTTCTTGGGCCCAAGATAATCCTCTCATCTACCCTTGGGCTTGGGATAAATTATCCCATATACACTATTGTCATGGGGTAAATCCTCTTGTGTACCCTTTTGCATGGGATAAATCTTATGGTGTACCCTTTGCATTGGTATAAATCCTCCCATGTACCCTTTGGATTGTGATATATCATACAGTGTACCCTTTTTCTAGGGATAAATCCTATCATGTACCATTCAAATTGGGTTAAATCCTCATGTATACCCTTTGGATTGGGATAAATCCTCTGATGTACCCTTTTGCTTGCGATAAATCCTCTAATATATCCTTTTTCTTGGGAAAAATATTCTCATTTACCCTTTTTCTTGAGATAAATATTAACCTCCCCAGCCCAGAATCCACTAAACTGGTTCCCCAATTCGGGTCACCACATGACCTCAAGTGTGCATCCTCGTATTCCAGAGGTTGTTGACTAGCGTCAAGGGTCTAATAGGATATGTGGGGAGACTATACCCTCTCCACCAGAGTAATCCAAAACATAAAATAGTATAAATAGTATAATAAATAGAGAACAATCAATAACATGCATAAATAATAAATTCCCAAACTTGGTACAACTATATACAACGGTAAATATGTGATGTCATGCTACAGTTCCAAGTGAACAAAACCCCAAAAGAAATACAAATTTCAAGATCCTTAAAATGGACCGGAATCTAAGTCTAGAACCACACCCGTACATGTCCAATGTTCTACTCAACTCCATAGGATAGGGCCCTTTCCCTTTCCCTAACCTCAAAGCATGAAATCTTCTTGGGTACCCAATGGTAGCTCGAGTAGGGTGTGAGTATAAATCAATTTTCCACCACCAATGGTGTCTAAAAAATATCAAAAATATATATATAGTGCAAGAAAGTTATAAATAATGGAAAATAAAGGTAAAAAGATCAAAAGGCCATTCTAGACTATTCTTCTTTAAATTATTCTACCGTTTAATCCAATCTCATTACTTAGATATTCCATGGTTTAATCTACCTTTTTCATGTGTTCATTGGATTATGAATTTTTAACATTCTAAAACATATCAAAATTAAATCACGTCCTATCTCACTAGGCATCACATTATAACAACTTTATAATCTTCACCTCGAAGCCTCAGTTGGGGTGGAATGCAATCATTAGAGGAATAGTACTCTATCCCCTACTCTAACCCATGCATTTAGGGGCAGAGCTAGAACCTCGGTCCAACTCAACCCATGGGTGTATAACCTCAAGTCGATACCCCCCTCTACAAAGACAAGTGCACATGCTTATTTATCATTCACCATAATTAACCATATCACAAAAAGAAAAGCCAATATCATTTGAAACATCACCAAAATATCAATAAATGGTGAATTAACATTATTCCTCAATCCATTAACAAATTCATAAGTTATATTACATACCCCTTTATCCCCATTTTTTATTTTCCATGCCTATCTCACTAAACATATTCAAGTGTAAAAAGTATTCCTCATCATATTCCCATAAATCCCCTTTAACCAATTTAAATGTCAATCGAAAATCCCTTAAACATTAAAAACTCTAGGAAAAACTTTTCACCATCCATTATAACCCATTACCTAGACCAATTATCCCACTTTCTAAGTCTATACATCATCATGTGTCAATTTCATGCCTTATATTTCCATTATCCTCATCGGGATGGCTGGCACACCCCATGGGTGGAACTATTTTGGTCAATTCATCCTCCTTTCATCCCATGGTGATAAAGAGGGGTTCATTTAATTATTTAGACACCTAATACATCACATCATACCAAAGGCACCAAGAAATCATCCAAAAAGGGCAATAATAAAGACCATTCATGCACTAATATACACATCAACCATGGGATAAAACTTATAGACCACCTACCTTGAATCCATTAGTGAACGCACCCTTAATCAATGTTGTAGATCTTGATTCAACACACATTTGAAGCCTCAACCTAGATATCACCTTAAAACAAAGGTTTTAGAGCTCCAGACATAGATAGAAGAAAGATACCAACCCTAAATAAGAAAAAAAAGCAAGGAGGGATTTAGCCTAACTCGGATCTTCATTTTGCAACCAACGGCACTCAAAACGGCCTAGTATTGAAGGAGAAACACACTTTGGATATCTTGGGATCTTTGGTTCATTCTTAGGGTTGCAAGAGGAGAGAATGAGTTAAATCCCGAGTTAGTGCTTAATTCTAGGTAATGGAATATTTTTAATTTTTTAAAAGTTTCCAAGTCGCAAGGTTTACCCGCATGATTTTCCAAACCACGTGGATGATACATTTTGAAAATCCTTCTTCTACACATTTTACCTAGGTTGTTCACACTATTTGGACTAACCATGCACAAACTGTGCGGCTTGCCTATAAAACTCTTTTTTCCCCTTTTTCATGTCCCGAACCCCCAGAACACCCTGATCCTTCTTAAGGACTTTGGAAACACTTAATAGACTAAAAATACGGATTTAAACTGAAATTAAAGAACACAAATATCTTAAAGGAGATCTGAGATCTTACAACCTCCCCACCTTATGATGGATCATCCTTGATCTGCTCTTCCCGAGCATCACTGAGTCCCCAAATAAAAGACATCGGGCCACTAGGAAATCATATTATATTCCCACTCCCAAGTTTTTACTTGAACATTTTCATGATGCCATAGAATAAGAATTAAAGGCATGAATCTATCCCATAAAACATTTTCACTACGATCCAAAATATAGACTATGTTCTCCTTAAAGGACGCATCAGCCTCAAGCTCGACATCCCCAACATTTAACAAATGAGACAGATCTAGGTGATACTATCGGAGTTGTAAAACATGGAAAACATCATGAAACCCACAGTACCATTGTGGAAGAGCTAATTGATATTCCATAGTTCTGATCCTCTCCATAATCTTAGATGTCCCCATATATCTAGGTGCCAACTTTCCATGCTTCTGAATTTCATAGTGACCCAACTTTGGTGACACTCGAAGAAAGACACTCTCACCCACCATGAACTCAAGAGGAATACAATGTTGATCTACATATGAATTCTGCCTACTATGAGCTATTTCCATATGCTTTTGAATCAAATTAACCTTCTATGATGTCCCATGCAAAAGACTTGGTCCTAAGAGCTCAGACTTCCCTACCTCTAACCAACACAACGGAGATGTACATGGTCTCCCATAAAGTGCCTCAAAAGGTTCCATATGAACTGTAGAGTGAAATATGTTGTTGTAAGAAAACTCAACAAGCGATAAATGATTTTCCCATGAACCATTGAAATCTAGAACACATGATCTCAACATGTCTTCAAATACCTGAATTGTATGCTCTAACTGCTCGTCAGTCTATGGGTGGTAATTCGTACTCAAGAACACCTAGGTACCAAGTTCCTTCTATAGTCCCATCTAGAAGCATGAGGTGAAACATGGATCACTATATAAAACTATAGTTCTTATCACACCATGAAATCGTACTATTTCTCTAACATACAATTCCCCCAACTTGACGACTATATAGGTATCCTAGATCAGAAAAAAAATGAGAAACATTTTTCAGTCGATCTACCACCACTTAAATTGTATCATTCTTATAAGGCATCCTCAAAAGACCCACTAAAAAGTACATCATGAAATCATTCCACTTCCACTTTGTAATAGGAAATGACTACAATATCCCACCTATATGCTAATGATCAACCTTCACCTGCTGACAGGTAAGGCATCGTGCCACAAAACTCACAACTTCTTTCTTTATTACTAGCCTCCAAAACTGCCTACGAAGATCATGGTACATATTAGTCAAGCTCAGATGCACTACCCACTTTTACATGTTGAACCCTCATATCAACTCCTTCTATACATATGTCAGCACCACAACATGAACATGAACATAAGAAACTCCATCATCACCAAAAATCCAACTAGAAGGTGACTCCCCACCTTTATGACTTTCCTTCAAATCCAAACACTCCGGGTCTACCAGATGACTCTCTTTAACTCATCTCAAAAATGAAGACTAAACCGCTATAGATCCAAGGGTCATCTTCCCATTCCCATCATGTACATATAAATGGATCTTAGAAAAAAAGTCCATCATCTTCAATTCTGAACTAGATTCCTAAACTACCCGATCCTAAGTCTTTCAGGTCAGATAATTGGCGACAAAATTCCCTTTTCCCCAGTGTGTACACCAACTAAAAAACAAAATAATATAGGTAATTGACCCACCATCATTGTCAAATATTTAAATCCCTCGGATTGAATATGTTTTTGATACTTTCATTGTCAATGAAAATTGTAAATGGTTCTGCCAATAAGTAATTCCTCCAACACTTTAAGTCATGAACCATAGTAGCTAGCTCTAGGTCATGAGTAGGATAATTCCTTTCATGTGGCCTCAACTGTATCAACACATAATCTACAACCTGATCATCCTGCATTAACATTTCCCCGTGTCTAACACTGAATGTATCACAGAACAAGGTGTACCCCTTACCTGGTTTGAGTAAGATCAAAATCAGTGTAGTAGTCAACTGGTTCTTCATCTTTTGAACAACATTCTAACAATACTCTGACCAATAAAACTTAACCCCCTTCTTCGTTAAGCCTAGGAGTGGTTCTTACAAATGAGATAAATCTATAATAACCCTTTTTTAATAACTATCCTAACCCAAAAAACTCCTAAAATTAGATACATTCTTGGGATGCTCCCAAAACACCACATCTTGCACCTTTTCTGGATCCACCGACACTCCTAACTCAAAAATGATGTGTCCTAGAAATTGAACCACATCAATACAAAAATAAAATGTTGATAGTTTGGAATAAATACTTTGATTTATTAGTGCACTAAACATGATGTCAAGATGTTTGGAATGATCTTCATGCATTATGGATTACATCAGGATGTCATCAACGAAGACAACTATGAACTGATCTAGAGATGGGTGAAATATCCGGTTCATCAAGGCTGTGAACATTGCCGGTATGTTGTTCAATCCAAATGACATTACCAAAAATTCATACCACTCATAATTGCTTCATAAATCTATTCGAGGTATCTAAAAAGGTCTCACACTCAACTGATGGTACCCTAATCTCAAATCTATCTTGGAAAACACAAAGGAACCTATGCACTGATCAAACAAGTCATCGATTCTAGGAAGAGGGTATCAGTTCTTAACTGTCATCTAGGTCATCTTCCTATAATCGACACATAGCCTCAGTGATCTTTCAGCCTTCTTAGAAAACAACATAAGATATCCCCAAGGTGATGTATAAGGGTATATAAACCCTTCATGTTCCAAATCCTATAACTAAACCTTTAGTTCTTGGATATCTACTGGAACCATTTGATATGGTGGAATGGAAACTGGCTACACTCTTTGAAACAATTCTATCATAAACTCAACATATCTCTCAGGTGGTAACCCCAAAAAAGTCTTCAGTAAAGACATCCTAAACTAGTCCACAACAAAATGCAAAATTGGCTGGCCTTTCTTCCCATCGTCCAACATAAGGCATGCCACTTGGGTTGTGAGTTCCCCCTTCTACTGCATGGCCTGCTCCAGTATCCCACTCACCATGAAGGACATAAGTTCTCTTATTAAGAGATGTGAATGTTACCCTACATCGGTAAAAGTCTATATGATCTTGATATAACACCAACCAGTCCATACCCAAGATTAGTTCAAAACCTGACATCTCTAGGAAAAACAGATCCCACAAAAAATGATATCAACCAACCTACAGAGCACAACCCTTACACTTCTTGATGTCCTCAACTCATACCCCAAGTGGAGTATCAAGTGAAATTACCCCACATGTAGTCTCCATGGTTAAGCCTGACACAATTACCAACTAAGAATAAATAAAGGAATGTGTGGCACCTGTATCAAATAAATAACTAGAAAGAGTGGAAGAAACAAGAATCATACCTTGAACAGTAGATGGTCTGGCCTCACCACCTTCAGGTTTATTCTGAACTACATGGAGAAAACCTTCCCCTCTACCATGGGCTCTGATCTGAGTACCATGAACTGCACTACCCTGTAGGTAAGTATGATCTTGACTCAAAGTTCCACATCCACCCCCCTACTATTACGACCCATGGAACTTAAACTTCCTACATGATATAGGGTAACCAACCCCCTACCCACACTTGGCATCTGCCTCTAACCTCCATCAGTCCCTGGTTGTCACAGGTTCCTGCAGAACCTTTGTAGGTGGCCTAACCTGCCTCATTCTCATCACATGACCAGTTGGTGGGGACAGTTGTCACACTTATGCCAGGTCCTACCACACCGATAACAGAATACCTGGTCGCCACCCTGAGAAGATGAACCCCTCTTATGAATTCTGTATGTGATTCCAACCTAATGAAAGATTCCCAAGAATGGATTCCTACTATCATAATTTGTACCACTTTCTCGCCCAGCTGGTGCTACAAGTTTGCCACTTGAAGCTCCATTGAGGTTCCCCTATGAGATAAGGTCTTGTTCCAACACTTTAGAAAACCTATTCAGACAAAAGATATTAACCAGAGATCTGATATCATGTATGATCCCGTCTTGGAAGTGTTTCACTACAGTTTCCTCGTCTCCTATCAATGTTGGAAAGAAATGTCTCAGATCGGTGAAATGACTGGCATAGTCCCTTACCGACATTTTCCACTAAGTTAACCTCATAAAATCCACCGCCTTCTCCTTCCTAGAGGTTTCTCGGTAGAAGTTCTCAAGGAACTTCTCATGAAAATCCTTCCACGTCATTCCTTCAGCATGCTCTGTTTGGACAATAATGTCCTACCAATGTTTTTCCTAAACCCTCAGCATATAGGTCACCAAATTGACTCTATTCTTAATAGGTGTCTCTAGGTGGTCAAGAATATTTTGTATGGACTCTATCTATAACTCTACTACTTCTATAAAACCCTCTATGGTAAAAGTCGGTGGGTAAAGTAGCCGAAACTCCCTGGTCAGCTCAAACATACACAGTGAAACCCGCCCTAGGTCTCATTTTATCATCTACATAAAATAAGAGAAGTTCTAACTAAACTACTCTTCTTTATTTTCCTAGGTCATCACATTCTCCTAATCCACTACTAGAGGAGCATTCTCGGCAATGTCCTCTTGTCACCCAACCTGCGCACATCTTCGAGGTGGAATTTATCTACAATTCCAAACATAATTTTAGAATGAAAATATAATAATTTTACAAACGTAAAAAGACATATAGGTAGACTCATCACTTTACATAACCAAATCAGTTCGCATACACTACCCAAATGATCCCACTCATAGCCATATCACTACCCCTAGCCATCTCTCCTAAGTCCATGGCTAACACGGGTATCTATTTTACACGATTACAAGAAACATATTTTTAACCAATTCCAAACCATTTCAATATCCCAATTTACCCTTATGACAGGTTAATCCATTTTTATTTATTTATTAAGCACCACTTCTAATTACTACTTTGACATTTTCAATTCCCCTTTTACCCATCCAAACCATCTTATTAGAAACAATTTTCATTACTTTTAGGAGACCAAGCACATCCCAACCTTCATATCTTTCACACCCATACAGTGTATGTGCTTACCATGATTCATGTAACTTACCTACATAGGTTCAAAGATTGATGCATGAATGAAAAAACTCGTACACTTCTGGATATGAGATAAATATCACAAAACATTCAAATAACACAATAAGTGCATCACCTGATGGTGAAATGACATCAAATATAACAACGCACAGCTAGAAAAACAATCCCCACCCATGGTGACTTGGGTTTTCCCCCGTATATGGGTTAGCTACTCCCAACCACAGGCTCGTTACCAAGGCCTGACACTTTCCTAACATCTTTTACACCATCCAAAAATAATAATAAAGAGAAAATAACTCCTCTGAAACCACTTTGTAAAATCCCCAACCAAGAAGCCACTAAACCGGTGCCCCATGTCAGGTCACCACATGACCTCAAACACGCCTCCCCATATGATAGATTTTGCTGACTAGCAGTGAGGGTATAATAGGATATGTGAGGATACTATACCCTCTCTACTAGATTAATCCACTACATAAAATAGTTTAAATAGAGGAAACAATAGAGAACAATCAATAACATGCATAAATAACCAATTCCCAAATTGGGTACAACCATATACAATAGTAAATATTTCATATCATGAAACAGTGACAAGTGAACAAAACCACAAAAGAAAGAAAAATTGCAGGATCCCCAAAATGGTATGGACTCTAAGTCTGGAATCTCACCCGTACATGACCAATTTCCCACTCAACTCCCTAGCATAGGGCCCTTTCCCTTTCCCTGAACTACAAGAATGATATCTTATTAGGTACCCTTTGGTGGCTTGAGTAGGGTGTGAGTATAACTCAGTAGGCCACCACCAATGATATCTACAAAATATCCAGCAAAATTAGACATTGAATAAAAGTGATAAATAATGGAAAATACTGGTAAACAATTAAAATTCCATTCTAGACTATGCTCCTTTAAATTATACTACCATTTAATCTAGGATCACTAATTAGACATTTTATGGTTTAATATACTTTTTCATGTGTTCAACGAATTAGGCATGTTCAACATTCTCAAACTCATGGAAATTAAATCAATTCCTACATCACTAGGCATCACATTATAACAACCTCATAATCCTCACCTCAAAACCTCAGTCTGAGTGGAATGAAACTATGAGGAGAATAGAACTTCATACCCTTCACTAATCCATGCATTTAAGGGTGGAGCTTGAACCTCTTCCCAACTAAACCCATGGGCATAGACCCTCATGTCGATACCTCACTCTACCAATCCATGTGCACATGCTTATTTATCGTTCACCATAATTAACCATATAACAATAATCATAGCCAATATCATCTTCAACATCAACACAATATCAATAAATGGGTAATTGACATTATTCTTGAATCCATTAATGCATTCATAAGTTATATCTCTTAACCCTTTATCCCCATTTCCCATTTTCCATGCCTATCTCACTAAGCATATTCAAGTGTAAAAATTATTTCGTATCATATTCCCATTAATACCATTTAATAAATTTAAATGTCAAAAAAAATCCCTTAACCATTAACCACTCTAGGAAAATAATTTCACCATCCATTATAACTTGTTACCTAGACCAATTAGCCCACTCTCTAAGTCTCTACATCATCATGTGTCAATTTCATGCCCTATATTTCCATTATCCCCATTGAGAGGGCTGACACACCCCATGGGTGGCCCTATTTTGGTCAATCCATCCTCCTTGCATACCATGGGTTCAAGAGGGGTTAAATTAGTTGTTTAGAGGACCAATACATCACATCATGCCAAAGGAACCAAGAACCCATCAAAAATTGCAAGAATAAAGACCCTACATGCACAAATATACACATTCACGAAGGGATATAACTTATAAACCACCTACGTTGAATCTGGTGGTAAATGAACCCTTAATCAAGGCCTTATATCCCAATTCAACACACCTTTTAAGCCTCAACATATATCTCACTAGAAAAGAATGATTGTAGAGCTTTGGATGGAGTGAAGAGAAATATACCAACCCTAAACAATGAAAAGAATCTAAGAGGGATTTAGCCTTGCCTAGATCATAGTTTCATAGCTAACAACACTCCAAATGGACTAAGATTTAAGGAGAATCACCCTTTGGAGCTCTTGGGAGCTTTCGTTCGTTCCTATGGTTGCAAGAGGGGAAGGGGAGGTAAATCCTGAGTTGGTACTTCAATCCCTGTAATGGAATTTTTTTACTTTTTTAAAAGTTTCTGGGCTGCATGGTTTTCCAAACCATGCACAAACCGTGCAGATTCTAATGTCTGAAAATACTCCTTCTACAAGGTTTTAATGGGTTGTAAGCACAGTTAGGACTAACAGTGTGCAGACTATGCGGCCTGCCTAGAAAACTCCTTTTCCCCTTTTTCATGTGCCAAACCCTGAAACACCTCTGATCCTTCTTAAAGACTTGGTAAAACACTTAATTGACCAAAATTAAGGACTTAAACTGAAACATGGGAAAAAATACCTTAATAAAGATCTGGGATCTTACATAAACACTCTCATATGCCCATTTTAGGCCATCAAATATAAAAATAACCAATTAATTAGAGTAAAATATATTACCCCACCAATCAATCGTCCATACATATAGTCCATTTAAAATCAAGTCAAAAATATTCTCATAAATAACCCAAGAGAAGAAAATGGGATTAAAAACATTTCCAAATAGCATTACATAAAAATAAAAGATCATTTGATAAAAAAATATCCCAAAAAATTATTTAATGAGAACATATAAGGTGATTTATAAAACATTACTATATTATATAATAATCATTTTAAATGGAAGATAAATCATAAGAAGGATTTTTATAAAAAAACTTGTTTCTTAATATTATACTAAAAATATGTGTTTCTCATGTTACATTCTGAGAACCATTTTTCAAAGATGGATAGAAAGCCTCATAAAAACACCACTTAAGGAAAAATTCATGTACATTTAGCTTAATAATAAATGAAACAATGTAAAAATTTGTAGTATAAAGGAAAAATGTAAAGTCATTGTAAGGAAATTCCTTTTTAACATTTTTAAATTCCATTATTGAAACCCAACATCATTAAGATGATAAAGAAACATTAATTTTGGAACAAATAAAGGGGAGTAAAGGTATAATTATAGATAAAAAAATTGTATTTTCTACTAATTAATGGAAAACACTTTCAAGAAGTAAAAACTAGGATATAGAGAAAAATCCATTAAAAAAATAGGAATTATTCTTAACAAAATTTATTTTTTAAGAAATAATATATTCATAAAGGAAGGATAATTTAGTATGAAACATTATTTCCAAAAAGAATAATTTGAAAATACAACATAACATCATCATGTTGTGGAATAATTTAATATTTAATGATCAAAATTGAAGTGGAGTAATTATAACTCAAGAAAACGATTTGAGTTAAGAAAAAAACCCTTATAATTTGAGGGGAATTTAACTCGAAATATCTTAAAATATAAAGAGATTTAAATAGAAATTAAATTAATATGAATAAAGTGTATTTAATGAAAATTATTAATTAGTTATTATATATATCTCTTAAATTAAATTAGGTGCATAATAAAAAAACATGTATCAAACAGTGGAATTTGAGATGAAAAGGCCTTATCTTGTATTTTTTTCTTACTGAATCATGATGTATCCTCCTATGTAATGAATATAAATATCTTAATCACTTATCTAAAAACCATAATATAAATATAAAACAATTTTTATAATTATCTTATAACTATATAAATGTATTAAATGATTATATTTTCTTTATTATAGGGTGCTAGACCATTTATTTGTTTGTTTCCTAAAAATTTCACAAAGACGAGATCAATTTTCAATCAGTGATTTAATGTTCATAATTACAATATCATAAAAAATAGAATACTAATTTTTTATTATTACATAAATCCCATTTTCATTAGGCAGAAGATTTTAATTTTACTTGTAAAAATGGTAAATATAATGGACTATTTGTCGACGTGTTTAATGATCGAAAGGTGATATATTAAAAAAATATTTGAAATATTAAATAAAAAAATGAATAATAATTAAAAAACCAAAATATATAACTATTATATAATATTTATATTATATGAAATCTCATTATCATTTATTAAAAAATTATAACAACATAGTTTATATGGGTGGTTAAATCGACAAAAATAGCAATTTTTTAAAACAAGTTAATGATTTTGGGAATGTATTTAGATAATGATAATGTGAAATATACAGAATCTTAAACATGTCATAAAAACCATATATCATCATTACATAAATTCTAGGAACCTATTTGATTTCTGGTGATGACTTATGAAATTCTTCATTCATATAGGTGGTAGTCCATACATACATATAAACAACAATCTCATTTCTCAATGAATGGAAAGAATGACGGTTTATGAAAATTCATTAATTAAGAATGTTATTTATTAAATATAAAAAAAATTTATTCATAGAATATATTTCATATACCAAACTTTAGAGGTGGTGATGAAAAACAAACCACATCACATCGTGGTGGGGGTAGTATTCCCTTACACACAATCAATGTTTTGTTCTCTCTTAGTGGAGGGAAAGTAATGAATAATTGTTGTTAAATTAATATAATGATATTTCAGTATACTAATAATACCAATTTAATAAGTTCAAAGATTATTTTGGAAGAAGTATAGAAAAATAAAAGATCATGTGAAAGTAATGATCAAGTTGGATGATTGAGTTTTCTCTTGGAAAACTCATTGAAAAACAAGGTTGTAAGGAAACTAAATGTGAAAATAAGCTTATGAACATGTTAAAGGATTATATGAGGATAAATTTACATATATTAAACAATAAATTACAAGGATAGGTGATCCTTGAAGTATTGGAAGTGTTACCTTTATATAAGTGAAGGGAATTGTAGTTTTGGAAGTAATCATTACATTTTCAGTAATTTAATGTTACTATTCAAAGGTAAATGGATCCCAAATGAAAAAAGTGGAGTTAAAGTGTGTTTGGGTTGAGATTATCCTCATAAAATCATTTTAGATACAACCGAGAGGTTTTTATGCCTTTCTTTTATTTTTCTTACTTTTACCCTAATTTACCTTTACCTTGATAAATAATTTTTATCCTTAAAAATTAATATTAATGAAAAAAAGATTATTATAACTTTTACCCAATTTGAAATTTTTTATTTCAAATTCATAAATAATTTTACCAAATTAAACTATTAATGGTTCTAAATGTTAATTTTAAAATAAACACACATAATGTGTAAAAACTGTTTTTTTAATGTTCGTTATTATGTTTCAAAATTTATGTACTAGATAATATCATCACATATACATCTTTTCATGAAATAAATTGTTTTATTATAAAAATAATAATTGTAATATGTCTTTAAAATAAATTACAAATCTAATTTCACTATAAAAACACTTAATTTAAGGAAAATAATGAAAACATTTTTTTTATTAAAGTGATATTTTAATTTTGTTCTAAGAAAATTAGATATGTGATTTATAAGTTCATAGAATATTTTAAAATGAATAATTTTTTCACATAAATACATATTTTATTATTTATTTTCTTTAATATTATAATATATGTTCTTATAATTATTAAATAATAATAAAATAAATTTTCACAAAAACATACTTTTCGACTAAAAATAAACCATTTAAAAAAAACAAAAACAATAATACTAAGTAAATTTTGATGTGAGGAATTCAAAAAATAACTTTTATATTATAAAATTTAAATTCTAAAATGTTTAAATTTGGTTATTGATAGAAAATATATAATATAATTAAGTTGAATTTTATTTAAAAACCCCTTCTTCAATATTTACTTACATAAATTATTTATATTCCAAAGATAATATATTTTAATAGTGTACCATATTAAAGTTTATTATAGATTTAATAATAATTTTATTCTAATATTTTTTTTCCTTGCATTGGGTTCATCATGTAACCTAAGTTATCAAACATAACATCATTTTTATAAGGTCTATAATTTCATGTCATTATAAAAGGGAAGATTAAATATTTTAAGAAGAGGTAATTTTTAATTTTGTGTTAAATTAAATAAATCAATTCACCCCCACTTTATTCATTGTACAGTAGTGTTAGGACAAAACTAAGACCATTGTAATTTTGAAGATTTTTTATAGATCTTCTTGTATGATATACTTAATACAAAAAAGAATATTATTTTCTTTTGGTTTGTATCATTACTTACTATATAAGGATATCACAACACCATTTTCATATCCAATCATAGTTTATAATATGTTCAAATAAAAATGCAGTGAAATATGTTAATCATACCTAACAATTAACATGGAAATCAAATGTTAAGTGTTAATGGTTGGTTTCTCTTAAATGTTAATCATTAATAGTAAATGTGATGAAATTTTTTAAATAATTAATTTCATTTAAATATTGAATTAATTCATTATTCAAAGGGTGAAAAATGTTTTATAACTATGTGTTATTTAATATTTCATTATAAACATATGAGAAAATTCATTGAAGCATTGAGGAGCATCCTCTAGGTCGATATAAGGCGGAGAAGGCAACGAAAATGGAATTAGTTTCTTTTTTTGATTCTTATATATTCATTGTATATATAATCTCTCTTATACTTATTCATATACATATAATGTATTAATATACCCTTATTTTAAGGAGAATCCCACACAAGAATTGTGGAGTTCATCAACTCAATGATACTGTGGAAGGAAGGAATACTTTGACCACTTATCTGTTGACTTCATGTGTTAGTTTAAAGACAATATTTTCATTCATCTTTGATGATTTTTATAAATTCTTGGTTTTATAGTACTCATGTTTTTAGTTTCATATCGTGGTGATCTTATATTTAGGGTTTTTATTATCTCTCACAGCTCAAATAATTTTTATTCAATCATAAAAAATACATCAATGGTATTAATGTGATTCTAGGTTTCTCTGATTTGTGAAATAATATAAAAAATGAATAAGAAATGAATATTTTATTATTAAGTGTAAGAAACAATATATTTTTTTTCTATGGGTTGTTTTATGATACATAATATCATAAGTAGTGATATGATCGTGTTATATGATATAGGATATCATAATTAGAAACAATTTATAAATCATTCAGGGTTTTTTGTGTTATAATTATTGATCATGTATTGTTTCAACAATAATATATATTTTTATAATGATTTTAATGCTCACAAATACCCTTGTTTATTGTTCTAATGATTTTACTTTCTGTATATTTCAGAAAATTAATATTCCTTATATTCCTAAATTTAGAATAATATTAAAGCTTATTATCCATGTAATATATTTTTCAAAGTGTTCATAAATCTATTCAGTGTGTTCTAGATACACTATTCATACTGTACAATGGAGAGCATAGCGTAAGGATTAAACCCTATATTTATTTTATGTTGACAGAAAAGTATAGTAATAGAACCTTACGTTTGGAAAGAACCTTCAATTTGTTTTATGAGAAAATTATGGATGAAGAACCCTACGTAAGTATGTAATCTTATGTTTTCTTCTCAAAAGTATGTAAAATCAACCATACTTTTGTAATGAACCTTATTTTTTATCAAAAAGTATGGATCATATACCTTATATTCAGAAGAAAAGAAAATTATGGATCATGAACCATACGTTCCGTATTCGAAGAGAAAAGTATGGATTATCAGCCTTATATTTGTGATCATAATTACATTTGTGATCAAACATACATTTGTATTTTATTATGAGAAGAACCTTTTGTTTGACTTCTTCAAGTTTCAGAGATTTTATTTTATGACTTTATCATACAACAGTCTTTTGCGAAATATCATGCTGATTTCAAGCCTGATTCAAAGCCCAATTATTAAGCTCGTATTTGACTGATTAAAATAACATTATTATGTAATTCAAAGGATCAATTTAATAGGAGGATTCAATGTCTATTATTAAGGGAAGTTATGATTTCTTTGTTTTTAAATATTTGAATATCACGATCTATCAAGAGACCTTTTTTAAATCTGAATTTTATGAAGCAAGCGCTTGTCTTTGTGCTATATATTCTATACATCTGATTTTGTAGAAATATCTCTTAAATACATGATGAATACAAGATTTCAAATACTCGAACATCAAGATACCTTTTACAGAGATATTCGAGACTCACAAAAATATAGAGACATTGATTCATTTAAAAGATATTTTACAGATATGATGTTACAAAGAATGATCAAGCTCTGTTTTATATCAGAAGGAGAAACATTGAATATTTACTTGTTCTACATTGGAGATCTATCATGAATCTAATACTGATTTTTTTCTGAATATATTTCAAGATCAATTGCAACCAGATCAATTCAGAAATGCTCTTTCCTAAAGAACATAATTTCTAAAGATGACGATCCATTTAATGTTAGTTGCGTACTGATGCAACTGTGAAGAAAAATTGGAAAGTATTTATCAAAAAGATTCTCAAACTAAGCCATTTGAGCAGTTATTTATTTAGAACTAGAAGGCTCCGTTTTTAGCCTTACATAATAAAGGTGTCAACTGCCCGCACTCAGTTGTGAATGGTCTTGTTAAAAGAGGACTGGCTAGTGAAAATCACCAAGCTCGTGGAGAAGAGTGTTGGTGTAGTGGACTATGGGATATTTGTGCCCCAAACCACTATAAATATTTAAGTCCTTATATCTATTTATTTTTGTTGTATAAGAAATTCTGATAAAGATAAAGGATATAATTGGTTGTCATCGAGTTTCATGAATAAATTCTAAAGACACAATTCACCCCCCTCTTGTGACTATTCTCTATAACTTGATCCAAAAATTAATATCAAAGGAGGGTTTGGCTTTTGTTAATGAAATAACATGATAAAATTTTAATGATTTATATAGAGATATCAATGGCTAATACACAAGATATAATTTCAATAGTTCGAGCTTCGTACTTCAATGGTGAAAACTATGGAAACTAGAAATCGAATATGATCATTTACCTGAAGAACCTTGGATATAGAGTCTACTCAAAAATTCTAACTCCTTATGAAATTCTTGAAAAACTAGAAACATGGAGTGCCGTAATGGAAGAAAAGTATGACATAAATTCAAATGAAATGAATTAAATCATCTTTGTTCTTGGATAGAATGAATTTAATTTAGTATCACAATGCCCTACTGCATATGATATGTGGCAGACAATTTCAATTGCCTATGAAGCAACTGAAAATGTCAGGAAAATGAGGTATGCTACAGAAAAACTGATATTCGATACTTTTAGAATGATTGATGGTGAAAGCATCACTCAGATGAATGGAAGGCTTACAGAGATAGTCAACACCATTACTACCTTGGGAGATCCTATCAACCAAGCAGATAAATCCTTGAAAGTATTGAGAGTACAACCAACTAGATGAAATGGGATATCAGTAGCCATTAGTCCATCATTACCTATTAAAAATATAACTATGATAGAATTTATTGTAACCCTAATGATTTATAAAGATGAGATGAAATATTAATCTAATAAGTATAATGTCTTGATAAAAAGGAAAAATATTTCTTTTAAAGTTACATCTCAGAAGAAGAGTAGAAACATGAAACAAGAGATCAAAAAGAAATAAAGTTCTCAATCATCTGATTTAGAAATGGAACTGGAACAGATGGCCAGAAAAATTAGTAAATTTTATAAAAAGATAAAGGATTCAAAAAGTAATTCAAGAGGGTTGAGAAAGATTCCAAGGAAGTTAGATGCTATGAATGCAAGAAAATGGTTCACATAAGACTTTATTGTCCTCTGCTAGAAGTAGAAATGAAAATTAAGTTTCTCACAAATAATGATTATGAACAAAAAGATAAACGATCAATGAAAGCTACATGGAGTGTTTTTGAAGACTCCAGAAGGTCATCCAAGTCTAAATCAAAAAAGGAAGAAGCAAATTTAACGGAAAACATGTGCTTCATGGCTAAATATGAAAAGGTGAAATCTTATTACTCTTCCAATTATGACTCTAAATCTAGTTGTTATAATGAAACACTTGAATCTTACTGCAATATATTAGAAGAGAAATACGATTCATTATTAAAAAATAATAAATCACTAAAAAACATTCACAGTATAATTTTAGGAGAAAGAGACACTTTACTAAAACAGCATCGAGAGTTAATTGAGAAATATAACTCATCTAACACAAAGAGTGGAGATCATGAAACTAAGATAAAAACACTAAAATATGAAGTAGAAATGTACAAAAGTGTATCTCTCTTTTTTCCAAAAGGATAAAATAATTTAAATGAAATTCTTGGTTATAATGTGATTAAGAAAGAAAGATATGGAATATGCAGTAAATGTGAGAAACCTAAACTATAAAAAAACTATTTTCTTCCAAATTCAAAAAGTGTAATTTGAAATTACTTTGGAACAAAAGGTCACATAACAAAAAATTGTGATTTATCAAATCCCCATATAAGTAGAATTAAAAAGGCCTTTATTGCAATCAATTTATTTGACTCAAATAATTATAGAAAAACAATGAAAAACTACATTCCTAAATCACAACTAGCTAACACTTCTAGAACCAACAGAATATGGGTATAAAAACAAACCTTTGTTTTAATATCTTTTTAGAAAGCAGGTCATAGAAGAAAAAAATAAATATGGTACATAGACACTGGATTCTCTAGACATATGAGTGGAAACTCATCAAACTTCAACACTTTAACTCAAAAGGATGGTGGATTAGTCACCTTTGGTGACAATGCCAAAGGAAAAAATCATTAGTATTGGAATATTTGGGGATCCAGAAGTTGTCTCAATCAACAATGTACTATATGTATAAGGATTGAAATATAACCTGATAATCATTTATAAAATTTTCGATGATGGTTATTTTGTTGGTTTTTCTAAAAATTTGATGTTTAGTTTTTAAAGATAAATTTTTTAAATTTAGAGCACCCAGAATTGGTAATGTTTATATGCTAGAAATAAATTCCTTATGTAATAAAAGGAAAATTATTTAAATGATAAGATTAATGAATCATGAATCAGGCATAGAAGACTCAGACATTGAAATATTTATTCTTTATATAAGTTATCTAAGAAACAATTAGTTTCTGATTTACCTAGTTATAAATATGATAGTGACAAATTCGTTGATGCATGTCAGATTGGAAATCAACATAAATCTTCCTTAAAATCAATTAACAAAATTGATACATCTAAACCTTTAGAATTTATCCACGTTGGTCTATTTGGACCTTCAAGAATATCAATTTTGGCTAGTAAATTATATGTATATGCATTATTTAATGACTATTATAGATTTACTTGGATTTATTTTCTAAAATATAGAAGTGAAGCTTTTACTGTATTTGAATGTTTTTAAAAATTTGTTCAAAATTAAAAAGGTTTTAAGAAAAATCTTTAAGAAGTGATCATGGTGGAGAGTTTAAGAATCATTAATTTAATTACTTTTTCTAAAATATGGGTATTAAACCCACCCTCTCTACCCCACAAACACCTCAACAAAATGGAATTGTTGAAATAAGAAATAAAAATATTTAGGAAATATCTAGGACTATGCTAAATGAATAAAATCTTCCAAACTATTTCTAGGAAGAAGATGTAAGCATAGCCTGTTATATAATGAATAGAGTTTTAATCATAACAATTTTAAAAAATACACCCTATAAACTTCGGAATAATATAAAACCTAATGTAAAACACTTTAATGTTTTTAGATGCATGGTTTATATCTTGAACACCAAGGACAATATTGGTATGTTTGATCCAAAATCTGATGAAGGCTTTTTCTTAGGATATTCTACTACCTCCAAAGTTTATAGAGTTTTTTATAAAAATTTAAGTATTGTTGAATAATCAATTCAGGTGAAATTTGATGAAACTAATCCTTTTGTTAAATCAAAATACCAAATTGATGAATTTTACTATAATGATAACATGAGACATGAAAACCTAAAACATGATTTTGAAAATTATATAAATTAAATTCAGTCTAGTTTAGAATAACATGACATTGATGAATCTAATTATGTTTTACCTAGACAGTCTAAAATCCTAAAGAATCATCCTTTAGAAACTTTTATAGGAGACCAAGACATAGGCATAAAAACTTAAAGAGGTTTAGGAAATATAGTTGAGTTTTCTGCCATTTTATCCCAAGTAAAACCTAAGTCAATAGAATAAGCCTTAGATGATGAAATTTGGATGATAGTAATGCAAGAAGAACTAAATCAATTCAAAAAAATGAATTTTTGGAATTATTTAAAAGACCAAAGAACTATATAGTTATAAGAAGTAAATGGGTCCTTAGAAATAAACAAGATGATCAAGTAATTATAACTAGAAATAAATCAAGACTAGTAGCTGAAGGATATAATCAGGAAGAAAATATAGGTTATGATGAGACATTTTCCTCTATTACTAGATTATAATCCATTAGAATACTTTTATCTGATGCATCTCGTATGAATTTTAAATTATTTCAAATGGATTTTAAGTCTTTTTTTAAATGGTTATTTAATGGAGGAAGTTTATGTTGAGCAACCTCCCGGTTTTTAAAATTCTCAAAAACAAGGTTTTTTTAAACATACAAAATCACTTTATGGCCTTAAACAAGCACATAGTGCTTAGTGTGAAAGATTAATTTCTTTTCTATTGAAAAATTATTTTACTATTGGTATGACAGATCCAACACTTTTCAAGAAAACTATAAACTCTAATATTTTTTTGGTTCAAATTTATGTTGATGATGTAATTTTTGGACAAACTAATAAAAATATTTGTCATGAGTTTTCAAATTTAATGCAAAAAATGAAATGATTATGATGGGAGAACTGAATTTTTTTTAGAACTTCAAATTTATCAAAAGTATTTTGGAAATTTTTTGAATAAAAGCAAATAAATTACTAATTTATTAAATAAATCTCGACTTGCAAACAGCAAGACATATGCAACTCCTATGTGTACTAATATAAATCTTTATTTGGATGAAGCTGGAAAACCAGTGGACAACAAGTTATATAGAGGTATGATTGGTATTTTATTATATCTTACTGTTATCAGGACAAATATTATGTATTTAGTATGTATTTCTTCAAGATTTCAATCAAATCCTAAAGAATCTCATGTTACTTTTGTTAAAAGATTTTTTAGATATTTAAAAGGAATTGTTTTTCAATATCTTCTTTATAGAAAAACTTTTGATTTAAATTTAATTTCATATTTAGATACTGATTTTGGAAGTTTTAGATTAGATAGAAAAAGAACCTCAGGAACCTGTCAATTTTTAGGAAAATCTTTAGTGTCATGGTCAAGTAAGAAACAACACTCATTTTCTTTGTCAATAGTCAAGGCATAATATATATCTAAAGGTAGTTGATGTGCACAAGTTTTGTGGATGAAAACACACTTATGGAATTTGGATGAAATTTTAATAGTAAAACTATTTTATTTGATAATACCAGTTCTATAAATATTTTAAAAAATCCTATATGTCATTATAGAACTAAGAATATTGATATTAGACATCATTTCCTAAGAGACCATGTTCTTAAAAAGGATATATTTTTACAATTTATAAGTATTGAATATCAATTTGCTTATATTTTTACTAAACCACTTCCAACTTCTCGTTTTTATTTTACTAAGGGGGAGCTATGTTTATTTAATCTTAAATAAATTTTTTTTAATTTTAATTTTAATTTTATTTATTGGATCCCAATATTTTTCTTCATTATTTAAAATAATTTAGTTACTTATCTTTTAAATAAGTTAAAATGTTATTTTCTATAATAAATTTTAATACGCCACATATAGGTTAATTTATTATAATATTTTTTGTTATGGTTATTGTACGTAATGGCACAGTAATAAAGGCTCTATGAGAAGACATTTTGAATCCTAAATCCACTTATTTCTCAAACCCTTCGAAACACCAGAAACCTTCACCTCTTTCATCTACCTTTTCTCACACATTTTAAACCCTAAAACGTCAAACCTTAATAGTTTTTTGACAGAAATGGAAAAGACAAAGAGAATCCAGGAAGGTAAAACCAGTTATGTTATGCGTCAGTGCTCTACTGGAAAAAAAATCCTTCAAGGAAAGGTAATCGATTTAGAGTGGTTATACCAAATGCATCTGATACTAAAGCAATCCCTAGCTTTTAAAAATATTAAAAAGGATTTCAGTGAAGACTACACTGAATTACTATATGAGGTATAGTCGAGAAGTTTGTATAAATCTGTTCAGTTTAGTTTGGAAGATATGGTTTATTAGATAATCACCAAAATAAAGGATAGATATTTCCCGATCTCTTCTGTTGAAATAACGAGGGTTTTGAACTACCCTCAAGATGTAGTTTTACATTTTTATTTGAAATCTATTGGAAATAAAGAACACAAGTCATAGGATATAATGTCGTCTCTATTTTTATCTACTAATATTTTAAAAATGATAGTAAAGGATTTATAACGAGATCATAAAATCTTGGTTAAGTTTATTCAAACCAGGATTGCTCGAAGAATGTAAGAGATGGAGACGATTCTTTTTCTTGATATGTATATAATGATTTTTTATTAAGTGAAATCAAGCTTAATTTTCCAAGATATCTAATTAGATATCTAAATTTATACTTTAAACTAGTTTCTTCAATGAATTTTTATCCTTGTGGGATATTTATCTCAAAATTTTTGTTTAAGAAGGATATGGTGAGACTGGTTGATGTGAGAGTAAAATTTCATCATAGTAATGTGTTTAATTCTAGAACATTGAGGAAATAGGGATTTTTCTAGAGTACTATTAAAAAAAATCATGTTAGTTGGAGCTGATGAGGATCAAGTATCTACTTTGGGGGAGAAACCTACTAAATCAAAGGAAGGAATGGCGGAATCCAGAACTGGATAAGTTTCAAAGACATCAAAAAGGCTCATATTTTAGACAGAAGATGCACCTTCAAATGAAGGAATTCAGGGAGTACTTCTTAGTTCATGAAAAATAATAGTTGGTTAGGAACCTACTCCAAATACAATACTTGAAACAAGAGATCAGTTAAGTTACATGTTTGTGAGTGCATGTGTATAAGAGGAAAGGCAAGAGAAAATTATCCCTCACGAAACTGAAATAATACCTCAATAAGAGGAAGCTTCTTCTTAAGAAGAAGTGGAGATTGTGATTTAGGCAGAGGCAGAGCCAAGAATTGAATAAGTGTTTCTGGTTTAAAAATCACAAGAAATGGAACAATTTGTTGATCAGATTACTGCTACTTAGTTTCGGGAAGAACCACTGAAAGAAGAGCCTATTTAAGAATAAAATCTTTCTGAAGTTCATAAGAAGTTTTGAATGAAAATTTTTCTATTTAGGAGTCAGTTAATGACTTTGGATAGAATTTATTGGAAAACCTAGAAGAGAAGAATGTAAGAGAAAGATCAGATGTTGAATCATTACCAATAGTTTTGGTAAACCAACCAATGAATCAAGTATATAGAGACTCTGATTCCATGACTGATCATGTTGAAAATCTAGTCAAAAATTTTAAATAAATTCAATCAGAGAATGTTTCTTTAAGAACAGAGTTATAAAAGGAAAAGAAAAAGTTTCAAAAGTTAAAATATACTTTTGTTTCTAAAAAGGAAGTTGATGATTTTAAGAAAGAAATATTGGTAGAAGTTGAAAGATTAAAATCTAAAGTTGTTTTGAAATCAGATTTTGTTGAACTAAACGGTTTTATGGAGCAATAGTTTACAACTTTCAGAATAAATAAATCAAGTACATCCGGTAATTCTCCTGATTTGATCAAAAGGTTTCAATCCATTATAGCCATAATGAGCAACAAGAACGACAGATTGTAGAATTTACAATGTAACAGTGCTCCTTTTTCAGTACTGCTAGATAATCAATATAATCTTATTGAGTGGATCACCTCATTTGAACCAAGTATTCGAGAATTAATTAACAAATTCACGGAGATGCTCAATCATTTTATTGAAAAAGAAGAAAGGTTAAATGAGTTTTTTATATTGAATCTAATTGAAGATATCCATTTAACTCGAGAAAAAGTGATATTATAATTTATATTGTAGATGGAACTACGACAAGGTTAAGGTTGTAGTTGGAAGAATTGAACCAAGTTGTTTAGAATCTCTGAAATACCTTTTTCAAACCTTTTCAAACAAACACCCTTGATTCATGTTCATTTATGTACCTATACATGTGTTACCAATAAGATATTTATTTTAATCTTTTTTTTGTTTTACTATGTTATACAATTTATTTTTATGTTAGAATGCCAGTAATAAAAATTCAATTATTAAAAAGTAGTTTTTCAAAACATTTTTTAACAGTCCAGTGCTACACTAAATGCATTCTATTCCTTGTTCTATCATTTTTTTATATCACAAAACAGGGGAGAAATTTGGATAAATACAAAATTTTATTTTTATTTATACTTTATAAAGGGGAGTAAATCTTTTAAAAAATAGTTGAATTTTGGATTTTACAAAAGGATAAATTTGGATGTTTTTAAAGGAAGAATTTTTTTTTAAATAATTAAATTTTGTTTTTATCTTTTCAAAATTATAATGTTATGATATTAATTTTATGGGTTTTGTGATCATAAAAAGGAGATATTGTTGAGCATGAATTGTCTACAATACTCTATATTTTTATGATGATTTTAATGATCACAAATACCATTGTTTGTTGTTATAATTAGTTTAATTTAAGTATATTTTAGGAAATTAATATTCTTTATATTCATAAATTTGGAATAATATTAAAGATTATTATCAATGTAATATATTTGTTAAAGTGTTCGGAAATCTATTTATCATGTTTTGGAAAAAAAATTCACACCGTACATTGGAGAACATAGCATAAGGATTAAACACTGCGTTTATTTTATGTTGACAGAAAAGTATTGTAAAAGAACCTTACATTTGGAAAGAACCTTACGTTAATGGATGCAGAACTCTATGTAAGTATGGAATATTAAGTTTTCTTTTCAAAAGTATGGAACATAAACCCTACTTTTGTAATGAACCTTACGTTTTATCAAAAATTATGGATCATATACCTTATGATCAAAAGCAAAGAAAAGTATGGATCATGAACTATTCATTCTATAGTCGAAGAGAAAAGTATGGATTATAAAACTTATGTTTTTTATCAACATTACATTTTTGATAAAACCTAAGTTTTTATTTTCTTATGAGAAGAACCCTATGTTTGAATTCTTCCAAGCATCATAGACTTGATTTTACGACTTTATCGTACAACGGTCTTTTACAAAATATCAGGCTGATTTCAAGCTTGATTCAAAGTCTGATTATTAAGCACATCTTTGATTGATGAAAATAAAATTTCTATGTGATTCAAAGGATCGATTTAGTAGGATTATTTTTTCCCTATTATTAAGGGAAGTTATGACTGCTCTATTTTCAAATATTTGAATATTGCTATCTATCAGGTGACCTTTGTGGATCTGAATTTTATAAATAAAGTTCTCGTTATTGGGCTATATATTCTATAAATCTTATTTTGCAGAAATATACCTTGAATACACACAAAATAAAAAAATTTGAATACTCGATCATCAAGAAACCTCTTATAGAGATATTCGAGACTCAAAAAAATAGAGAGACATTAATTCATTCAAAAGATATTTTACAGATTTGCTGCTACAAAGAACGATCAGACTCTGTTTTATATTAGAAGAAGAAATGTTGAAGATTTAATTATTCTACATTGGAGATCTATCGTGAATGTACTTCTGATTTTTTTTTGAATATATTTCAAGATCAATTTAAATCATATCGATTAAGAACTGATAATTCCTAAAGAACATTTTTTTTGAAGACAATGATCCATTTACTATCAGTTGCGTACTGCTGAAACTGTGAAGAACAATAGGAAACTATTTTTCAAAACAATAATATTTTATTCTAAGTACCAACTTCTCGTACTAAGTTGTTTGACTGATTCTATATTTATAACTATAGGGCTCTATTTTTATCCTTACATTTTAAAGGTGTCAACTTCCTGCACTCGGTTATGAATGGTCTTGTGAAAAGAAGAGTGACTAGTGAAAATCACCAATTTCATGGAGAAGAGAATTTGTGGAGTGGACTAGGCTATATTTGGGGCCCAAAACACTATAAATCTTTGCATCTTTATATCTATTTATTTCTACTGCATAAAAAATTCTAATAAAGATAAAGGATATAATTGTTTGACATTAAGTTTCACAAAGAAATTCGAAAGACATAATTCCCCCCCCCCCCTCTTGTGACTATTCTGTAAAACCTGATCCAACAATAATGTATGACATGCTTAGTCATAACCTATGATTGTTCTATTTTGGGAACATAAAACAAATAATCATATCAACTATAAATAATTATTGTATATAATAAAATATAAATATTGACAATATAAGGTGATATCACAAGACATTGTATGATAATTATAAAGAATAATATTAATTTTGAACTAAATCATAACATATGATAAATTTTTTGCTGTAAATTATGATTGATATATTGGATTATATGTTATATGTTTTGATGTGTGTATTGTAATATACAATTGCATTTTTTAATTGAATTGTGGAATATGATTAGAAATTGTGAAGTTGAATTTATATATCCTAAAACATTACTTTTAAAAGGTGAGATTCTATAATATTTTGTGAAACCAGATGGATGTAGAATAATAATCCTGGTGGAACTAGATTTTATAATTAGGTCATCTAAAATGTAGGATTTAGAAAGTAGATTTTATTTTTTGAGCGACAAGTTTTCTCGACATAGGGAACTGTCAATTTACAGTCCCTTTCTTGATGTGTTCGGTGGAGCTCAATGATCGGATAGTAATGGAACCAATTAAACTGAAAGTTATCGCTAAAATATAAATGGGTTGGGTCACTTATGAAATATTTTTAATGTGTGATTAATATTTAACCAAATAATTGAAAATGTTTAAAACTATAAAAACAATGAACATCATGCTTTTGAAACTAGAATCATTTAAACTATAAATGAATAATATTTACCTTACACCATTGTATACTACTATAATTCCTTTTATCTAATGCTTGATAAACATAATTAAGGAACAACCTAAAGTTTCTTTCATCTAAGTTGTATCGATTAGTTGCATTGAATCACCCAAATACTTTGGGAATGACCTTCTGAACCTCCATTATTAGTTAATATCTCATCATGTAAAGGAGGATGGAAGAATAGAGATTCGAGATGAAAGAGTATTGACTAAAAAATTATATGAGGATTAAACGTGTATAATAAACATTGTCTAGCCTCCCTAAAATAGGCTATAGATATTCTCCCATTAACCAACCAGCCTGGTTTGACTTGACTCATCTCCCAGACTACTCCTCTAGAAGGCCTGAAGCACATTCCCAACTGCAATCTTAGATTTAACATCTTGTGGATCCAAAAATGGAACTTGTATTAATAGCTTTAAACATTTGAATTTCAATCCCCTTTTTAAAATTATCATAAACTTTTAATTAATTTATTAAATTTTTATGTCACCGATTTTATATTAAATGTATATTACTCAATACAAGTTAATAAATTTTACATTGATATTAATTTTAAATTATTTTATAAATCATTATTTATTAAACCTATCATATATTAAGTTTAAATTCATTTTTAGTATTATATTAATCATATTCAAGAAAAAATATTATATCTATATTGATATAAAGATATTTATATATTAAAATATTCTATTTATAGTATATAAATTTATTTTATTATATATACCTTTTATCAGTACTAAAAACAAATTTTTTGTCTCTAATAAAGTGCGCACTTTTATTAGCAATAATAAAATCCATGATAAAGGGATACCTTTATTAGTAATATAAAGTTGATGAGAGAGGATATCCTTTGGTCCATTCTTTTTTTTAGATAATAAAGTTGACCTTTATCATCACTTTTAGTTAGTGTTGATAAAAGTAATCCCTTTTATGAGTGTTAATTTAGTGTTGATTAAGGTATTCAAACTCAATAGTCTACTTAAATTTTTTTGATGCTAGTAGACTTAACTCATACAATAAACATGTAAGATCCTAATTTGACCCATTCAAGTATTGGATATATATATATTAATTTCCATTTTTTTAGATAAAAAAATATTTATTGGTGAGTCTACATGAGTTTACTATGATTCTAAAAGTTTAATAAGACTTTGCTATTGAGTATATGGGTTTCCCACCTAGTCTGTCTAAATGAGTTTTGAACTAAGTATACTCGGTTTTATGAGTGAACTTGTAATCCCATATGAGTTTACAAGTCCACTAAAAATTTTGACTACTATGGTGATGATAAAGGGAAACACTTAATGAATCTGAATCAGTATATGTGTTTCCTATGTATTTTCACCCTATTTTAAATTATAGTTTTTGTAGTTGTTGTTTTTTTATAAGAAATTAGTGATAAATAATAATATCAAACAACACCAAAGTTTATTATTATTATTTTATATTTAAACTATAATATAACACCATGTTATCCATTTTTAAATATATTAAGGTAATTTCAACAAATTTTCCATCTCATAATAGTTTCCCCTAGCATAAGAAAACTAACCCTAAATCATGTATTATATATGCATGTTCAAACATGACTTTACCCTATAGAAATTGTTCTAATTACTTAAGTTAGACACCATATGATCTATGTTCTTACACATGAATATTTATACCGAATGTTGTAGGCATAAATCCCCTAATCAAAATTACCCTAATCCAAAACCAATTCCTCGAATGTACCAACTTTAGACACTAACAATAACAAAACCTCGACTCTGATACAAATTAAAATTAAATGAAACCACTTATAGACTCCTCCTAGGTGGGTGATAAGGTTGGTTATGTCACCTAAAGCCCTCCGCCAATCTGATTTGAGCTTGTGAATAATACTAAGTGTGAATAAAAACCAATATGGGATGTACTTTTCCACAACATGATCTTGCCAAGACTCCATTTGAGTTAGTGTTGAGATTAGGATTAAACCTTGAATCCTGACTCTAATAGGTCATGTGAGGATAGAAACATCAGTGGTATAAAAACCATTTCATGGTAGGCATTACCCTTTTTAATATAAAAATTGTGAAATTAAAATCATGTTTGAGTATACACTATATTCAATAATTTATTTCTCATGAACTCTCCTATGTAAACCAACATGAATAATACTAATGCCTTTAGGAATGAAATTTAATAACCATGTAATATTGTCTATCCCAAAATTATGTCCATATTTATCCTTGTTTCACCATAATCACACTTCCCTAAATCATGTATATATAGATATATAATAAAACTCACACCAATTTTGAAACAATAAGACATAAATTTCCATTGCAACCCGCTTCCCACCAACATCGCCACACTAGAGAATACAAAAATCCTAAGAGAATAAACATATTATAATTTAATATATCGATAAA
This sequence comes from Viscum album, assembly GCA_963277665.1. Lineage (NCBI taxonomy): Eukaryota > Viridiplantae > Streptophyta > Magnoliopsida > Santalales > Viscaceae > Viscum > Viscum album. The sequence goes on from OY728137.1 coordinate 1,529,357,603, forward strand.
ATAGTATATCTCTTCACACAAGAGAATAAAACATCCCATGAATAAGGAAACTAATAAATGGAAATCCAATAAAATATGGATGGTGGGTTTCATCTAGAATCCAATTCAATTAATAGAAATATACCCTAAATGTATTTTCTTCATATGAAATTTATTTAAATAATGATATATAGTTTATTTATTGATTTATATATTATTTTCATTTATAATATCTAAAATATTACTTATCATTATCATTTTAAGTAATGAAAATCCATTTTATTTTAATTTTTTACAATTTATAATTTTGATTGAACAAAAAAATTATTGAAACGTTCATAATATTCCTAATGATTACAAACCCTCGTTCATAAAACATCAAAATATTTTCAATGGTAAATATAATGAGATCAGCTGCTAGTTCTTATATGAGTTAAGTATAAGAAAAAACTTCTAGTTTAGACTAATGCATCCTACATGGTAAAGATATTTACTTTTATTGGTTGAATTATGTGAAAATGGTACTGAATAAAGTTATATGTCTTTAAGAATGAGAGTTTTTCATTATCAAAAAACTAACGTGGATTATTGAGAAAGTAGTTAACAATTTCTACCAAAATGAACAATATATTTTTGAATATAATAAATATTTTATTGCATAAAAGGTAACTTTTAAAGAAATTTCTAATTTATCTATTGAAATGGAAGAATATTTTCATTACTAGCATGGAGTGATATTATTTAGTCATACATTGATTAATGATGAAAATATTAGTCATGTGTATATTATGTTCTTTATTATTTAAACTAAAAATTTTAAGAATAATATGAAAATAAATTTTGAACCTAATAATATTTTTCTTTCAATGTTTATTCAAACCAAAATGGGACAAAATATTGGAGTGTTTGAGAAAATAATTTTTGAAGATATGTATTTGTTATATATTCTACCGAATGAAAAGAAAATCAATTTTATAAGGTATAAGCTAAGTTTCATGAATAATTGTTTTCAAGCAAGGTTGAAATTGAATTTATACCCATATATAATTATTATTAATTTTTTTATTAGGAAAATGTATATAAACTTGAATGAGCTAGAAGACATCAGATGTTATGTGAACTGAAGTATCAGAGAATATTTCTTGTCTTTGGAATATATCTATGAACATACTAGTGCCTATTAAGTATAATGGGATAAAGTTTGAGGAAAATAAAGAATATGAAGAAAATGAATAGTTCCCTACAACTATAGAGGGGGAGATTCAATTCGGTACACATGAAGTTGTGATTGAATCTATAAACACATATTTCCATGTTTCACATGATGAAACATTATCTTAGGGGGGATAAATTTTGGAAATTTAAGAAATAGATATTAGTTTTTAGTTTAATGTTAAAGAAATTACTACAATCATAGTTTATTATGATAAATATTATATTTTGGATGATACCCATGTATAAGATGAAATAATGGGTTAAACAATTGAAGAAATCCATATATAAATAATTATATAAATATTATGGTCTTCCAAAAAATGGATGAAGTTGTTTAATGGAATGAACATATAAAGGATGAAGAAATAGAAATAACTAAAATTTTGATAGATATTTCTTTTCTAGAATAAATTGATTCGTGATAAATTAATACATTTAGTATATAGTTACAAAGGAAGAGGACCGTGTCTTTGATGAAAATATAAATCACTTCTCAACCAGTATTTTCTATAAATTTCATCAACTTTAGGATTAAATTATTGAATTTAATGTTGGTTTAAAGGAAGGAAAAAAAGAATTAAAAATTTGAAATAAGAATCTATTCTAACCATAGAATTTGAATATTTTAAATCAAAAGTGGTATTAAAAATATATTTTGATGAGTCGGAAACATTGTTGAAGGATCAAATTAAAGTGATGAAAAACACTCCACCTATTTATTTAGGAGTGGATAATTCATTTATAAATGATATTATTGAATTGATAAAATCTCAAACAAAATTCCTAAAGGAAAAAAATTATTTAGAAAAATGTTTCAAAACAAATAAAGTGGTAATTAAAATCTATTAAATAGAAATTGGTTACTCGTAATTCCAATTCTAATTTGAACATGGTAATGAAAATCTTTTTGAAATACAGTGTGACATTTTCACTCTATGTACATTTCAAGATTTCAAAAAAGATTTTATCTCTAAGGGGAAAATAGGAAAAAATAAACTCAACTTTGAAAATACATTATTGGTCATTTGTATACTGTAGAGTTTTTGAAGTTTCAAAATGAGGTCAATAAAAAATATATAAAAAACCACGAGGATCCAATGTAATTTAAGTAATTATTATATAATTTTGTAAAAATGTTTGAAAATAGTTTCTCAGATATGATGAAGACTTTATTGAAAAATCTTGGAGAGTATCAAGCTACAATACCTTTGTTAATGGAATGGGATGTTATGTTGAATTGAAATTTTCAATTTCTATATGATAAGAAGATAATTATTTTAGAATGTATTAAAGATATCTATTCTTAATGATATAGGTATTTAGATGAGGAAAATAAATCTAAATTAGTCAAGGAATATGTTTTATAAAATGGTAAGGATATTATTGTTCTTTAGGAACCTACTTTTGAGACAACTACTTCTATTGGTTCACCTTAGTTGTCAAAAAATGTTATTACTATAAAAAAATATTGAAAGACATTTATAGTTATTATCAAAATATTTCATAATTCAGAATGATTATAAAAAGTAAAAAAATATTGATGATTATAGTTTACAATATATTATTAATTAATGAAAAACAAATGGATATTTTGGGTTATGTTCGAATGGAAGATATGAAATAAATATTTAAATATTATGGATATTTTATATGAAAAATATGTTACAATATACATGAATCTATCAAGGAATTGTTTTTTTCAAGATTAGGGGCTAATGAAAAATATTTGTATGATGTGACATTCAACAAGTAATGAGCTCTACCACTAGATGAACATGATAAATAAAAAATAGTTACAAAAAGATTTTTTCCCTTGAAATTAATACCATGAAAGTAACATGGATGTTCTTAACTATCAATGGGAAAAATCAATGTCAGAATCTATATCACCTCTAAAACCACATACTGGATTTCTAGTCAAGTTATCTATTAAACCAAATCTGACTTCATGTTCTACACCTACCACTTCACTGTCTAAGAATATCTAGTCTGGAGACACTAAGTATACCTATGAGAGAATAAAAAACGATCTTGTATTAGTGTATAAAAATGAAATCTTGGTGAAAATAAACACTACCAGATCTCAAGTTATTATAGATTCAAGGAACTAATTTAGTTTATCCTCGCTTGTACCCACAACCTTTTTAAAAGATAATTAACCTTCAAAAAATTTAGAACCCAAAGATAAATTATTACTATTTTTTGGTTTTTTAGATTTTTACTTGTTTATTTTTCTATTTCATTACATTGTTAGTTTTATTTTTTATTAATTCCTACAAGACAAATTTAAATTTATTTATGAATTATCTTCATATAGTTATATTTCATTGTGAAATATTAACTATATTATTCCCTCTCTTTCACATTCTTTTATATCACAAAAGCATGAATATTGGGAACCCAAAATTTTACTACGCTATTATCTATTTTGATATTAGATTATCTATTTTATTTATGAAAAATATATAAATTTTATGTTTCAATTTTATAGGTTTTATAATAATCAAAAATATTATTTTGTTTTATAGTTATAGTGTAGCGACATACTTTCATACACTTTAATTTTTGATGTTAAAAAAATATTGTATTTATTTAATAATGAATCCACTTTAAGTGATTTTATAGTTATTTATTAATACTTAATATATATTCTCAATCTATAATTATTATTCTGATATTATAATATTTTAAGTTAAATAATTTACCAAGTATATAATCTTATGTATTAAAGAGAATTTCTTATATATTCAGTGGAAAACAGATGTTAAAAATCTTACATTCTGTAAATTTTTAAAGTATAAAACTTTACATAACATATTAGGTTTTGAAAATTTCTTGCATATTAGATATTTCACTAAGGAAAATATATTACATATCCAGGGAGTTCTATAATTTTTTATCTTAATAAAAATTTATTGAAGCATGGAATATTATTTAGAGATAAGTATAACATTAATATTCATTTGAAGTAAGAGAAAAACAATAAACTTCATATTTTTATCTATGTATAAAAACTTATGTATTCGTTTGATATCTTATGTTTTGAAATAAATATCTTACAAGTTTAAGAAAAGTGTTGTTCTTATGTATTATAGTAGAAATATATCACATATAATATAATTGTGGAGGGAAATATTGTGTATAGAGTAAAACTTCTAACATCATATATTTTCATGGGAGGCTCAATCATTTATAATTTAATGGAGAAGATTGAAAAACTCTAAAGTAGTTCATTTTCAAAGGTATGAATTTTAAAAATATTAGGAGCCAATTTATTTCAAACTTTTTTTTTTGATATAAGGTTTGTAAAGGTTATAAGGACATTGAATTTCATGGAGAATAACATGGATTTATTTAATAAAATTAACTAATTATATATATATATATATATATATATATATCATATCAATAAAACAATAATAGATTTAATTTATTGATTATGTAACACCCCAATATTCCATGGTACATTTACCTTTGAATAATTCAATATCATGCATTGTACGCAACTTCAAGATTTTAACACACCGTGACCAATCAGACTAGCCGTTAAGAATAGAAATACCCACTTTTTGAAATTTTATATATTTTATCTTTCAAAATGGACTTCATTTTTGGATTTGGAATATCAAAATTATCTTAGGATGAATTTTTTTTATTTTTTGACCCATCCCCACCTTATCTTTTAAATAATTCACTTTGCAGCCATTAGAAACCAAAGATGATTTTATTATAAAATAATATTTCAAGCTTTTCCTAAAGTTAACCTCACCTCTCTTATAAAAGGGCACTTCCCCTTCTCTTAAATTAAAACCTTCAAAGCCATTTGGATCGGCCAACCCCTAACCAAATATCCTCCCAACTTTCCTCCCTTAATCTTAGAGGCCTTTATTTATTCTGAAATCCAATATAAGGAGCCCTTTTGATCAAATCAAAAGGAAGAACCCAAAGAAGAGGAAAATATTTCGTCACCTATTTCAAGTTCTTTTCTTCTTCCACTTCCTCTTTCTTGGTTGTTTCCATTATAAATTAATAACTCTGGTATCCTCTATATACTGTGATGTTATTATAAAAATGGTACAACCATATTCATTATTCTATCCATCCTATAAATGAAAAAGTCACCATACGTGCATACATACGGACTACCGTCTCTACGTCGTGTTGTAGTTTGTTATTCAAACACTTCTTTATTTTCATGGGTATAATAATGAGTATAACTAATGTAAATAATAAATATAACATGTTAATGATTCTTTATATATGATATACCATCCAATTACATACTATTACTCCATCAATATAATGATATTTTCGCTCGTACGTACGTACGGATCACCGTCTCCACGACGCGATGAGATTCATTTCTACATTCACCATTCAATGGTGATTATAAAATATATATCATTAATAATTATGTAATATATGACATAATAATTATACTGGATATATATATATATATATATGTACTTAAATATATCTTATTCACTTAGTTTCGTTCAATACGATATGAAAATAGAAACAACGTCTATGAGTGCGTATGGCCTACCGTCTACATAAACGGTGTATTCCTTTTCATATATACTTATATTATACATATTTATATTCTAAATATATATGATATATAAATAATGTTTTATATTATAGAAGTATTTAAATCATGATCTAACTGGAACAATCAAGAGTAACAACTTAAAACACATACGATAAAGAAAGTGATTATTACCCGAAATGTTAATTTAACATGGATATTATTATTAAATGGGTAGTATAAAGTAATAAATGAATCATGTATTATATCATAAATATTAATATGGTTCTATTATAATTTAATAACATACTATGGTATTTATACAGGTGGTTAAACGTACCCTCGACTAAAGGAATGTGCAAGGTAAGGGTTAATTTCACAATCTCTTTTTTATCCCAGGTTGTTTTTACATAAATATCTACTAGGACATATTTATTATCCATGTCTATGTTTCATAGAAGAGTTTTTAAATGGATTATTTTTAGAGAACTTTTTTACTAAAACATCATTTTAAATGTTTTAAATATTTATTCTTCTAAATTATTCTCATTAATATCCATGTTTTCAAAATAGTTTTTAAGGATTTATTTAAATGGACATTAATGTTTTTAAAATGTTAATTCATTTCAAAAGTTTAAAAGTGGTATGGGACACTTTGATTCAAAAATTTCATTAAATGTATTCCTTTCTAAATTGTGTGACTTTTAAATGTTTTCATGAAAAAGGGATATTTCTCTCAAAGAGTTTTACAAATCATTTTCATATATGTCAACATCCTTTGATGGATTTTAAACTTGTTTGAAGTTCATTTATTATGATAAAAATCTTCCATATTGTATTGAAGGTTTTTTTGATATGTTTGACTGTGGATGTGTTATTTTTATACCATTCATGGTTTATGGATAAAGTATTGACATTTTGTATGCTATTTTTAATAAGAATGTTTATGTTATTTTTAAACCTTTTCATATGAGGAATGCATTGGACATAGTAAGTGATGGGTGGAGCCCCCTATAGTTCCTTGATGCACTGGTAGGTCTCATGAGATAAACTAGTGTCTTGGAACAAGTCCTTGACAAAATCTTATTTGTAGTCTTGGCACAAGGCCTTGATTATGTGGTTATAAAGTCTGGCATTATACATTCCATCATTATGAATGTGTCTTTTGATATTGCATGTGATTATTCGACTAGTAGAATATCCATGTTAACAAGTAAATGGAATTATTTTATTGTATCTTTTCCATATTATTCTGAATTTTATGTTTTAAAGGCTTTGGTTTTAGTCGTATACATTTCCTTAAATGTTTATGCTTATTTATGAAATTTTCCACTGTATTGTTATCCTTACTGAGCATCTGAGCTCACCCCTTTCTATGTTTTAAATTTCCCAGGATTCCAAGAAGTGTATTATGATTGATAATAAAGGTTAAGCTAGGGGATTAATGGCATTATCAAAGGATCATTTATGTTGTGTTTTATTTTCTGATGTTTAATGTAACGTTCATGTATGTAATCTACTTTCCAAGACTGCTAAACCGATCAGTCTTTCAGGATTCGATCGCTTGTGATCATGCTAATGTTATGTAATAATGCACCGACTCAGGGTAACTAGGGTCGGGGCGTTACAGTTATTACCAAGAAAAGTTTAGCAATAAACTTGGAAACTAGATTTAGAAAAGCTATGATTAGAGAATAGTACCATAAGATATATTTTGAGTATTAGTATAGAATAACTACCTAGAATTTTGGTACTCTAGATATTTTGTGAGTTTTCCAAGAAATACATCCTTGTCTGAATAAGAGCAGATAGAGGCAGCTCTAGCACATATGTACCTTGTAAAGACCCATAAATTTCAAGGGAAATTTTTTCTTAATTTGATTTGGGATTTTACGAGTACGCAGTTTCTGACGGCAACTGATTCCGAGGCCCGGTGTGCCAGGAATCAATTTCTGAAGTTTAGCTCGGGTACGTTCAGTAAACGAACGAGCGGGTTTTTCTAACTTTTGAACCAGTGCTCGGAATCTAAATTCGAGGGAATCGTTGAAACCGCAATGCCGATATTTTCTTAAGAAGACCTTTTTCATAGTTTCGTTTTCTCGGGAAGAGTTGTTTAAATTTTGTAGATTAAAACTACAGAGAAATAAAATTGTGCTACTATTTTTATTTCTTTTAAGTGGTTAAATCCTAAGGATGGATGTTGGGTGGAACTAACCACCCATGTGAGGTTAATAGTGAGGTGGGGCCCACACGATCCCCCACCTCTTCAAATCCCCTAAACCCCCTCTTTAATTTTAGCAACACCCTTTAACTTTTTCACCTTCTCTCCCTCTTTAATTGAATTCCAACACACCCATTTAATTAACTGAATCTTGTTAATTAATTAAATGAGGTTTTTTAATTTTAAAAATGTTGGCAAGTGTGGATAAATTAAGACAAAGTCTTAATTTGTTTTTGGTTGGTTCATTTTGTGGAGTCTGGGGAGAAAATAATCGAGGTCTCGAAGAAAATCGTCCTCCACGTTGAAGAATGCGAAGAACGTCAAGACCTCGATGAAGAACGCCGTCACCGCAAAGGAAGATCGTCGTGTCGTCTTCTCTCCTCTCTGAAGCCGGTGAGAGATGCCATTTCCGTAGAACGATGATGCGCAGTTTTCTTCATTGGGCGAACACTGACGACGTGTACAGAGTCACGCCCCGCGACGTCACTTTTCGTGACACTCATCGATCGTCAACTTGTTATCGAAGTAGGGGTTTGAGTTAAAATATTATTGATTAAATTTGCGCTTTCTTGATGAGGATATTTATTCTTTTTTTTTGAGCCGCCTGTTATCCTTATAACGGGAGGAGGTTGGACCGCACGAACACGGCCGACCCTCCTCCCTCCTTGTTGTTGTTCTTGATGCGGCATGAACAAAGGCAGTGCGGTGCAACGACACCATGTGGGAACATGTAGAATCACGGCAAAGAAGCGTGTCGTCGTCATGCCGCACCATTGAGGACGAACAAACCCGCGGCCGGAGTCGGGCCGTAGCGAAGGGGTGCGGTGCCGTCGCACTGCGCCGGAGAGCCACGAGGAGACTGCGGTCGGAGCGGGGCCACAGCGGAGGGGCGCGGCGCCGTCGCGCTGGGGCGGAGCAGGAGAGGGCGGCCAGAGCAGCCGGCCGCCGGTGCACAGGGGGCGGGACCGGCTGGTCCCGCGCGACACCCTAGCTAGCCGTTACGGCCGACCAGATCCGGAAATCAGGGGTCATAACCCCTGGTAGGAAAGAGGAAGCGTCCCCCATGTGGGGGCCTCTATTTCAATCCGGGGGGCAGCGCACCCCCCCCCCTTCCGCGACAGCTCAGCCGAGCCGAGCTGTCTGTCCACGCGGGTCGCGCCCGCGCCAGGCCAACTGGCCGCCCAGGCCAGGCCGGGCCACCCAGGACGGACTGATCCGCGCAGGCTCGGCCCGGCCACGCTGGCCGGGCCCGGCCACGCCGGGCCGCCCTAGGGGGTCTTGGGCCATATCGGTCTGGGCCCAAAACCCCCTAATACCGAACAGGTTAATTTAAATTCCTGTAAATTGGGATAATGACCTCTGATCGATGCATCGTCAGTTTCAATGCGATCCTTGGATCGAGATGGTCGTTTAGGTATATTACACTCAAGGTTTCGGAGAACTTCAGGTATGGCCAGGTTGGTTCGAACATGAAACCAATCGGGCCCTCAGAGCGGAAATGCTTATAACTTCATCTACGGACGTTCGATTGACGTTTCGTCGACTTTGTTGGATTCCTCTCTGTGAGATGGACCTTTTGGCTTACTCCGCTCGAGGTTTGGACGCAGTTGGAGTATGGTTGGGTTGTTTTTGACTTAAAAACCAACCGGGCCCCTGGGACGAAAAAGATGATAACACTCAGACCGGGAGTCTGATTGACACGCCGTATGTCGTGTTGAGTTCCTATCGACGAGAGGGAAATTTGGGATACATAAACTCCAGACTACGTGTCAGTTGATGTATCGACCCCCTTGTCTCATTGAGTGGACCCTCCCGAAAACGATCATGCTATGTGCAGGAACCCCATAGCTGGTTGCGACTGCGACGACGATGACGACTGCACTGAAATCCTCCGTGGGTTCGGCAGCGATGGCGACTGCACTGAAATCCTTCGTGGGTTCGGTAGCGATGAAAACTGTTCTGAAATCCTCAGTGGTTTCGAAAGTTATGACTACTATTCTTGTATCCTACGTGGGTCTGGCAGTATTACTGTTCTTGTATCCTATGTGGGTCCGGCAGTATTTGACCTATATTGCAGTATCCTACGTGGGTCTGACAGAGTAGCTAGACTTGTATCCTACATGGGTCCGACAACTTAGCTTTTTTAGTATCCAACATGGGTCCCAGCTTAGATGAATCAGTGGCTACATCTGATCATCTCTATCACCGTACGAAGAAGTATACTTGTGTGATCTGAGTTTTGACTTTCAATCATTATCTTTGTTGTGATTGACTTGCTTTCCTATATGGATTGTGTTGTTCTTTCCTGTGTGGATTGGGTTATACTATCCTGTGTGGACGTGATCGAACTTGGGCTCGGATGTTGGAGCCGAACTGGAATTGATGACTTAGGTATATGTATGGGCATATACATAAATAGTGTTGGATGTTACTTAGTGATTGTATATTTCCTTTTTGGATTATCCTTTGTGGATTATGGGAGACCTCTGGGGGTCTCGGGGTCCCTACTGAGTAGCGTATACTCACCCCTGCACGGGCTATGCCCGCACTACGTTGTGTTGGATGCAGACGACGGATAGTGCAGATCGTGGTTGAGGCTTGTGGAGCAGGTCGGTACCTGGAGGTGGACCACTGGGCGGGACATACACGGAGCAGACGGCTAGACCCAAGGAGCTGAGGAAGCTATCAGTACCCACCCTTCAGGTGGGACTTCCAGTGGATGGCTCGACATTGCTGCTTTACTTTCAGTTGTTGTACTTTCTTTCCAGTTGTACTTACTTTCAGTTTGGGTTTGTATTCTGGCCCATTTAGTTTCTGCACTTACTATTGTACCCAGTTTTACGTAGTGTTTACTTTTGCTGGATTGCTCTTTTGTGTTTGTTTACTTTATAAGGCAATGTCTTCCCCTTTTCCGGGATTTACGCCTTTGGTGCTAGTCGCCAGCCCCTGGCCTATGGGAGGCGGGCTTGGGGTAGTCACGGCACGGGTCCCGAGGACGGGTCGTGATAAATTGGTATCAGAGGAGTTCGTTTCAACCGCAGAACTTAGTACTCTAATCTTTCTTCTATGTGAAGCAATAGTGTTAAGGTTATTGAGTGTGGTTATCAGTCTAAGGAGTCTAGTGTTGGTGCGGTGGCCAACGTATCTGTACACCAGGACCCTGACTTCTGATTTCTGACTCAATGCACGAAAACATTGATTGCATGTGTGTTTCAAAAGTTTTCTTTGTGATTACTTTGTGTCAGCTCACCAGGTATACTGTTTTTACCATGGCGCACCTATTTCTTTTCAAGACGGCCCCACGACGGCAGCCATCTAGGGTTCTGAGCTTTGTGCGAGACGACAGCTCACCGAGCGGCGAGGCCTCGGTGTAGGGACCTTTTTCAACGGAGGCACTGGAGGTACCACTACACGCTGAGCCACTGATGCCACCAGTCCTAGCCATTGAGATTGCATGCCGCCTTAGTGAACTACATGAGTTTCAGCATCAGAGACCACCCAGGTTCCATAGGGAGAAGGACCCTTAGTCATCCAAGGATTCGCTGGAGGTGGTTGTTCGAGTTTTCAGGTTAGTGGGGACACCAGCTGACCTCATGGTGATTCTTGCAGCGAGCCTCCTGCACGCGGAAGCAGGAAGATGGTGGAGCTTGATGCTCCAGGTGCACGATGAGTCATATCTTATCTGGACAGACTTTGAGAGCCTCTTCCGCTCGGAGTTCATCCTAGTCACCTTCCGTGTGGTGCGCATTCAGTAGCTACTACAGATGTGGCAGGGCAGTATGACGGTAGCCCAGTACTCGGCGAGATTTACCGATCTCTCGCGTTATTCAACAGACATGGTTCGGGACCCATTCTTCTGATCCCAGACCTTCGAGCAGGGACTGAGGCATGAGATCAGGGCATCGATGATCTCCCTCAGCATTCCGAAATAGGCAGGAGTACTGGAGCGAGCCCTTCTCGTATATAGCTTTCTTGCTGAGCCTACACCAGCCGTGAGACCTACCGCATGGCGGTATGTAGCAGAGTCTTCTGCAGCTGGCATTCGACGGACGTCACAGGGGTCTAGGAGGACCAGACCATCAGATGGACGACCTCAGGACACTGGCTTAGAGGTGTGGGGCACACAGCACAGAGCCATCCTTCCGAGTAGCAGACAGTGCTACGTATGCGGCAGACAGGGCCATATGGCTCATGACTGCCCAACCCGCCGAGCAGAGGAGCAGCAGACGGTTGAAGGGCCACCTAGGCAGAGGTAGAGGGTTGACTATGGCAGTCCGCAGGGAGTAGGCAGATGAGGCAGAGGAGCTGGCCAAGCAGCAGGTGGTGGGTGACGCTTTGAGTCTTTACCACCACCACCACCCAGAGGTCCACCCCGACCACAGGGAGCTGGCGGGCAGAGACAGGTTCAGCTTCAGGCAGCGGAGGCCTACGACCACGGCATGCCAGAGATGATTCGAGGTACTATCTGTGTCTACTCCACCCCTTCTGTTGTTCTTATAGACACAAGAGCAAGTCATTCTTTAATTTCCGCTGCCCTTATTAGGGTCTCAGAGATTCCGACGGAGTTGTTGGCTCGATCCTTATGACTAGAGACTCCTACGGGAGCAGACTCGACAATTACGCATTGGTTCTGGCAGTGTGAGATTACTCTAGGAGGTGAGATCTTCGGCTGGGATCTTCTTGTAGCGGCGTCGAGGCCTTGCGGCGTCATCTTGGGCATGGATTGGTTATCTACAATCCATGCTCAGATCGACTGTAATAGGCGTAAGGTGCGATGTGTTCGCACCGATGGGAGCAGGTTCACCTTCACCAGCGAGAAGGGAGCCTTAGCAGCGCAGGATGGACTCACGCAGAGGAGAGGACAGCCGATCACTCATCAGTTGGCTAGCCTCATACTAAGAGCAGTTGATGTGCGGAGTCCTGGTTTTCCTGCAGTGGTGGATCAGTATGAGGATGATTTCCCTGATGACGTTCTAGGACTACCTCCTCACAGAGAGGTAGACTTTTATATTGACTTTTACCCTGAGAAAACCCCGATATCCACTGCAGCATATCGGATGTCTCCCGCTGAGCTTCGAGAGCTGCGGGTACAGCTGGAGGACTTGTAGGGCAAGGGATTCATCCGACCCAGTGTTTCACCCTGGGCTTCCCTGATTTTGTTCGCCAAGAAGGTGGACAAGAGCTTGTGAATGTGTGCCAACTATCATCACCTGAACCAGGTGACCGTGAAAAACAAGTATCCGCTATCGAGGATTGATGACCTCTTCAATTAGCTCAAGGGAGCACGGTGGTTCTCAAAGATAGACCTCAAGTCAGGCTATCATCAACTCAGAGTTCGGGACGAGGATGTGCAGAAGAAGGCCTTCAGATGTCGGTATAGCCACTATGAGTTCTTGGTTATGCCTTTTGGTGTAACCAACACTCCATTAGTGTTCATGGGTCTCATGAACAGGATCTTTCATCCATACCTCGATCGATTTTTCATGGTATTCATCGATGACATTTTGATATACTCGACCACTAAGGAGGAGCATGCCTACCACTTGCAGGTTGTACTAGACACACTTCGAGAGCACCAGCTTTATGGTAAGATCTCGAAGTGTCAGTTCTGGTTACGTGAGGTCCACTTCTTGGGACACTTCATCTCTGAGGCGAGAGTTACGGTGGACCCTGTGAAGATAGAGGCATTGCTAGCTTGGGAGCCACCCAGGAACGTGACGTAGGTGCGGAGTTTATTGGGTCTAGTTGGGTACTACCGGAGATTTGTTCCAGACTTTTCCAGAGTTGTGGAGCCACATTCATCTTTGAAGAAGAAGGGGAAACCCTTCGTCTGGTCAGATAGATGTCAGCAGAGCTTCCCGAAGCTAATACAGTGATTGACTAGTGCACCTGTCTTGAGGCTACCGGAGGAGGGAGTAGGGTACGTAGTCTACTGTGATGCATCAAGGACCGGGCTCGGATGTTTCATGATGCAGGAGCGAGCAGTGATTGCCTGTGGATCACGACAGTTGAGGTAGCATGAGCAGAACTACGCTACCCATGACCTGGAGTTGGCAGTAGTGGTCTTCGCTCTGAAGATGTGGCGACACTATCTGATGGGAAAGCACTTTACAGTCTACTCTGACCACCAGAGTCTCAGGTACATCTTCTCGCATAAGGAACTGAACCTGAGACAGCGGCGATGGCTCGAGTTCCTCCAGGACTATGACTTTGAGATATTCTATACTCCTGGAAAGGGGAACGTATTAGCTGATTCTCTTAGCAGGAGGACGGGCATTCAGCTACTTGGAGAGGCGACGGAGCAGCTAGCTGCTTTTCAGATATCCTTCATGGATAGAGATAGAGCATCCTTTCTTTAGTCACTCACAGTCACTCCTCCACTACTACAGCGGGTCAGAGAGGCACAACGTGGGGACGTTGACTATGAGACGCGGCATGCACAGATATCCTCAGGACAAGCACCTGATGGATTATCTATATGAGGATAGAATGATGTCCTTTTCAGAGGACATACCATGGTACCAGTTACTTTACGGGAGTAGTTGATGAGGGAGTTTCACACTTTCCCTTAGTGGTACATCCAGGAGTAGCAAATGTGTACCAGGATTTCAGACGACAGCACTGGTGGCTGGGTATGAAGAAGGTTGTAGCAAAGTTCGTTTCACGATGCCTCACCTTCCAGTAGGTGAAGGCGGAGCACCAGGTACGAGTAGGCTTGGTACAACCCTTGGAGGTCCCGGAGTGGAAGTGGGACGGGATATCTATGGATTTTGTGACTAGACTTCCACATACTTCTAGAGGTCATGACTCCATTTGGGTGATTGTCGACCGACTCACCAAGTCGGCCCACTTCTTACCCATCAGAGAGCAGGGCTCAGTAGAGAGTTCGGGATGTCTCTATGTTTATTAGATTTTAAGGCTTCATGGTGTTCCATCATCTATCGTCTCCGACCGAGATGCTTGCTTTACTTCTCGGATTTGGAAGGGGTTGCAGGAGGCATTCGGGACGCAGCTACATCTGAGCACCGCCTTTAACCCTCAGACGGATGGTCAGACGGAGATGACCATTCAGACTCTTGAGGACATGCTTCGTGCATGTGTCCTCGACTTTGTTCACAGCTGGGAGGACCACCTACCCTTGGTAGAGTTCACGTAAAACAACAATTACCACTCCACCATCGGGATGGCACCATACAAGGCATTGTACGGCCGACCTTGCAGATCACCTCTGTGCTGGACAGACCCTGGGGAGTCAGGACTTGTGGGACTAGAGATGGTCCAGGCCATGACAGAGAAGGTCCCGGTCATCCAGGAGCAGATGAGGACAGCTCAAAGCCGGAAGAAGTCTTACGCTGACAGGAGGCAGAGACCACTAGAGTTCGAGGATGGCGACCACGTCTTCTTGCGGGTCTCACCTCGATGTGGATTACAGAGATTTGGCCGGGGTGGCATGTTATCTCCGTGCTTCATCGGACCATTCCGGGTTCTCAACAAGATAGGCGAGGTGGCTTATCGCTTGGCTCTACCACCTCAGTTGCACCGGGTGCACGACGTCTTCCACGTATCTCAGCTGAGGAGATACGTGCACGACTCGACGCATATCATCGACCATGGGGAGCTTGAAATTGACGATGGGGTGACTTTTGCGGAGGTCCCAGTGGAGATCGAGGATCGACAGGAGCGGGTCCTACGTGGGCGGTCGATTCCTCTAGTGTGCATCAAATGGAAGCACGGGAACCTCCAGGAGAGCACTTGGGAGCGGGAGGCTCAGATGCGTGCTCAGTATCCTCATTTGTTCCCCTAGTTTTGTGTTGTATCTTTACGAGGAGGTAAATACCTGAGGTGGGAGTAATTTAAAGTCCCATAAATTTCAAGGGAAATTTTTTCTTAATTTTCTTTGGGATTTATCGAGTATGCAGTTTCTGACGGCACCTGATTCTGAGGCCCGGTGTGCCCGGAATCAATTTCTGAAGTTTACCTCGGGTACGTTCAGTGAACGAACAAGAGGGTTTTTCTAACTTTTGAAACGGTGCTTGGAATTGAAATCTGAGGGCACCGTTGAAACTGCAACGCCGATATTTGCTTAATAAGACCTTTTTCTGAGTTGCGTTTTCTCGGGAAGAGTTGTTTAAATTTTGTGGATTAAGACTATAGAGAAATAAAATTGTGCTACTAATTTTCTTTCTTTTAAGTGGTTAAATCATAAGGATGGAGGTTGGGTGGAACTAACCACCCATGTGAGGTTAATAGTGAGGTGCGGCCCACATGAGCCCCCATCTCTTCAAATCCCCAAAACCCCCTCTTTAATGTTATCAACCCCGTTTAAGTTTTTGACCTTCTCTCTCTCTTTAATTGAGTGTCAACACACCCATTTAATTAACTGAATCTCGTTAATTAATTAAATAAGGTTTTTGAATTTTAAAAATGTTGGCAAGTGTGGATAAATTAAGACAAAGTATTAATTTTTTTTGGTTGGTTCGTTGTGTGGAGTCTGGGGAGAAAATAACCGAGGTCTCGAAGAACATCGTCCTCCACGTTGAAGAACGTGAAGAATGTCAAGACCTCGATGAAGAACGCCGTCACCGCAAAGGAAGACCACCATGCCGTCTTTTCTCCTCTCTGCAGCCGGTGAGAGACGCCTTTTCCGGAGAACGACGATGCGCCGTTTTCTTCATCGGGCGAACATCGACGACATGTACAGAGCCACACCCCGCGATGCCGCTTTCCGCGACGCTCATTGATCGTCAACTTGTTATCGAGGTAGGGGTTTGAGTTCAAATATTATGGATTAAATTTGGCCTTGCTTGACGAGGATATTTATTCTTTTTTTTGAGCCTCCTGTTATCGTTATAACAGTAGGAGGTCGGACCGCACGAACAAGGCTGACCCTCCTTCCTCCTTGTTGTTGTTCTTGTTGTGGCATGAACAAAGGTAGCGCGGTGCAACTGCACTGCGCGGGAACATGGAGAATCATGGCGAAGAAGCGTGGCCCTGTCGCGCCGCGCCGTTGAGGCCGAACGAACCCGTGGCCGGAGTCGGGCCGCAGCGAAGAGGTGTGGCACCGTCGCGCTGCGCCGGAGAGCCACGAGGAGACCACGACAGGAGCGGGGCCGCGGCGGAGTAGGAGAGGGTGGCCGGAGCCTCCAGCCACAAGTGCACAGGGGGCAGGACCGTCTGGTCCCACGCGACACCCTGGCCGGCCGTTACAGCCAGCCAGATCTGGAAACAGGGGGTCGTAACCCCCGGATGGCAAGAGGAAGCAACCCCCACATGGGGGCTGCCATTTTAATCAGGGGGGCAGCCCCCCCCCCCCCCCCTCGCCCTTTTCCGCGACAGCTCGGCCAAGCCGAGCTGTCTGGCCACGTGGGTCGCGCCCACGCCAGGCCAACCGGCTGCCCCAACCGGGCCGGACCACCCAGGCCAGTCCGGGTTGCCTAGGACAGAACAGGCCAAGCAGGCCGCGCGGCGCCGCGCCCTAATGGGCCGGACCCGGACCCGGGTCGGGTCGGTCCGGGCACAAAACACCCTAATACCGGACAGGTTCATTTAAATGCCTGTAACTTGGGCTACGGACCTCAGATCGACGCACCATCAGTTTCGATGCGATCCTTGGATCGATACGGTTGTTTCGGTATATTACACTCAAGGGTTTGAAGAACTTGGGATACAGCCGGGTTGGTTTGAACACGAAACCAACTGGCCCCTCGAAGCGGAAATGCTTATAACTTGAGCTTCGGACGTCCGATTGACGTGCCGTCGATTTTGTTGGATTCCTCTCAATGAGACAGACCTTTTGGCTTACTTCACTCGAGGTTTGGATTCAGTTGGAGTATGGTCGGTTTGGTTTTGACTTAAAAACCAACCGGGCCCCTGGGACGAAAAAGTCGATAACTCTCAGACCAAGCGTCTGATTGACGCGCCGTCTGTCGTGTTGAGTTCTTATCGACGAGACAGAACTTTGGTATACATAAAATCCAGAATAAGTGTCAATTGATGTATTTAACACCTTGGATCGTGGAGCGGACCCTCCCAGAAACGAGCATGCTGTGTGCGGGAACCCTAGAGTTGGCTGCGACTGCGACGACGATGACGATTGCACTGAAATCCTATGTGGGTTCGGCAGCGATGACGACTGCACTGAAATCCTCCGTGGGTTTGGCAGCGATGAAGACCGTACTGAAATCCTTCATGGGTTCTACGGCTATGACTATTGTTCTTGTATCCTACATGGTTCTGGTAGTATTAGTGTTCTTGTATCCTACGTGGGTCCGGTAGTATTTGACCTCTATTGTAGTATCCTACGTGGGTCCGATAGAGTACCTGGACTTGTATCCTGTGTGGTTCTGACAGCTTAGCTGGTTTAGTATCCAACGTGGGTCCTAGCTTAGATGAATCAGTGTCTACATATGATCATCTCTATCACCTTACGAAGAAGTATACCTGTGTGAGATGAGTCTTGACATTCAATCATTATCTTTGATATGATTGACTTTATTTCCTATGTGGATTGTGTTGTGCTTTCCTGTTTGGATTGGGTTGTACTATCCTGTGTGGACGTGATCAAACTTGGGCTTGGATGTTGGAGTCGAACTGGAATTGATGACTTAAGTATATGTATGGGCATATACCTAAGTAGTGTTGGATGTTACTTCGTGATTGTATCTTTCCTTTGTGGATTATCCTTTGTGGATTCTGGGAGACCTTAGGGTGTCTCAGGGTCCCTACTGAGTAGCGTATACTCACCCCTGCATGGGTTATGCCCGCACTATGTTTTTTTAGATGTAGACGACAGACATCGCTGATCGTGGTTGAGGCTTGTGGAGAAGGTTAGTACCTGGAGGTGGACCACTGGGCGGGACGTACACGGAGCGGACGGCTGGACCCGAGGAGCTGAGGAGGATATCTGTACCCACCCTTCAGGTGGGACTTTCAGTGGACGGATCGATGTTGCTGCTTTAATTTCAGTTGTTGTAATTTCTTTCAAGTTGTACTTTACTTTCAGTTTGGGTTTGTATTTGGGCCCATTTACTTTCCGCACTTACTATTGTACCCAGTTTTACTTAGTGTTTACTTTTGCTGGCTTCCTCTGTTGTGTTTGTTTACTTTATAAGGAAATTCCTTCCCCTTTTCCGGGATTTACGCCTTTGGTTCTAGTCTCCAGCCCCTGTCCTATGGGAGGCAGGCTTAGGGTAGTCACGGCATGGGTCCCGAGGATGGGTCATGACATACCTAGGGGTAAACACCAAAAACACACCTTTGAGCTAGAATCGAACGGGAACTGGTGCATGACAACAGGCCTTACTGCACTCTTGGTTACGACCCTCCCAGTAGATATGCTTAGGATAATTCACATTTTCATTACAATCCCTTATGAAGGATTTAGGAGTAAATACTTTCTCAAAGAATACATATTATGATTATAGATTATATGCATAATCTTTTCAGTTGACGTTAGGTATTTTACAAGTTTTGAATTATGCATTGTAATTCATAAACTAACCTAGGGTAAGTCATTGTTTAGAAATGGTGCCTAGTAGATGGAATGAGAACTCCAGCAAAATGCATGATTCAAAGATTTAGAAGGATCATATCTTTCATGTTATTAATCCTACATTTAGAAAGGAAATAGTCTCCAACATATTATCATCATATGAAGAAATAGTATCATGTGTTAATTAGATAGATAAAGAATTTTCTGAGTCCTATGACTTTTAAGGGAAGTCAGAGAAGTAAAGGATGGTAAAGAGAAATATGGATAAAGGGAATAAGGGAAAGAAGGATTTTCCCATATGTGATAATTGTAGAAGAAATCACCTTAGTAAATTCTTGAAGGGAATGGGAGTTTGTTATAAGTGTGGATAAAAGGGACACTGAGTACGTGATTACAAGGGTATGAAAAAGGTTTCAAATTTAAAATACTTCTTCTTCAAGGAGTTGGTACACTATGAGAATCAATGTCCAAATCATCAAAGTATGCCCCAAATTATGTTATTAGATAATAATCATGTTACGATACTTCTACAGATGGAGAGGAATGACTAGTGTTATTATGTTGTTATTAAAGAATTATTTCATTTGAGTGTTGTATAAATGATGTACTTGTTATATGAATTATGGAAATAAATAAGGATTGTACTGCAGTATTATTTCATTAAGGATTTGAGATTGTATGGTACCAAGTAAAGTGACACAGTTTTAGGTTATACTTTTGGGAAACTACATGGTTGTAGGAAAGATAAAACTTTAATATGGTCTTGATACTAAGGTATTGATTTTGGAATAAGAGATGATTGATTTGGATAAATTATATTGGATATTATTGGAATCCTTGGAACTGATTAATGGTTTTATTATTCCATTATTATTGGAGTTTTCAATATTTTTGGATAGAAGGAGTATATCGAGTATTCTATAAGGAATAAGGGAGCATGAATGTAATAAATATGGATTTATGGTAATTCAGGGTGTTATCGTGTTTTAAAAGAATACATGATGAAGGTATTCGCATTTTATTACGTGGAAAAAAGATCTTCATTGTGTTTACCTTCCTTATAAATTTTGGACTGTGAGTTTGGAAAGAAGTATTTCAGATAATTATAAAAGTTGTAATCGATTATGTTTGAAATTGAATACTATTGTTAAGGTTAAAAAATTTCTTGAGATTATTTTTGGATTGTCATAAAAAGGACAACCCGGATCTCAGGCGACAACTCGTTGCGTCCGGCAAGGCCACAAGACTTGAACCCACAACCGAAGGGCGACAAGGGTACATCACCTACCACTGGCCTATTTAATGTCCTAGTTTCTATAAGTTAGTTTTTTTAAATAGTCTCACAAATTTATTATAAATTCATTATTATTTTGAACCCTATATGATTAGGATAAATAGAATATTTTTGAATTCTATTATCTTTTGGTGCGAAAGATGAGTTTGTGGTAGGAATTAGTTGAAGGATGAAACTCTACTTGTCAAGTATATTTTTTTCCTCTTATTATATGAATAAATTAAATCATAAACCTTAGAGAATGGATCTTAAAACCAAAAATGTGTTATCCAAACACCTTATGTTTTGTTGAACCGATGATATTTTACATCATCTTAGATTCATGGCTTTGAGGCCCTCAATTTTACACTTGTTTGTGATTGATGACCTCAATCACTCCCTATAAATATTTATGTTTTCCCTCCAATTATGTGTCTCTAATTACCACTAATGTTCTATTAATATATATCATAATTTGGTGGTGACTTTTTCATTTCCCTTTCCCTCTTATTAAGACTAAATTTTGTTAACCCAATTTCCGATGTGGGTTTTTCACAAATGTATTTTTCTATTTTTAACCATTTATTTTTGAAGAACAATTTCAAATTGAGAGGACACAATTTATTAAAGGAGGGGAGAATGTAACACCCCAAGCTTCCACAGTACGTTTCCCTTTGAATAATGTAATAGCTTGCATTGTACGCAACTTCGAGATTCTAACACACTACAACCAATCAAATTGGCCATTATGAATAGTAATACCCAATTTTTGAAATTTTATAAATTTTATCTTTAAAAATGGACTTCATTTTTGGATTTGGAATATCAAAATTATCTTAGGGTGATTTTTTGGTATTTTTATGAAAGCTTTTAATTTTTGATGAATAGTGAAAAAACATTGTGTTATTGGTTAAAACCGAATTTTTATATAAATAATTATATGTTTTATTTAAATTTTTTTAGTTAAAATTAGATACATAATACCTATATAAGATCAATGTAATTAATTGGATTAATTTTATAATAAGTTTAGATATATAAAAATTTTATTGAACTTTTTACCGTCTTTTACCCACCTCCTAGGAGCATTTGAAAATTTTCATAAAACTTAATTTTACCACTTCTATGAATTGAATTTCAAAAATCTAAGAGAAATGGTTAATATCAGTAAGTAAAATTTGGTTCAACAAGATGAAAATATTTTTTGTTGAATAGTAACCTTTGACTTTTATTTACCACGGTTAAAAGTAAATAGGGTAATTAAGGGTAAAAATGATATTATTATTACCCTAACACATGTCCTAATTATATTGGATAAGTTTAATTCGTCAAAAAACAACCTTAGGAATAAAATATGATCCTTGAGGTCCACTTGGATTAGATTAGGACATTTATTATTATTTTATTTAAAGAAGAGTTAAGAGTTAAAATCAAAGTTTAATAACTAAAAAAAATTTAATATAGGGTTATACATAAGATAAATTAGACAATAAATATTAATTATAAATATATAAATATTTCCTACATAATGGTATTTTATTTATAATTTTCAGACATTAAATAGTTAAATTTATTTATGACACAATGATGATGCAGTAATTACCTTATTAATGAAAGATTAAAATAATTGATATTATAAATATCCAAATAAATCTAATTTGAGACTTTTAATGAATTCCAATTAATTTATAGGTTAATATTACATGTTAGTATTTATTAAAGGAATTTATTTGGAAGTAATAATGCTGTTATAAATTTAATAAGAACAAAATACCAAATATTGTCAAAATTGACATAAAAGAGTTTTTAAAACAAATATTATATTATTAATTGGTATTCTATTCCTAAAAATCGAAGGATCAGCCAAAGAGCCTAAATACTATTATATATGTCATTAATGAACCACTTGGGGTTCTCTTGGTATTTTATAGTAAGTTTATTAACCATATAATATAAAAATACAAATAGACATGGTAAATGTGAAACTATTTAACTAAGAGTTAAATATAATAAGATAAGGTTAATATGATCACAGAAACCTATCTAAAACTTATTGGTTGAGATTTTTTCGACCCATACCCACCTTAAACTTTAAATAATTCATTTTGGAGCCATGATAAACCCAGAATTATTTTATTATAAAATAATTGTTCAAGATTTTCCTAAAGTGACTCTCACCTCTCTTATAAAAGGTCACTTCCTATACTCTCACATTCACACCTTCAAATCCATTTGGATCTGCCAAACCCTTCCCAAATATCCTCCCAACTTTCCTCCATTAATCTTAGAGGCCTTAAATTAGTCATAAATCCAATATAAGGAGCCCTTTTGATCAAATTAAAAGGAAGAACTTGAAGAAGAGGTAAATATTTCATCACCTCTTTCAAGTTATTTTATTCTTTCACATCCTCTTTCTATGTTGTTTCCATTCTAAAATAATAAATATAGTATATTATATATACTTTGATGTTATTATAAAAATTTTACAACCATATTAATTATTCTATCCATCTTCTAAATGACAAATTCATGATACGTGCGTACGTACGGATTACCGTCTCCATGTCGTGGTGTAGTTTTTTATTCAAACACTTCATTATTTGGATGGGTATAATAATGAGTATAAATTATGTGAATAAGAAATATAACATTTTAATGATTATGTATATATTATATACCATCCAATTACATACGATTACTCCATCAATATAATTATATTGTCGCTCATGCGTACGTACGGATTACCGTCTCCACGACGCGATGAGATTCATTTCCACGTTCACCATTCGACGATGATTATAAAATATATATCATTAATAAGTATGTAATATATGAAATAATAATGATACTGTAGATATATATATATATATTTACTTACATATATCTTATTCACTTAGTTTCGTTCAATACGATATGAAAACGGAAACAACGTTTATGAGTACGTACGACCTGTCATCTACATAAAATGTATTTTCCATTTCATATATATATGTATATTATAAATATTCATATTATAAATATATATTATATATAAATCATTTTTTATATTATTGAAGTATTTAAATCATGATCTAAGTGATACAATCAAGAGTAACAACTGAAAACACATATGATAAAGAAAGCGATTATTACCCAAAATGTTAATTTAACATGGAAATAATTTTTAAATGGGTAGTATAAATTCTTAAATGAATAATCTATGATATCGTAAGTATTAATATGGTTTTGGTATAATTTAATAACATACTACGGTCTTTATAAAGGATTTTAAACGTACCCTCGACTAAAGGAATGTGCAAGGTAAGGGTTAATTTCAGAATCTCTTTATTATCCGATGTTGTTTTTAAGTAAGTATCTACTGGGACATATTTATTATCCATGTCCATATTTTATAAAAGAGTTTTTAAAGGGATTATTTTTTAGGGACTTTTTTACTAAAACATCATTTTAAATGTTTTAAATATTTATTCTTCTAAATCAATCTCATTAATGTCCATGTTTTCAAAATGGGTTTTAAGGATTTTTTTTAAATGGACATGAATGTTTTTAAAATGTTAATTCATTTAAAAAGTTTCAAAGTGTTATGGGACACATTGATTCAAATATTTCTATAAATTTATTACTTTCTAAATTGTGTGACATTTAAATATTTTCATGAAAAATGTATATTTCTCTCAAAGAGTTTTACAAATCATTTTCATCTATGTAAACATACTTTGATGGATTTTAGACTTATTTGAAGTTAATTTATTATTATACAAATATTCCATATTGTATTTAAGGTTTTTTTATATGTTTTGATGTGGATATGTTATTTTTATACCATTCATGGTTTATGGATAATGTATTGACATTTGGTATGCTAGTTTTAATACGAATGTTTATGTTATGTTTAAACCTTTTCATATGAGGAATGAATTGGACTTAGTAAGTGATAGGTGGGGCCCTTTATAGCTCCTTGATGCATCGGTAGGTCTCATGAGACAACTAGTGTCTTGGAACAATGCCTTGAAAAAATCTTATTTGTAGTCTTGGGACAAGGCCTTGACTGTGTGGTTATGAAGTCTGGCATTATGCATTCTATCATTATGAAAGTTGCTATTAATATTGCATGTGATTATTAAACTAGTAGAATATCCATGTGAATATGTAAATGGAATTATTTTATTGTATCTTTTCCATATTATTCTGAATATTAAGTTTAAAAGGCTTTTATTTTAGTCTTATACATTTCCTTAAATGTTTATGCTTATTTATGAAAGTTTCCCCTATATTGTTATCCTTACTGAGCATCTGAGCTCACCCCTTTCTATGTTTCAATTTTCCCAGGACTTTAGGAAGTGTATTATGATTGATAAGAAAGATTAATCTAGGGGATTAATGGTGTTCTCAAAGGATCATTTATGTTGTGTTTTACTTTCTAATGTGTAATGTAACATTCATATATGTAATCTATTTTCCAAGACTGTTAAATCAGTCTTTCAGGATTTGATCCCTTGTGATCATGAAAATGTTATGTAATAATGCATCAACTCTGGGTAACTAGGGTCGGGGAATTACAGATTACATGAATGATTTTGTTTTTTTATGTCTCTAATTTATCTTTACAAATTTTATTTTACATTTTTTATTAAAAGGATAAAGAAAAAAATATTTTTGATATTGTTCATTTGTGAAGAAATATACTATAGTTATAGAATTACTTTTATATATACATATTGGTTGAATTCATATTATATATAGAAGATAAAACATCTCTTTATTTCTGAGACAACAATTAGCTATCAAATTTTATTCAATCACCTCATCTCTTATATTTATATTGTAAGTGCACACTTCTTTTACTAAGTGTGGGATTGAGGTTGAGGATATTTTTTGTGAGATAGGTCCTAATAAAATATCGTATACCTTGTAAAAAATATGCATTAAATTCTTGAAATCAATAATAAGGTCCTTATGAAATGTATCTGAATAAAAAAACATTAAACCTGTATTGGGTGTTGGTGGTGTAATGATCTGAAATTTTGGACCCTTTTAATTAATATAATATTCAATAGCTTGTGTCACACACAATACTAAACTAATGTATCAAATAACAAAAAAAACTATGGAATGTAAAAATTTCATGAATAAAATAATATTTAGTATGTAAAAAGATAATGATCAATAAAAATAATTATATATTATTATTTTTCTTGCCTTTTTGAAGAACCATTTTAAAAATGTTATTTTATTTTACTTTAATAAATTTAATTTATCGCAATTGAAAGTTTATTATAATATGTTATATTTAGATATATGACCTAATATATCAACATTAAATTATTTAGAAATGTTATATCAAATAATATTAAAGATATTTGAATTTTAAAAATGTTTTTTTTTTAATAAAAGAATATTTTCATTATATATTTTTTTTCATTTAAAAGAGAAAATCATAAATTTTTTATTTTGAATTTGATAAAAATAACATATTTTTTGGATTAAATATACCAATATTAACATTTTATGGAATTTTAATATTTTCTTAAATTAATTAGGTGAAAAGTGAAAAATATTGATTTTGGTAATACCATCACTTTTATGAATTAAAAATATTTGAATCTATTTTTATATAAATAAATATATTTAATAAGTAATATAAATAATTTAAAATTGCAATCCTAAATGTATAAAAACCACGTTTAATGTCTTGGATACGTAAGTAAAATTTTAATCTAAAACATATTTTTTTAATAAATTATATTATAAATTATTTTTCATCACATGTAGAAACAAAATGTAACAAAATTTATTACATATTTAATATTTGGAATGCCCTGACCAAGCTCACTATGAATAATAACCATACTAGAGTAATCACATGACCTCAGGCATGCCTCTTCATATGCTAGAGGCTACCAACTAGCATTAGAGGTCTAAGGTGGTATTGTGAGGAGACTATAGCCCTAGTATCAGAGTGCACAAGAATATATAAAAAAATACATACACAATAAATAACCATCAGAGTACACAGGTAAAATAAAAATATGAAACATTCTATGACAAAATGAAATGTAGTCATACATGTATACAAGATCGATCACCCACTAGGCCTATCACATATTCATACAGAATAAATGAATAAATAAAGACTGAAATAAAAATACATAAGGATCCACTACACTCTCTAAGGATCACCTCATCTCAATCTCTAAATCCCATATGATCTCCTCTATGTCGATCAACCAAATCCCAGCACCCTACCCAACCTATACATGTTGCCTATTGAGAGTTTTCTTTGGTACCTAAGTGAAATGGTGGCCCAAGCTAGGTATGAGTAAAAATATTAGTAGGGAACCACCAACATGGTCCTGTAAAAATCGATAATGTAGTGATATGCACTTGTGATATGTTCTAAATAATAAAATGATAGGAATTAATGAATTATTAAATAAACCATGGTTGATCATAAAATCTACATCCCCAATCCACAGTACAAACTTTGGCCAGTGTTGGGGTGTCTATAAACATTTCATGATTCCCATTCCCACCCATATAATGAATTGAGGGTCAATTCCCTTGGTATAAAATATAATGACCTAAGTAATTCCCCATCATAATATCATGACCCGATGAATTATCCATCCAAGTATAAAATGGTTCTCATCTCCAAATCCTTGGATTCCTCACCCCTAGTATAACAGACCCACTACTAGGATATTTTTCATTAGTACAACATAATTTCCTACGATGGGTGTTTTCTTTGTTATCAGAGAACTCCCTACATGGGGTGTTTTCTTTAGTTTCACAGAACTAACCATTGTGGTTGTTTTCTATGCCACTTTGTAGGTTTTTTTCATATCAAATAATATACTACACCACATGAGGGTGTTTTCCATATCAAATATTAAAGTAAAAGAAAACATGGTTTGGATGAATGCCTAAACGCATCATCGCTATCCACAACCCATCGTCTCACCTAAAAGGTGCGAGTTATATGTTTACACCTATAGTTATATCTACCAAAGTCTCACACCCCCACCCAAGGTCACATATTTGTTAGGAACCTAGTTGGGTCCCTTGGATCAATACATAAGTAGAGGTTCTTTAGTTGGATTCCTCAGTCTCAGTCTCAAGTCTGGGGTCAATGCCAATCATGAGAGGGAATCACATCCCTTGATAATGTTTCACATTATATAGCCTCATAATCCTTACTATATAAGATATACTAATAATAGTCTATAGATATTTCCCATGCACCATATCATTGTCTAGGGTTATGCTAGGTTGGTCCACACACCTAACCCATTCCATCCTTCCCAAGGTTTAACCTCATAGAAAACCATATTAAAAGGGGAAGGATCACACTCCTATAATCCATTTCAAGGGTCCAATGAAACTAATGTGTCTCAAGGTTATCTTTATTCATAAAAGGGATTACACACACTCAGTACTCTCCTTTATCACGATGGTCCAAAGGTACCTATACAAGGGTCCCATATGGCCTACTATTGTCAAAATTCCCCGATTAACATGTATCTGACAAGATTCATTATATAAACCTAGAAAAGGGCCACAAATTCTTCCATAGTATAAAAACACACCCTAATTTGGTCTAAAGTTCCCAATGAAAACATCTATATCATGGTATCGAACATCGGTGGTTGAGACATGTACTAGTTCTCAAGGTCACTAGTGGCCTAAAAAGTTTCCTATTCTATAGTATTCATTTTAAATAAAGCATTTTATCACGTTTTAAAATAGAATAATATTTAATTAAAATTGGAAAACTTCCTAAAGGGTGAGGATACACATCACATTCACCATAAACAAAATTCATGGGACCATAAGGTGAGTTCCAAGGAACACCTATATCATATGAATATTTTACCCTATTTAATTTCTTAAGCTGATAGTTTTTTCTAGGCTGATCAGGCCTCATCCAAGTTTCATATTAAGATTGGATAATCACACGAGTTCCTACCTCATATCACATACCATAATTAACTAATTATAAAAAAAATTATAAATAATTATTTAATTTAAACCAATGTGGAATAATAACTGAACCATTCACTGATCACTTCTATGTCATCAAAACATCGACCAAACACACCCAAATGGTCTAAAACACACCCCTAGAAAAAATCCAAGAAAAATAATAAACCTCTAGTACTCAATAATTTTCAAAAATAATTTAATTTAATCCAAAAATAATGGAAGAATAAAAATAGTGACATACCACATCAAAACATAATGTTGAGGCATACAAAAAAACATCTATGGATGGACTCTATACATGTAGCCCGAAATCCCTATCATAATGTGATGATTCCACCATGATTTAGAGGAATAAAACAAGAACCCTAATATAGAGAAAACTGAAATAAAAAAACAAAAGTGAAAGAAGAAAGGAAGAATAATGAGGGTGATTTTTACCTTAAATTCTAAGAAAAACTACTAAAATACCTCAAATCTTAGTAATAATGAAGGAGTAAGTAGAAGGGGGATGGATGGCCCATGCATGCATGAAGGGGGGAGAAAGGGGTTTCCCAATTTTAGTTTTTAAAGTAGTAAAATAGTAAAAATAGATTTTTAATCAGTCTCTCTATTTTGATGCATGGTTTTTCAAACCATCCAAAAACCATGTGATAATCACTATCCAAGAAAACACCTTCACACGATTATGTTTCACAGTTTACCTGGTCTTATACAAACAGAGAAAATTGGCACTACCTCAGTCTGTAGTTTTTTTTCATGTTTTTTTCTAAAACCATGTTCCAAACACTTGGTCTAAGACACCTCACATGGTTTCCTCTAAAATCTATAAGGTTTCCTCCAAACCATGCATTAACCATGCGAGACACCATGTGCTATAGAAATTGAACTAAAAAATTCTCATGCTTATGGTGTTGCATAGTTTCTTCAAAAACTTACACTCTAAACCATGAACACTATAAGAAAACCATCTAAAAACATTACCTGAACCTCTTGAGACTCGTCCGAGAACTATAGTTACCTCTAGATACCTAAAACACATTCAAAAACATCACTGATGGGTTCTCAAACTCTAAAATTATTGATCTGAATCCTAGTTCTCAAAATGAACCATCCACCAACCCAAAAAATTTAAATTCCCTTGGTATTTATCAACTCAAAAAGTGAAGTTATTTTACTAGTACCCCACCAGAATTCTTTTCATCCCTAAGAATTATTTAAGACCATTCAACAATATTACCTAACCTAACCAGGTTTTCAATCCATCACTAACTCACTATGTTCCATCTATTAATTCCAAAAATTCCACAATAGTGTAACTTGAAAAACAAGGTGCACTAAGAACCAAAATTTAAGACATATACTACCACCATAAACAAAGTATGAAGATAGTGATCAACTATACCCATCCATCATGAAGTGTCACAATATAACCTAAGATTTATGAATAGGTTCTTGGTTCCCCATACTATATAAATCAACTATTAATAGCCTATTTTGACCAATGACATTCCCCATAGATGAAATCACCTATCAAAAACACATTCTTAGAGGTCCACCATGCCACTCAATTTGATATCCCACTCACCATATCCATAAACACATGAGAAAAATGATCCAAAATTGGAACCCAAGCCCATTCCTGATTCCAAACTAAATCAACTGAGTCTCCATCATTCCTGAAACAAACCAAAACACATCAAATTTTCTATGAGAAGTCCCAAACGATCCCTAAATCACACTATTTATGTTAAAAATAACATACCTGGTGTAATTTTTATCCTTCTACATCCAATAAAAAATAATAATTATAAGTGGACCTCCTCTAGACATTTTTTCCCAAAAATGATTGGATTCATCCACCAATGTGTTATCCATTTACCCGATCATAATGACTTAAATATTGAAGGAATATTATGATCATACAAACACATACACCATGGTCTAAACCTAACTACTAGTGAAATTACATGATTTTATCCTCAATATTCCAAAATTGTCACCATTTTATACCATGAGATTTTGTGAACCATTGGACCAAAACACCCTCAGTTCCACCATGAGAGTCTAATGGCTGGAACCATATTCCCCTAATCCCACTCACATGAGGATCACATCACTATAACTAATATCTAACTCTCCACCAAAGAATTTTTCTTAGAATAACATCACTAGGTCAAATTCCCAAACAACATGGCCCAGACTCTATCCATTACCAAACATAGTGAATTGATGTGGACACCCCGCTCACACCTGCATGAAAATATGAAAGAGGATTCCATCGTTTCTCCTAGATCATGAGAACATCATACACGATGAACACTAAAACCTTATACCTAATGAGGATCACACCCAAAAATAGATTTATGGGTTCAATAACATTACTTTTAATCATAATTAGATGTGTATCACTCACCCCAATCCTCACTCAACGTATCCCACCGGAATCTACCAACCCACTTTATGTGAAAATTCAATCAATGATTTTTAACACAAAACACACAAAATTAGATGACATTAACCACATTCATTCCATATATATTTGAGGGGAGTACTCTCCCAGACTACTCGATTGTAAAATTGGACTCGCATTTAATGAGTTGCATCACCTCAAGACTAGCACACATGTTTAAACACATACCATGCTACTCGATATGTTAGTCTCATCAAAAAAATAATAATTTTAGAACTCATTTTCATCAACCCCAACATCGTTCATATATTGAGGAATAACACATGATCATTTATTATCTAAAATCATCCCTAAAACCACTAGTGTCCATACACACTCTATCACTACACCACTGGGCATCACTTAGAAAATATATAGGGACAGGTGTCCCACTAATACCACCCCAAAATTTATCATCATCAATAACCTTATTAGGCATCACCATGCCTATACTATATAACGGGTTACCCTAGGTGCACATCTATATCATACCCGAAGTACCTACCTATGCTTAAATTCTCTAAGAAAAACCAAAACCTGATCTTAACGCTCACAAGGGTTACCCAGTATAGAATTTCTTATCTCATCCAAACACCCATATCACAAATATCTTGAGACATATTTTGAACACTAGGATCTCCCGCCTAACCCATATATAATAATTTACATAGGTTAAATCACACAAGAAACACCTATTTGTTCCCATTTAAAACATCACCTGAAAAATCGCATTCCAAAAACCCATTTTGGGATCCTTATACATATTTATAGCATCATATGATGACTCATTAGCCTATAAGGGAACTGGTTATCATAGGGAATTTGTATATAGAACTACCCCCTCAAGGATCATAATGTCACCCATGTATATATACATATATAACCACATTACCCTACTAAGATATGTTTCTATAATACCATATTCACTTGGTTCAATTAATTAGAATTACATTCCAATATATATTGGAAAACACCATATCAATTGTTATGTGGACATTAAATAATTGCATCTAAATAGTGACCAGACAAAAGGGTTTTATCAATAAGGTATCCAATTCATGGTCAAACACACTATGTCTACTGCACATCCCCTACTAGAGAGACCATATCATTTTCATTTCCATTTATCATCTCTCCGTATAATCCATATAACCTACTGTCAAAAATAATAACATATAAATGGTAGTCCAATTGATTACAATTTCACCAAAAAATTATATGGTAAAATAGTATACGAGTTTTTTTTGAAACTTTATATATTTTAAATTTTATATTCAGTAAGATCATATTATCATTCTAACATGCCATGTGAATCCCTACATTCCAAAAATGATGCATGCATACACACCTCTTTCCACTAGCAACCAAGATCAAAATCTAATAACTGTCCTATTACTAATGGGATAAGAACCAAAAAACCACAAGTGACCATAAATATTAAAAATCATGTTTGTCACTTAATTTGAAATCATGAATAACCTATCCAAGTTCCATCACATACTCTAACACATTCCAATATATTTTGTTTAAAAAATCACAAAATAGAAAAACATGGTAAAAACAAATATGATATATATTCTTTTTAACATCTCCCAAAATAGAAAAACATAGTAAAAAAACCTATGATATTACTATTTAATGTATGGAACCAACACACTATGAACAAAAACTAGACTGGTGGTTCCACATGACCTTATGGGTGCCTCCTCATATACTATAAGCTTTCAACAAATAGCAAGGGTTTAAGGTGGTATTGTGAGGATATTATTCCCCTTATATCATTGTGATAAAAAATTGCCCAAACATAAAATAAAATATATAACCACTAGAGTATTCAAATATAAAAAATAATCTAAACATGAAATAACAAGATGAAATTTAGTCATATAAGAATACATTACTGAACACCCACTTTTCTGATCACATATACCAAAAGAATACCAAAATAAATAAATATCAAAATAAAAAATTTATAGGATCCACAAAATAATCTCAAGCCTTTCCTCATATCGATCTCAAAATACCATCTATGTCGGTCCAATACGATCATGAAAAAACTTATACTCTTTCCCAACCTCTACCTATATCCAAGTGAGAGTCTTCTCTATTACCCATGTGTTATGGAAAACCAAGTAAGGTGTGAGTAAAAAACATGATATGTAACCACCAACACATTCACATACATACTGAAAATGCAGTGATGTATGCATGTCATGTGTTCTGAATCATAAATTAATGGGTATGAGTAGATAAATAAATAAACCACCACTGATCCTTAGTCCCACAACCTCGATCGACCATACTTTCTTTGGCTAGTTAAAGTGTGTCTCTGAGTATCTATAGATGAACACTCCTACCCATATAATAAACTAGGTTTTTCTACCTAGTATGAATTATAACTACCTAGTGAATAATTTAAAGGCACTATTGTGGGAACCCTCAAATGATTAATGGTTTTGGGGTACTTGGGTGCAGCAGAGTGGTTGACCAAAGTCGTATCTCAAAGGAGGAAGTAAATTAAAACAACTTCTTAAAGGTATTATAAAAATAAAACAAAAGAGAATAAAAACACTAATTTAAAGGATGTGGGGTTGTGTATCATTTATAAAACTAGAAGAAGTTTTCTGGAATAAGATTGCATTTTTTTGTTTTTAATTTTGAAATGAAGTTCAATTAAAAAGACGCAACAAGAATATGTTTTTTTAGAAAATATTTTAAAAGGTGTAATCGATCTAACTCTACCACTTAATTTACCTTTTAATCATTACCATTTAAATTATTGTCTAATTAATTATGATACCAAAATGTTTTAACCCATGAACCCAACGAGAATTAACTTTACCACAAATATGAAGAGAATTAAACCCTAGGATATCTTCGAAACATGCAATCGCAGCACCCTACTCTGATTGATGTTCTAAGGATAGTTAATAGTTAGTGGTAAATTAAGGCACATTTTCATTCTGTAAAATGAGGATGAATTTAGATTAGGTATTATATTTTAACTCTACAAATTTATCCCATGTGATCTTGTTTTACCGATTAAGTTTTCGCTCTCACAATTTACAGAATACTCGACCTCACGTGTTCTTGTGTTAATTGTCCAATTGCTTTATTAGGTTATTATAATTTAAAAAATAAATTCATGGATCATATTAAGTGAATTAAATTAGCTTGAAGATTCCAAATAATTAAATTAATAGGGTAGAAGATAGATCGATCACTAAGAGAACTACTCTTCTATGGGCAGTGTGGTCATCGTGGAGACGTTTTGCATGAGCAAAGAATTGAAAGGGTAGACCCAATATCCTCTCAACTCTTGATTAAAACCCAAATAGGATGAGTAAAGAAGAGTATAACTGAACAAAAAAGAATAAAATAGAAGAACTAAAATAATAACAAATAAGTTTATTACACAAATGAAAACATTACAACATGAAAGAGATAACAAGGCTTCGATGAGGGGATCCTTACTTCAAGAGCTACCCTCTTACAATGGTTGGAGAACTTGGTTGAAACAAATTATCATCTACCTCCAACCTCATAATTGATGTACCAAACCCTACAAATGATAAAAACACTAATTTATTAAGTGGAGGGGAGGGTAGGTTTAAAGAGGTTTCACATGTGAATGGGAAATCTCGGCCAAATATTTTAATCCCAATTTAACAACCCATTTGTCCTTCAAAACGTGTGAACCAACTATTTATCAAGAAAAATGATTTGTTCCAAATTGGTTTGGAGAGATCCTATCAAATTTGGGGCCCAATCCAAGATCAGATGAAGATTTTATGGCCCAAATACAAAACCAATTTCCAATATGGCAGGTCCATCCCACCTTTGACTTCATGGTACATTTAGTCCAACCAAATGCATGATCTAACTCCAATGTCCTGAAAAAAGTTTTATCCCATTAAGTCAGAAACACATTTACAAAATTTCATGTTCAAATAGTAAATGTTAAAATATTTATCTTTGAAATACTACAGTGCACTATAAAGAATAAAACTGGAATTTCCATAAAATTTTCAAATGAATGATCAAATCCCAAATATTTTATAAATAAACATATATAACACAATGTGAGGAAATTTTATCATTTATTATCAATAAAATATTCAATAAAAATGTGTTTTATCAACTCCCCACACTTACCCTTTTGCACTCCTCGACAAAACCTCATAACACGTATTCCGAAAAATTGTGACAAGTAAACATCAATATCAAATCAAATGAAATATTAAAACACATATCCTTGAGATACAAAAAATCCACAGAAAGAAACAAAAGATATCATGCCTCATAAAAATCATTATCTCAAGTTCTATATTTATATCATTCAATATATTTCCACTTTATTTATCCTCCCATTCCCAAAACACTTACCTCACATGAATTTTCTGTTATCACACAAATGTCAATTTTTTAGAAATTTCTTTCTCATCCAAACTCATTAAAGGGACACCATAGTCTTGATAAATTCCTACATCACCACCTTATATGATTCAAGGACATATGTTTATCTTGAGTACTTTTCAGGGTTGTTCTGTGGCTTTCAGTTGGTAGGATTTAAATGTAAAAATTTTAGAGGCTGAATGAGGAGGTCTTGACCCTTTTGGAAGTAAAATTTCATTAATCTAATTTTTACTTAAATATTTTATCCTCCTCAATCCCCTTATCATCAATTCAGCTCTATAATCGCGAAAATTCATAGAAATTTTACACCATTAATCATTTTATAAAAAAAATGTCAATCCTCTCCAAATTAGGTGTTTGTGAAAGCACCAGATATGAACAACTTTCTTTTTTTAGAAACTCTAGAAAGGAACAGCATCACTTTTCATGAAAGCTATAGAAAAGGAACAACTTTTAATAGAATGATTTTTTTAGCAGCAAACACAACTCTTCAGAATTTAATTTTCCACCCAATGTATCAAATAATGTTTTACCACAACATAAGACATCTTCCCTCACACTTAAGTTCAACTAGATTATGTAATTTCACTTCAAAAGTTGGTTGGATATGGAAAATTGGCTTGTAATGTGGCTAACATGACATGTTGTTCATAGATTATAAGGGAAACAAGGATTTAATGTTAAAGATAGGCCATTATAAAAAAGGATTCTTTGAAATAGGGGCTTTAATACCAAAAAAATGCCTCCAGCATTTAAAACATAAGTACTTCAAACCCTCAAGTTTTGATATAAATAAATAAAATTCTGGTTAAATCAAGCATGGTTTGGTTCTCTCAAGAAATGAAGTAAATGTAAAGAATATGAAAATAATGGTTCAGAAGCCTAACAGGAAAGTGATTTCAAATATAAAGATTGTGATATGTGGCATGGGATTCAAAATTTAGAGTACTTATCATGAATTACTAAATATTTGAGCTTGAAATAAAGTTATTTTTAGTATTACTTTAAGCTCAGTTTAAAGGGATAAATTGTTTCACTTAATGATATACATTTCAAAATAGTGATGAGAATCATTTAAGCTCAAAAGTTTCAAAAACATGCAAAAAATGGAAAAATAAACAAAACAAATTGAGAAAGATACTTTTTTTTAATCATTGAAAAACAAAAAACAATTGAAATTACTAAACTAAAAGGTTCTCTCTCCCATAATTAAAATATTGCATTGTCCTCAATGTGAACCCATGAGAAGATATATGCACATGAAATGAAGAATTTTAAATAGGAAAAATAATATAAAAGTGAAATAGTTAGGAATAGCCTATTGTGCTCAAGTGATGATGGGGTCATGTAGTGTGATTAATGGTTTTGGGGTACTTGGGTGCAGCAGAGTGGCTGAAAAAGATCGTCTCTCAAAGGTGGAAGTAAATTAAAATAACTTCTTAAATATATTATAAACATAAAATAAAAGATAATAAAAACACTACTTGAAAGTATGGGGTTGTTTATCATTTATAAAACTAGAAGAAGTTTGCTGGAAGAAGATTTCATTTTTTTTTGTTTTTAATTTTTAAATGAAGTTCTATTAAAAAGATGCAATAAGAAGATGTTTTTTTAGAAAATATTTTAAAAGACATAATGGATATAACTCTACCTCTAATTGGATGAAATAATTTTTTCCTTCTCAATAATTGTGCCAATTTTAAAGGCTCTATCATGGGTTCCCTCAACTGGTTAATGCTTTTTGGGGTACTTGGGTGCAGCAGAGTCGCTGACCAAGGTCATCTCTCAAAGGATGAAGTAAATTAAAAAAACTGCATAAATATATTATAAAAATAAAATTAAAAAAACTACTTGAAAGTATGGGGGTTTTTATCATTTATAAAACTATAAGAATTTTTCTAGAAGAATATTTCATTTTTTGTTTTTAATTTTGAAATGAAGTTCTATTAAAAAGATGCAAAAATAAATTGTTTTTTTAGAAAATATTTTAAAAGTTGTAATTGATTTAACTCTCTCTATTCATTTACCTTTTAATAATTACCATTTAAATTATTATCTAATTAGTTATGATACCAAAATTTGTTAACCCATGAACCCAATGAGAATTAACTTTACCACAAATATGAAGAGAATTAAAACCTAGGCTATCTTTGAAACATGCAATCGCAGCACCCTACTTTGATTGATGTTCTAAGGATATCTAATGGTCAGTGGTAAATTAAGGCACATTTCCATTCTGGAAAATTAGTATGAATTTATCTTAGGGATTATATTTTAACTCTACAAATTTATCCTGTGTGATATTGTTTTACCGATTAATTTTGCGCTCTCACAATTTACACAATACTCGACCTCGCGTGTTTTTGTGTTAATTTTTCAATAGCTTTCTTAGTTTACTATAATTTAAAAACTCAATTCATGGATCATATTAAGTCAATTACAGTATCTCAATGATTCAAAATAATTAAATTAATAGGGTAGAAGATAGATCAATCACTAAGAGAACTACTCTTCCATGGGTGGTGTGGTCATCGTGGAGACGTTTTGCATGAGCAAAGGATTGAAAGGGTAGAACTCAACCTCCTCTCCACTCTTGATTCCAGTACAAATAGTACGAGTAAAGAAGAATATAAATGAATAAAAAATAGAATAAATAAAATAATAACAATGATTTATTTTACACAAATGAAAAAATTACAACATAAAGAAGAGAAGAAGGATTCGATGAGGGGATCCTTGATTTAAGAGATACCCCTCTTACAATGGTTAGATAATTTGGTTCAAACCAATTATAATCTACCTTAAATCTCCTAATTCAGGTACCAACCCTTCCAAATGAGAGAAACACTAATTTATAGAGTGGAGGTGAGGCTAGCTTTAAAGAGGTTTCACATGTGAATGGGAAATCTCGGTCAAATATTTTAATCCAACTTGAACCACCCATTTTTTCTTCAAAAAGAGCGAAAAAACTTTTTATAAAGAGTAATTATTTGTGGAAAATTGGGTTGGAGAGCTCCTCTAAAAATTTGGGCTCAATCCAAGCTTAGATGAAGACGTTATGGCCTAAATACAAAACCAATTTCAAATTTGGTGGGTCCAGCCCAGCTTTGACTTCATGGTCAATTTAGTCTAACCAAATGCACGATTTAACTCCAATGTACTGAAAAAACGTTTTAACCCATTATGTCAGGAACACCGTTACAAAATTTCATATTCAAATACTAAATATTAAAATATTTATCTTTAAAATACTACAGTGCACTATAAAGGATAAAACTGGAATTTCCATTAAATTTTCAAATGAATTATCTAATCCCAAATATTTTATAAATAAACATATATAACACAATGTGAGGAAATTTCATCATTTATTATAAATAAAATATTCAATAAAAATGTGTTTTATCAACTCCCCCACAGTTACCCTTTTTCACTCCTCGGCAAAACCACATATCACGTATTCTGGAAAATTATGACATGTAAACATCAATATCAAATCAAATCAAATTTTAAAACACAAATCCTTGAGATCCAAAAATTCCACACCAAGAAACAAAAGGTATCATGCCTCATAAAAAACATTATTTCAATTTCTCTATTTATATCATTCAATATATTTCCACTTTATTTATCCTCACATTCCCAAAACACTTACCTCACTTGAATTTTCTCTTATCACACAAATGTCAATTTATTAGCAATGTCTTTCTCATCCAACCTAATTAAAGGGACACCATAGGCTTGATAAATTCCTACATCACCACCCGATATGAGTCAAAGACATATGTTTATCATGAGTACCTTTCAGGGTTTTTCTGTGGCTTTTGGTTTGTATGATTTAAATGTGAAACATTTTGAGGCTGAATGAGGAGGGATTGAATCTTTTTGAAGAAAAATTGCATTAATCTAATTTTCACTTAAATAAAGTCTCCTCCTCAATCCCCTTATCATCAATTCATCTCCATCATAATGAAAATTCTTGTAAATTTTACCATTTTCATCATTTTAGCAACAAAAATTTCAATCTTCTCTAAAATAGATTTTTGTGAAAGCTCCAGATAGGAACAAAATTCTTTTTTTTAGAATCTCCAGAAAGGCACAACTTCACTTATCATGAAAGCTCTAGAAAAGGAACAGATTTCAACAGAATGATTTTTTTTTCAGCATCAAACACATCTCTTTAGAATTTAATTTTCCACCCAATGTGTCACAGAATGTGGTACCACAACACAAGACATCTTCCCCCACAATTAAGTTCAACTAGATTATGAAATTTCACTTCAAGAGTTGGTTGGATATAGAAATTTGGATTGTAATGTGGCTAACCTAACATGTTTTTCATAGATTCTAAGGGCTACAAGGATTAAATATTCAAGATAGGCCATCATAAAAAAGGATTATTTGAAATAGGGGCTTTAATACTAAACAAATTCCTTAGTCATTTAAAACATTATTACCTCAAACCCTCAAGTTTTGACAGAAATAAATCAAATTCTGGTTAAATCAAGCAAGGTTTGATTCTCTCAGGAAATGAGGTAAATTTAAATAATATGAAAATAATGGTTCAAAATCCTCATAGGAAAGTGATTTAAAATATAAATATAGTGAGATGTGGAATGGGATTCAAAATTCAGAGTACTTCTCATGAAATTACTAAAGATTGGAACTTGAAATAAAGTTATTTTTAGCCTTCATTTAAGCTCAGTTTAAAAGGATAAATTGTTTCACTTATTGATATGGATTTCAAAATGGTGATGAGAATAATTTCAGCTCAAAGGATTCAAAAACACACAAAAAAATGAAAAATAAAGAAATTTTTTTTGAAAAACACACATTTTTTTTTGTTTTTTTAAATCATTGAAAAACAAAAAACAATTACAATTACTAAACTAAAAGGTTCCCTCCCCCACACATAAGATATTTCATTGTCCCCAATGTGATCCCATGATATGATATGTGCACATGAAATGCAGAATTTTAAATAGGATAAATAATATAAAAGTGAATGGGTTAGGAATAGCCTACTGTGCTCAAGTGATGATGGGGTCATGCAGTGTGATTAATAGTTTTTGGTGTACTTGGGTGCAGCAGAGTGGCTGAACAAGATCGTCTCTCAAATAAGGAAATAAATTAAAACAAATTATTAAAGGTATTATAAAAAAACTAAAAGATAATAAAAATACTACTTGAAAGGATGGGGTTTTTTTTATCATTTATAAAACTAGAATAAGTTTCATGGAAGAAGATTTCATTTTTTGTTGTTAATTTTAAAATGAAGTTCTATTAAAAATACGCAACAAGAAGAAGTTTTTTTAGAAAATATTTTAAAATATGTAATCGATCTAACTCTACCTATAATTGGTTGAAAAAAACATTTTCCTCCCTAATAACAGTGCCAATTTGAAAGGCGCTTTCATGGTCACCCTCAAATGATTAATGATTTTTTGGGTACTTGGGTGCAGCAGAGTGGCTGACCAAGGTCATATATCAAAGGATGGAGTAAATTAAAACAAATTATTAAAGTTATTATAAAAATATAATATAATATAATAAAAAAACTACTTTAAATTATGGGAAGTTGTTTATCATTTACAAAACTAGAAGAAGTTTGCTGGAAGAAGATTTCATTTTTTTGTTTTTAATTTTGAAATGAAGTTCTATTACAAAGACGCAACAAGAAGATGTTTTTTTAGAAAATATTTTAAAAAGCATAATTGATCTTGCTCCACTTCTTCATTTAATTTTTAATCATTACCATTTAAATAATTATCCACTTAATTATGATAGAAAAGTTTTTTAACCCCTGAACCCAACTAGAATTAACTTTACTACAAATATGAAGAGAATTAAACCCTATGCTATCTTTGAAACATGCAATCGCAACACCCTACTTTGATTGATGTTCTAAGGATAGCTAAGGGTCAGTGGTAAATTAAGGAACATTTCCATTCTGGAAAATGAGGATGATTTTATCTTAGGTATTATATTTTAACTCTACAAATTTATCATGTATGATCTTGTTTTACCGATTAAGTTTCTCTCTCACAATTTACACAATACTCGACCTCGCGTGTTTTTGTGTTAGTTGTTCAATTGTTTCTTAGTTTATTATAATTTAAAAACTCAATTAATGGGTCATATTAAGTGAATTATAGTATATCAATGATTAAAAATAATTAAATTAAGAGGTTATAAGATAGATCGATCACTAATAGAACTACTCATCCATGGGTGGTGTGGTCATCATGGAGATGTTTTTCATGAGCAAAGGATTGAAAGGGTAGAACTCAATCTCATCTCCACTCTTGATTCCAACCCATGCAGGATGAGTAAAGAATAATATAATTGAAAAAAAAAGAAGAAAATAGAAGAAATAAAAGAAGAACAAATAATTTTATTACACAAATGAAAACATTACAACATGAAGAAGAGAAGAAGGCTTCAATGAGGGGATCCTTGCTTCAAGAGATACCCCTATTACAATGGTTGAATAATTGGTTGAAACCAATTATAATCTACCTTAAATCTCATAATTAAGGTACCAACCCCTCTAATTGATAAAAATACTAATTTATAGATTGGAGGGGAGGATAGGTTTAAAGAGGTTTCACGTGAAAATGGGAAATCTCGGCCAAATATTTTAATCCAACTTGTACCACCCATTTGTCCTTCAAAACGTGTGACCCAACTATTCTTCAAGTGTAATGATTTGTGAAAAATTGGGTTGGTGAGATCCTCTCAAAATTTGGGCCCAATCAAAGCTATGATGAAGACGTTATGGCCCAAATACAAAACCAAATTCCAATATAGTGGGTCCATCCCACCTTTGACTTCATAGTCCATTTAGTCCAACCAAATGCAAAATTTAACTCCAATGTCTTGAAAAAAAGATTTATCCCATTAATTGAGGAACACAGTTACAAAATTTCATGTTCAAATAGTAAATATTAAAATATTTATCTTTGAAATACTACAGTGCACTATAAAGGATAAAACTGGAATTTCCATCAAATTTTCAAATGAATGATCTAATCCCAAATATTTTATAAATAAACATATATAACACAATGTGAGGAAATTTTATCATTTATTATCAATAACATACTCAAAAAAAATTTGTTTTATCAACTCCCCCACACTTACCCTTTTGCACTCCTCGGCAAAACCTCATATCACGTATTCCGAAAAATTGTGACAAGTAAACATCAATATCAGATCAAATCAAATTTTAAAACACATATCCTTGAGATCCAACAATTTCACACCAATAAAAAAGTATATCATACCTCATAAAAAAAATTATTTCAAGTTCTCCATTTATATCACTCAATATATTTCCTCTTAATTTATCCTCTCATTCCTAAAACACTTACCTCAGTTTAATTTTCTCTTATCACACAAATGTTAATTTTTTCGCAATGTCTTTCTCATCCAAACTCATTAAAGGGTCACCATAGGCTTGATAAATTCCTAAATTACCACCCAATATGAGTAAAGGACA
Organism: Viscum album; assembly: GCA_963277665.1. NCBI lineage: Eukaryota > Viridiplantae > Streptophyta > Magnoliopsida > Santalales > Viscaceae > Viscum > Viscum album. The sequence continues at coordinate 1,529,400,659 of OY728137.1, forward strand.
TATGTTTATCATGATTACTTTTTAGGGTTATTCTGTGGCTTTTAGTTGTTAGGATTTAAATGTGAAAAAATTTGAGGCTGAATAAGGATGGCTTGACTCGTTTTGAAGCAAAATTGAATTAATCTGATTTTAACTTAAATATGGTCTCCTACTCAATCCCCTTATCATCAATTCAGCTCCATCATCATGAAAAGTCATAGAAAGTTTACATTATTCATCATTTTATCAACAAAAATTTCAATCTTTTCCAAAATTGTTTTTCGTGAAAGCTCCAGATAGGAACAACATTCTTTTTTTAGAAGCTCCCGAAAGACATAGCTTTGCTTGTCATGAAATCTCCAGAAAAGGAACAACTTTCAAAAGATTGATTTCTTTTTAGCAGAAAACACATCTCTTCAAAATTTAATTTTCCACCAAATGTATCATAGAATGTGGTATCCCAACACAAGATATCTTCCCCCATACTTAAGATCAACTAGATTATGAAATTTCACTTCAAGAGTTGGTTGTATATGTAAAATTGGATTGTAATATGTATATCCTGACATGTTATTCATAAATTCTAAGGGATAAAAGGTTTAACTGTTTAAGATAGGCCATTATAAAAAATTATTCTTTGAAATAGGGGCTTTAATACTAAACAAATGTTTCAGTAATTTAAAACATAAGTACCTAAAACACTCAAGTTTTGACAAAAATAAATCAAACTCTGGTTAAATCAAGCGTGGTTTGGTTCTCTCAAGAAATGAGGTAAATGTAAAGAATATGAGAATAATAGTTCATAAGCCTCACAGGAAAGTAATTTCAAAAATAAAGATAGATAGATGTGACATGGGATTTAAAATTCAGAGTACTTCTCATAAAATTACTAAATATTTGAACTTGAAACAAAGTTATTTTCAGCATTCATTTAAGCTCGGTTTAAAGGGATAAATTGTTTCACTTATTTATATGAATTTAAAAATGGTGATGAGAATCATTTCAGCTCAAAAGTTTCAAAAACACACCAAAAAAATGAAAAAAAAACAAAAAAAAATTGAAAAACACACATTTTTCTTAATCATTGAAAAAAATAATTAAAATTACTAATCTAAAAGGTTCCCTCCCCCACACATAAAATATTGAATTGTCCTCAATGTGAACCCATGATAAGATATATGAACATGAAATTCAGAATTTTAAATAGGACAAATAATATAAAAGTGAAAGGGTTAGGAATATCCTGTTGTTCTCAAGTGATGATGGGGTTATGCAGTGTGATTAATGGTTTTTGGGGTACTTGGGTGCATCAGAGTGGCTGACCAAGATCGTCTCTCAAAGGAGGAACTAAATTAAAAAAACTTATTAAAGGTATTATAAAAATAAACTAAAAGATAATAAAAACACTACTTGAAAGGATGGGGGCTGTTTATCATTTATAAAACTAGAATAAGTTTGCTGGAAGAAGATTTCATTTTTTTGTTTTTAATTTTTAAATGAAGTTATATTAAAAAGACGCAACAAGAAGATGTTTTTTTAGAAAACATTTTAAAAGGAATAATCGATCTAAATCTACCACTAATTGGTTGAAATAATTATTTTCCTCCCCAATAAGAGATCTAATTTGAAAGGTGCAGTCATGGGCGCCCTCAAATGATTAATGATTTTTGGGGTACTTGGGTGCAGTAGAGTGGTTGACCAAGGTCATCTCTCAAAGGATGAAGTAAATTAAAACAAATTATTAAAGGTATTATAAAAATAAAATAAAATAGAATAAAAAACTACTTTAAAGGATGGGGTGTTTTTATCATTTATAAAACTATAAAAAGTTTGCTGGAAGAAGATTTCATTTTTTTGTTTTTAATTTTGAAATGAAGTTCTATTAAAAAGACGCAACAAGAAGATGTTTTTTTAGAAAATATTTTAAAAATAAAAATTTATCTATCTCTACCTATTTATTTACTTTTTAATAATTACCATTTAAATTATTATCCACTTAATTATAATACCAAAAAAAATTAACCCATGAACCCAACTAGAATTAACTTCACCATAAATATGAAGATAATTAAACCCTAGGCTATCTTCGAAACATGCAATCGGAACACCCTACTTTGATTGATGTTATAAGTATAGATAATGATCATTGGTAAATTAAGGCACATTTAAATTCCGTAAAATGAGGATTATTTTATCTTAGGTATTATATTTTATCTATACAAATTTATCTTGTGTGATCTTTTTTTACTGATTAAGTTTGTGCTCTCACGATTTACATAATACTCAACCTCGTGAGTTTTTGTGTTAGTTGTTAAATTGATTTTTTAGTTTATTATAATTTAAAAGATCAATTAATGGGTCACATTAAGTGAATTATAGTATCTCTATTATTCAAAATAATTAAATTAATAGGGTAGAAGATAGATTGATCACTAAGAGAACTACTCGTCCATGGGTGGTGTGGTGATCGTGGAGACATTTTGCATGAGCAAATGATTGAAAGGGTAGAACCCAATATCATATCCACTCTTGATTCAAACCCAAATAGGATGAGTAAATAAAAATATAATTGAACAAAAAATAAGAAAATAGAATAAATAAAATAAGAACAAACAAGTTTATTACACAAATGAAAACATTACAACATGAAGAAGAGAAGAAGGCTTCGATGAGGGGATCCTTGCTTCAAGAAATAACCCACTTAAAATGGTTTTAGAATTTGAGTGAAACAAATTATATTCTTCCTTAAATATCCTAATTCAAATATAAACCCCTCAAAATGATAAAAACACTAATTTATAGAGTGGAGGGGAGGCTAGGTTTAAAGAGGTTTCAAGTGTGAATGGGAAATCTCGGCCAAATAATTTAATCCAAATTTCACCACCCATTTAACCATAAAAATGCGTGAAACATCTATTATTATAGAATAATGTTTTTTTCAAATTGGGTTGGAGAGATCCTCTCAAAATTTGGTCTCAATCCAAGCTTAAATGAAGACGTTAGGGCCCAAATACAGGACTAATGTCCAATCTGGCAGGTCTAACCCACCTTTGACTTCATGGTCCATTTAGTCCAAACAAATGAATGATTTAGCTCAAATGTCCTGAACAAAAGTTGTACCCATAAAGTTAGGAACCCACTTACATAATTTCAAGTTTAAATAGAAAATATTAAAATATTTATCTTCGAAATACAACAGTGCGCTATAAAGGGTAAAATTGGAATTTCCATAAAATTTTCAAATGAATGGTCTAATCCCAAATGTTTTATAAATAAACATATTTAACACAATGTGAGGAAATTTTATCATTTTTTATCAATATAATATTCAATAAAAATGTTTTTTATCAATAATTCATCCTGGTATCCTGACTTGAGGAATGATATATCCTAGTATATAATGGTTCCAAAATAAAATCCTTGGAATCCCCAACATTAGTATCATAGAATACTCTAATAGGAGAGTTTTATTTAGTATTATAGATTATAGGGTTCATTTTGGGTATGTCACTCCGCCATAATATTTTATTCTTTAGTATTCCTCCTATATGGAATTATTTTTAGCAGGGTTCACTACCTACTACACTCTAAAAAGGCCTTTTTATGGAAGGTAAAAATTCATAAGACTTATATTCCATGCCTAATATCCCTATTCCCTATGTGAGACTAAGTGTGAAGTTACCATGATGTAACCTCACCTTACATGATTTAGTGATCAAGACCACATCACATCCTCATTGGTTATGTCGCAACACCCTACAAATAGAAAACATGTCCATTAATACCCTATCCCAAAATTATTTAGGGTATGTTATTCATTTATTTGGAACTAATAATATCTCCCTAAATACATTTTATAAGGATTTGAAGCTAACACTATATATGTTTCCACTATAGGGTTCTTTTTTGGAACACCCCTCCACCAAAATATTGGGTGCTTTAGGATTCCTCCTACATGGATTTACTTTTAGTTGGAATAATTTTCTACTATACTCTAAAAAATCCTTGTTATGGGGGGAATAGAAAATCATATTACTTATATTATATGTATAAAAACCACCCACGGATGATGTGGGACTAGGGGTGGAGGTACCATAGAAAAGCCTAATTGTCCATATCATAACAAAGAAGCTCATGACACAGCCTCATTGGCCACACCACAACACCCTTTAGATATTTAGTGGGGTTGGTTAGACCATGTACCAAATCTTGTAAGTTTGGTGATGTGTTTAAGTGGGACTATCATAGACCTCCATACAAGTGGAGGTTTCTTTGGTATCACATACTTCTCTACAGTGATATTTTTCTTTAATATCATATGCCTCCATACTATGGGAGTTTTATATTACACCATGTAAGGTGTTTCCATATAAAATAATTCAAAAAACTTTTATGATATATTTTTTTATATTAAAAATGTAAATAAAAGGAAACAAGGGTTGGTCAAACACCTAAACACATCATAACTATCCACATACCATCGGCTCATATGAAAGGTATGTGTTATAAGGGTACACCAGTAACCATATTTACCCAAGTATCACACACCTTCCTAAGGTTATATATGATTCTAATTCTTTCTCAGGTACCTTGGATCAATACATAAATGTAATTTTTCTACATCGGGTTTTCCATCTTAGTCTCGAGTTTAGGGTCAACACTAATCATGATAAGGAAACACATACCTAGAAATTTTCATACATGGTATGGCCTCATAATCCACAGAGGTTAAGATGTACATAAAATATTATAGAGAGATGGCACATGTACCATTATAATGTATAGGGTCATTCTTGTTTTGTTGACACACCCAACCCATTTATATCACCTAATGTCTAACCACCTAAAAAACAACATAAAAAGGGGGTTGATCACTCGCCCCTAATTGAGTTGAAGTTACCAATGACTCTAATGAATCTCAAGGGAATATTAAGGCTAATAAGGTCCAACACACACTCTTTTATCTCTTTCCTTGATGAGTATAGTCCAAGGGTACATATATTAGGGACTCTTATAGCCTACTCGGGTCCAACATCTCCAGCTAACACACATCTACCAAGAGGTTTAATAGGCACCTAAGTAAGAGACAATAAATTTTTCAAGGTTATAACACCCCCACCCCACCACAAGTGTGTGTAAAGGTCACAGGGAAAACATATATATGAAGTTATCATCCATCAGCATATAATACATCTATTTGTGAAAAAATTCTCTAGAGGCTTAGGCACTTTCTCAGCCCAAGTCATTTATTTAAAATTAATCAATGTATCAAAAATTAAAATAGAAAATTATTTATTTAAAATAATCCAATACCCTCAGGGATGATAATACACATAACATGAACCATTATGAAATGAATAATCCTATAGGTTGACTTCCAAGGACAACCTACCTCATATGAATCTTTTACCATTTCTAATTCCCAAAGTTAGCAACTTTGACTAGGCTCACCAACCCTCATCCAAAGTCCATCCCAATCATATATTATCACCTTAAATTAATAATTTCATCACATAACACAATTAATTAGTTATAAATTAATATAATCATCAATTTTATTTAAAATAATGTGTCAAAATTTTTGAACAACTCATTGATCACTGTCGCGTTGCTGGAACCTCACCCAACCACACCTGGTGAGTCTGCAACATACATTCAACAAAAAATCAATAAAAATACATAACCAATGGCACCTGATAATTCAAAAAAATATTTAAGTTTAATGCAAATATCATATAAAAATCACCATGATGAAATACCTCACTAAAATAGAAAGAGTTTTCATTCATATGGTATCTCAGGAAGCCCTCCAGCAAGGCTATAAAAAACCCCATCATAATAAGATAATTCCCCCATTATCTAGGGGAATAATCTGTAAAACTAAAATGGAGGGAATAAAAATAAATATAAACAAAATATAAAGAATAAATGAAAAATTATGTGGAATAATCCCACCTTAAATTCAAACAAAACACTAAAAAATGCCTCAAATTCGTGGAACAATGAAGGAGGAAGTATGAGGGGAGTTGGTTGGACCATATGGGAATGAGGGGAGGATAAAGGGGGATACCCTTTTAAATTTTTATTGTATAAAATATTAAAAATATATTTTTTATTAGTTTTATTTTTACTTGAACAATGTTCCAACTGTGAAAATTGACAATATGATGGTCTATAACATTTCACATTGTTTGTCTATAACCATGTGCAAACAGTGCACCAAGCACCATGTCCAAGATACCTCACATGGTTTCCTATAAAATAATCATATTTTCATCAAAACCTTGGTCTAACTATCCAATAAAACTATGTTCTATCTAAATTGATCCAAAAACTTTCACACGCTCAAGGTGCCACATGGTTTCTCCAAAGTCGTGCACACCAAACAATTCACCCCTGCAGAAAACCCTACAACTTTTTTTGAAACTTTTCTTAAAGCTCCTAATACTCTTAAAATAACCCATGGTACCTCTCAGGCCCTAAAACAAGTCCAAAAACATCATCTCAGGGTGATCAATCTCTTAGATTATTGATCTGAATCCCAATTCTCAAAAAAATGTACATTAAACAGAAAACTCAAATTCCATTAGAATTTATTACTAAAGAATGGATTTTAATGAATTATTTTATTAACGTTGTGATATTTTTATTAAATAAGTTAAAATGATATATTTTATATAATTATTGGGATATTTTTTCACATGTATAAAAATATTATATAACTAATTTAATTGGAAATTAATGTTATATAAGATTAAAAATACTTAATAGTGAAAACAAATTTTTTTTACGAAACAGTTTTTCTATATATTAAATGTTATAATTTTAAAGTTAATTTTATATTATTTATAAATTTAATTAGAATATAAGGTTATAAATTTTTTTTTAGAAAATAAAATTCTGGTTATACAATTTGCCTTATATGTTTACTAATATATAAACTACTAGGGAAAAAATTAGCTACCAAGGTAAAAATCCAAATGGTAAAATGTAAAAAAAAAATGGAAAAAGATTGAAACTTGTTTAAAAAATGTGAGAAAATGGGGGGATTATTTATAGACCATATATCAAACCCACTATATTATTTATCACTTTTGGAACCATTTACCCTTTAATAGTTTCAATCCATTGTTGAAAAATAATGGGTGTTCACAAAGAGCTAATTTTTTCACTTATAAAATAGGATCAATTCTACCCTCTAAAAGTTACACATCCCTTTCAAAATTTACTTGAAAACCTAACCAATTTTTCTCTCCTAGAAGTCCCTTATATGGCCTAAATTACATGTCAAACATAATTTATCATATTACCTTCATTTCAATAGAGACTTTCAAGAGAAAGTTAAAGGTCCCAAAGTGATTATTACTTAATAATTATCTATTTATTCTTAATATTTATCTTCCAAATATATAATAACTATATTAATATAATAAAATAAGAATAATTAGAATACTAAATTTTTATATTAAATGAATGAATATTATTTTTTCCTTTCCATCCACTATGAAAACCAATAGAACGTTAGTTGTGTATTGTGCAGACTACCACCCCCACAAAGTAACATTTTTTGTATTTCATATTGATTTTAATTATTTATCCAAAACACTTAAAAATGATTAAAAAATTAATGTATATATATATAATATTTTTATTCTATTATAATTATATTATACACTTCCTTACCCCTATTAATCCATCGAGATATAGAGCACTCGTGTATGGGTTTTTTTAACCAACAACTTGAAAAATACTATAAAACTCTATCACGGGTGATAATGGAACATAAATAATAATGTTAGTTTAAGTAAAGAAAAAAATAATGATTTTTTATGGTTATATAAATTTTATATTAAGTAATTAACTTATTATTAAAAGATCTACTTTTATCGCCTAAATTAATGAAATAAATTGACACCAATTCAATTTTCACACAAATATAATAAAATTATTATACAATAAATAAATTAAAATTAATAATAAATAGTCTATATTAAATAATATATAGATGAATAAGTTCAAAAATAATTTATCTAACAATATTAAACTTATTATTTAGAATTTTATGAACGTGGATAGAACTAATTAGCAACAAGGTAAGAGTTTCATGTCTCACTTATCACTCCTTGAGACATATTTCCTATTATATACCATGTTTTATTTATAATGGGGTAGCTAATTAAACTTTAATATTTTATATCATGATTATATTATATGTCATGATATTCAATTTTATATTCTACCTTATTTATCTTATGTTTTTTTATCCCAAAAATTACAAAATATGTAAGGGTTTTTTATAACTCAATTTTTTCCATTGAGTTGAAAATATTATTATAAGACTATATTGTACCAAGATTGATTTTTTAAAAAACAATTAATGATTTTTATTATATTTCCCCCATATTTTCTGATATTCTAAAATCCTTTCTTATAACCAAAAAATAAAATTATTCTTACCTTAATAATTATGTTACTTAAAATGTTTTCTTGGTATCAATTCAAAAATTTGGAGGTGTACTTCTTATTATACACCATTATACTTTTATATGGTGTATATACTACCTATTTGTCATGTTATATCATGCATTATATTTTTTTCATGAAATTTTATTTTTTATTTCCAGTTGTTTCTACATCAATGGGTCTAATTTAAATATTACTCAAGTTATAAGGTTTCTTTACCCAACCTCATTTCAAAATTGAAATTTCTCAAATGTGATCACCCATATAGGGAATTTGTATAGCCTTTATTTCCAATATCAAAATAATTTTCTTCTCTTTTTTATATATTGTGATCTTTTTTTATATTTAACTTCATTAAAAATTAATGTTTTATAATTATTTAAAATGATTTTTTTTCAAAAAATTTATTTTAAAAATATATAAAAAAAAGAAATTTTATTTTATACTCTTATTTTATCATATTCTTTAAATTTTGTGGATATCCATATATTTATTTCAAAAATATGAAAATGGGCATTTTCAACTACTTTTAATTTCTCTAAAAATGTTTTAAAATAAAATCAATTTTTTTTTGGGTGGTTCATTTTTTAAAAATAAAATCTATTTAAGATTTATAAGTGAACATATATTTTCAACACCTTTTAAATTTAATATTAAAACTTCTATTTTTGTTGTAATAGATTATCATGGAAATTATTTATTACGTAGTTTTATGAAATATTTATTTAAAAATGTTTTCAAATGGTCAGTTATATTTCTTATTTACAAATTTATCTTTCTAAAACCCATATAATGATTTTTCAACATATCCATTATCCTTTGGGACATCTTATACTTGATCAAATATATTCTTTAAATGATACCATAAACATTTTTTTAACTAAATGGATTACAAATTTTTATTTTCTATCATGGAAATGGTCTATCAATGCCTTGGTTATATTAGTCAATGAAATTTTAGAAACCTAATAATTCTTCCAATGTCATTACTTTTTGAATAACTTGTTTTCCATTTCATTCATTTTAGGGTGTTCACCTAGATTTTATACATAGATGAATTGGGAAAATTATTTACTAAACTATGTACCCTTTATCTATACGGTGTAAAAATTATCAATTTCATTGAATGGTATCTTCCTAGAATGTTATTGAATACCCATTTATATTCCATGGGTTTATATTGTTAATTTATGGAATTATGAATTTTCTCCTTATATGATTCAATTTGGAAGGGATATTAAACCCATTATCATTCTGTTGGTTCATTATGAAATGATGATGATTGATTTTATATAGTAAACATGTGTATGTGTGATGATTGATGGTGTCTTATATCACCATCCAATGCATTGGTTTATGTTGATAACTCATGAAATAGTCAGGCATAGACATAATGAATTTGTTCCTGAAATCATAGGAACAATGTATTTTCTCACATTTTCATACATGTAAATAATGAGTTTTTTCACATAGTCATGGGAATAATTTTTTTTCTCATAGGCTTTTTCTATTCTATAATTGGGACATATTTCTAAGAAGTTATATATGCTACATTTTCATGTTATGTAAAAAATTTATACATATTATAATTCTTATGTTACTCTATTATAGATTATTATTGTAGGTATATGTTTTCACACTATTTTAATTCATGCCTTATATTATTTCATGATTTATGACATGGCTCGTGACTTTTGATCTATTATTTGTTGGGGATTATTTTCTTATGTATCCTGATTATACACATATTATCACTTATAATCTATGATTATTTATCCATATGCTTAACTTTACTGAGCATCTGATCTCACCCCTTTCTTATGATTCCATTTCCCAAGGTTATGAAGAAAAGTAATAGGTATAATTTTTCTAGAATACTATCTTGTGTTCTAAATTTATGAGAGATTTTTAAGACTTTTTTTGGATTAAGTAGTTTCTTTTAAATAATAAAAAATATCCATTATATGAAAAAGTCGTCATTTTTTATTTAATAGATTGTTCTAATTGTCTAATACTCTAATCCTAAAATATGGTGTAAGTCCCCAGCCTTAAACATTACATAATCTTGAATTAAGTTAATAATTAAAATTGAGTATATTTTTAGTTTTATATCTTTAGAGAATTATGTCATAACTTATACATAACAACTTGAATATTACAAGTAGAAACTTATACTCACTATCCATTTTTTTCATAAAACAAAAACTATTAAAAAAAGAAACATGTCTAGTTCCATGTTTTAAATATCATGACTTTTCCTTGATCCCATCCTTGAACCTACAATCTTTAAGTCCTGTGAAAAACATTTCAAAACTTGGGATGAGCATAAAAAAGATAATTAAGGGGTAAATAAAGAAGGAAAACTGTTAGTTTTTCAAAACAACATGTAAACCATGAATACTTTATCATAAATTAATACTTTTCACCTTAAAGAAGTAGCAAAAACACTTCACTGAATATAATCTCATTTCTTACCCTTTTTTTAACCAAAAGATTACCATAAAGCTTATAGAAAACAATGTTAGCATATAAAGGTAACATGGTACATAAACATACTTAAATGGAATAACCATATGGTTTACTTCTAGGATTGGTACACACGGATGTGTGTAGACCATTTCCAGTCGAAGCTAGAGGTGGATATTCTTACTTCATTATTTTTACTGATTACTTGAGTAGATATGGCTATGTCTACTTGATGAGGTATAAGTTAAAAGCCTTAGAGAAATTTAAGGAATTCAAGAATGAAGTAGAGAATCAGATTGGTAAGAAGATAAAGAAGCTTCGATCGAATCAAGGTGGAGAATATCTAAACCAAGAGTTCATCGAACTTCTACAGGAGTCTGGGATTCTATCTCAGCTCACTCCTCCTAATACACCACAGTGGAATGGTGTTAGTGAAAGGAGAAATCACACCTTGTTGGACATGGTGAGGTCGATGATGAGTCATGCAGATCTTCCATTATCCTTTTTGCGATATGCATTACAAACTGCAGCATACACATTAAACCGAGTACCAACTAAGGCGGAAAATGGAATTCCATCCGAGTTATGGAATGGACGGAAACCCACTTTGTCGCACACACGTGTATGGGGATGTGAGACGTTTGTTAAGGCCTTCTCAGGCAACAAACTAGCACCCCGGGGCACGAATTGTATCTTTATAGGATATCCCAAGGAAACGAAAGGATATTACCTATAAAAAACTCAAGACAAGAAAGTGATTATCACCAGATAAGTTGTCTTTCTTGAGAGGGAGCACATCCTCAAGAAGGATAGTGGGAGAAAGATTGACTTCGACGAAGTTGATGCTCAAGATACACAGGAGTTGGTACAGTAACAAGTTCCAGAAGTCCCCGTGGAAGAGGTTCTAGAAACACAAGTACTGCGTAGGAGCTCAAGAGAGGTAAGGGAACCCGAGAGACTTGGTTTCCTAGTCACTGAGGATGGTGAATCATTATTGTTGGACAATGATGAACCACTCTCCTACAATGAAGCAGTATAAATCTCAGAAGCTGCAAGATGGCTAGAAGCTATGAATCCTGAGATGGATTCCATGTATCAGAACCAAGTTTGGGTTCTGGTCGATGAGCCAGTTGATGTAAATCATGTTGGATGCAAATGGGTATTCAAAAGAAAGATGGACATGGAAGGTCAAGTTATCACCTATAAAGCAAGGCTAGTGGCTAAAGGATTCAGACAGTGTTAAGGAATTGACTATGATGAAACCTTCTCGCCAGTTGCCATGTTTAAATCCATAAGAATCATACTTTCCATAGCAGCTTACCATGACTACGATATTTGGAAGATGGATGTCAACATAGCATTCCTTAACGGGAACCTTCAGAAAGATGTCTATATGACACAACCAGAAGGGCTTGTGACACCAGGTGAAGCCAAACGGGTTTGGAAGTTGCAGAAATCCATTTATGGATTGAAACAAGCATCCAGGTCATGGAACATTCGATTCGATGAAGCCATAAAGGAATTTGGTTTCATTAAGAACGAATGTGAGCCATGTGTTTATAAGAGGTTTAATGGGAATGCGGTCGTCATCCTAGTGGTATATGTTGATGACATATTGCTTATTGGAAATGACGTACCAACCTTAGAGTCAGTTAAGGACAGGTTGAACAAGTGTTTCTCCATGAAGGACTTAGGAGAAGCAACCTACATTCTAGGGATCAAGATCATTCATGATATATCCAAGAGACTACTTGGAATAAGTTAGGTTACATACATTTACCAGATACTAAAGAGATTTAGTATGGAAAAATCCAAGAGGGGATTGGTTCTAGTGTTACATGGCTTACATCTTTCTAAGAAAATGTGTCCCCAGACACAACAGAAGAAAGATAAGATGAGTAAGATCCCATACGCTTCGTCTATAGGATCCATCATGTATGCCATGTTATGTACCAGGCTTGATGTTTCCTATGCACTGAGCATGGTAGGCAGATATCAAGCAGATCCAGGAGAATAGCATTGGACTGCTGTTAAGACTATCCTTAAGTATCTGAGAAGAACTAAGGATATGTTCCTGGTGTATGGAGGAGACGAGGAGCTTGTCATCAGAGGGTATGTTGATTCTAGCATTCAGACAGATCAGAATGATCTGAAGTCGCAATATGGATATGTTTTCTATCTCAATGGAGGAGCTATGAGCTGGAAGAGTTCAAAGCAGCCAGTTGTCGCCGATTCTACAGGGGAGTCCGAGTATATAGCGGCTTCTGATGCAGCCAAGGAAGCCTTATGGATTTGGAACTTTGTCCAGAAGCTTGATGTGGTTCCTAGAAGTAAAGATCCCATTACATTGTATTGTGATAATACTGCAGCGGTGGCTTTTGCAAAAGAACCAAGGTCACATCAACGGACAAAGCACATACTCCAGAAGTATCACCTCTTGAGGGATTTCTATCAGAGGGATGAATTTGCAGTGAGCAGAGTGTCCACGGAAGAGAACGTGGCGGACCCCATGACTAAAGGCCTATCTCAGCAGAAGCATGAATATCATGTGAGAGCTAGCGGGTTAAAGGTTGTTAGCAGTTGGCTCTAGTCCAAGTGGGAGTCTGTTGGAGTTAGTGGTCTAGAACCAACTACTTTGTACTTTATTCATTAAATAAAAGCATTATCACATATTGATTGTTCTTCTACGTGACATGTCATGTGATAATGTCCTAAGGATAGTTGTTGCATTAAAGGGTCATAGCAGATCCCTTCTATGATGAGAACCTGGAAGTGCCATAACACTGTTCTTGAATGTATGTTCTATGGCCGGATGATATTATTTGAGGGATACAAATAATACAGGCCATTAGGGTTGAGGACTCATAAAACTTTGAGTCACCTTCTCATGGTGTGCGCCCTTGGTAATATCCAGGAGGATATTATGAGAACAAGACCCGCCAGTATGAAATCCACATTTCGTAGTGTCATTGTATGTTCCTATCTGCGGACGTGTGTATTGGTCCTTAGACTTTAAGATTATTATTAATGTGTATTACAACTCGCGCACTTAGATGTATTGAAGAAAACTATGACGAAACACTGTTCGCAGTGAGGTAGGATACGTTGGGTGCGTCACGAGTAATACCGCATTAATAGATAATGTGAGAAAGGATTTGTCCCTTACGTTCCATAATGGAAGTAGATATCTCAGGCCCTTTGATGGAATTGATATAGCCTAAATAAATCCATGTCCATGGTAAGGTATGGGCAAGTTCAATTCCGGAAAGTCAAAGAAAGAATAATCAAGCACATGGGTTGATGGCACTAGCATGCAACCCGCTTGATTGGAGATATCGAGACAAATGGATTATATTACACGATAAGCGTTCGTAGGAGGTGACACGTCATTGTGGCGTTAACTTCTTTCTCTATGGGTGACTTGGCGTGTTTCTAGACGCTAACTTTGAAATTTAGGCAGGCTCAGCCTAATGCCATTGAGAAAGAGGCCTAGAGGGTCACACACTAATTGTGTCCATGTATCTTAGTTAAATATTAATTTAACAAGTTGAATAAAGATTATTCCCGATTGTGGTTTAATAATTATTCAAGGATGTATGATCGCATTTATTTCAACACTAGTTATTTAAGAAAATATATTGTGGGAGAAATAATATATATTTATTATCGAGTAATTCAGTTACATTTATTTAAGAAATAAAAATCCATTACTCAAGGTCTAATAAATATGGTGGAGGAAAATAAATAAAACTGAAAAAATAAAAGTACACGCCGTGTAGTTTATTTTTCGGGATTCATGAGAAAATATTGTTTATTTAATGAAATGATATTAAATGTAATACGTTGGACACCTGTCAAGTAATAATGATGGTCAACTGGCATCATTAAGACATGGGGTATTACTAAGAATTAAATGAAATGATTAAATGCTTATGAGCAATTAATTTACTTTATTATTCTAGGTATTATAAATCCTAATTAAATTATTCTCAAAAAGGTTAGCCATTTTTGTTGTGCACAACGGATTGTAAATACTCTCAAGCCAAGAGAGAATTCCCTTTCCACCAAGAATGCCCTCAAGTTACGAGAGCAAGATCCGCCACCGGATCAAGGCGGTCGAAGGCGGACATCGCAAGCGAAGGTTCTTCCCCGCTAGCACCCGGAGATCCCTTCGACGATGTCCGGAGATACGTGACACACGTGTGGATCACCGCTAGAGGAATCCTACACTTGGATTCTACAATGCAACGACGGATCACCGGATCGTGACCGGACAGATCAACGAAGAAAGAATTCCAATGAGGTAATTCTTATGCATTAATTAAATTAATTATAATCAACATATGATGATCCTCTTCAAGGGTTCCGGGACCCTTCTTTTCTTTTCGTTCTTTGTTCTACTCCGAAGATTCAGCATTTAATATCATGACGGATCTCGGATTGAACGTTGTTTAACATTAAAATTAAAGTTGGGCAAACACACCAACACGCTTCCACTGCGCCCGGAACCTTCATCATGTCCTAAGATTCAATATTTTCAAAACATCAGCTATGAAATAATCCATACCTTTCATTGGTCATTGTAAGTTTCCTCATCCTAGATTGGAATGGAATTATGTATTGGTAAACATATTTTTGTACGGTCCTACTGATCCCATTCCCAAACCTTCTTCGTAGGACATATATTTGTATAATGACTATGAAAACCAAATTTAAAACATTCAATTGTTCCTTCATACAGAACTCATTTCCATTTCATGGAGTCAACTGGACGCTTCCTTTTTCCATGGAAGGTTCTTGATTTATAACCTTCATTACCACATCTATATCATCTTCTTGTCCCTTTGAATAATTTACATAGGTGTTTCTTTCGACATATTTGACACATAGGTTCTTTAATATACTGACCATTATGATTATTACCTGAAATTATGTAGGGATTTTTTTCTTGCATATATGATGCCTTATAAAAATCATCAAGGCTTAGGTGGTCAATCATGACTCCAAATAGTTGGTTGAGAATAACCACAAGAGTTCTCATTACAGCTCCCATTTTGTTCAGTTTCTCATTTACTAAAACCAAAAAGGTCAGTGTGAGTATATCAGTAAAATCATCATATAATATCTTATGAGAAGGTTAAATACTAAGATATAATTATTCATGTTATCTTAAACTCAATCAATTTATCTAAAATAACTATGAATTTTTCTAATATGCTAACCATTATAGTTATGTCACTTATGCTTAAATAACACCCTAACCTCTAAAGTTATCTAAACTGACCTCTGATACCAAATTTAAGTCCCAAGCCTTAAATAATACATAATATTTAATTAAGTTAATAATTCACATTAAGGATATTTCCAATTTTAGTAATTTAGAGAATTAGGTCATAACTTATACATAACAACTTGAATTTCACAAGTAGACACTTCTACTCGCTATCCATTTTTTCATGAAACAAAAACTATTAAAAAAAGAGACATTATAGATCCATATTTCAGACAGTATGACTTTTCCTTGATACCATCCTTGGACCTACTCATCTTTAAGTCATGTGAAAAACATTTCAAAACTTTGGATTAGCATAAAAAGCTCAGTAAGGGATACATAAAGAAGGAAAACTATTAGTTTTTTAAAACAACATGTAAACCATGAATAATTTATCAAAAAGTAATAATATTCACCTTAATGAAGTAGAAAAATAGTTCAACAAATATAAGCTCATTTCTTACCCTTTTTTAACCAACAGATTACCATAAATCCGATAGAAAACAACATGTAGCATATAAAAGTAACTTTGAACATAAACATACATAAATGGAATAACCATACGTTCTACTTCCACACATATCACTAAATGGAATAGTTATACGGTCAAATTTCATACCCAATGCATTGGTGGTTATAACATAACCACTCATCCTTGGTTTATCTCGGAACCACCCTTCATTTGGTTTATCATGTAACCACATATCAAATATCCAAGTACCATTATATAATCATAACACATAAAATATTGAAAATAAAAAAATAACTAATATCGTTTCATTTTCAATCACAATAAATCATTTCAAGATTTTGAAATACTCAATCCATTTTCAAAACCATTTTAAATTCAAAAACACACAAAAATAGAATAAGGGGTTTTTTCCTTTTAAAACCATTTAGGCTTATAGATGAAGCCAAATAAAGATTATAGTGATGGGGAGGGAAGTTTCACCGCATACGTTAAAAAAATCCTTTTTTCATTTAGTAAAATGCTTCATAGAAAAAATATTCCCTTTCAATGAAAGTAAAATTCATAGGTTATTATTATACACCATATAAAAGAAGGAGGTATATATTATCGAAATATGCCTCAATGAAAGGAGATTGAGATGAAGCCTCTTACAAAGATCATTTTGCGAATAAAATAGATCAATTATGTGTATTCACTATAAGTACACATAAATAAAGTATAAATATAAGATAGGATATAAAAATTTATATCTCACATAATTATAGCACGGCATAATCAAAAATTAGAAGTTCAACCCAAAGAACGGAAATTAGGTTAAGCAGTTCCCTTACCTCATGTCCGACTTGACTCGTTCATTCTTTAATTTTCCGAATAACAATCTTAAGTCAATTTATACTTTCTTAATAACATTTTTCATGCTTATTTTTCCTTTTATATCACTTATTACCATGTTATAAAAATTACATAATTATTTAAGTTAATATCGGTCATTTTTTCAATATTGGGTACTTGAGTGAAAAATGATCTTGTTATGATTACAATTTGTCCACATGGTCAAAAGTCCATTATATTAAGAATATTATTCATATATATATATATATCCATTATATATGTATTTATAATATTCCATAACATTTTGAGATAAGAAATGAAATGCACCGTTCATGGAGACGGTAAGTCGTACATACGCATGACGATACTTTCATTTCTATTTCATATTTAACGGAATGAAAACTTAATGAAGCATAGGCATATTATAATTTAATTATAATATCATATTTTATATATGTTACATAATTTCATTAATTTAATCCTTTATACATTCCATGTATGGCATGAATGATTCATATCACTTTGAGGGGGCAGCAGTCCGCACTTCCTCAAATGAAATTATCATGTTTACACATCATGAAAAGAATAAAGTTATGTTGTAAATAAAAATTATAGAAGAATAAATACAATATAAACATAATATATATCATATAAATACATTTACATCATAATTTCCACCATAATATGTGGTAGGAGAATATTGGATAATCATTGTTTCGTGATCCAATAGTTCGTCGTCGAGAGAAACAATATATTCTATACCCATTAGACGGGGGTGTGTGTAAGTGTAGTTTTAATAATTCTAATAAAAACAACCTAGTATATTTAATATACAATTGTTGTTATAAAATAATTGAATAAAGTGAGTTTAGGGGTATTGGAGAAGTAAAATAAATAAAAGAATCTTGAGAGAAGACATTACCTCAAATCGGGTAACTTCTTTTGATTTAAGCTAAAATGACTTCTTTAATTGCCTTATTCCCAATGTAAGGCTTCTATAAGAAATATAGTGAAGTTGGGAGATTATTCGGGAAGATTTTGGATGATCCAAGGGGTCTTGATAAGTGTGAGTAAGGGTTATATGTGGTGTCCTTTTATAAGGGGGATGAGGGGCACTTTAGGAAAGTTTGAATGTATTATTTTATTATTAATTGATTTTCAAAATTATAATAACACCAAAGTGATATATTTAAAATATAAGATGATTATGGGTCTAAATACTCTCATACAATGGGTTTTAGATATGTTTAGTTTGTAAAAGCAACCTTATATTTTAGCTTTAACCCTTAGTCGACTAATTTAACTTTAGTCATATCTTCTTGTATATTCATACAATATGGTTAATATAGTTACTATAAAATAACAATAGAACCTCAAGTGTTTCATTAATTACATTTCAATCTTATCTAATTCATTTGGAAGAATATTATATTTTTAGGACCATTATATCATTTAATAAAATAGTATTTGTTTTAAAAACTCATTTATGTCAATTTTTATACTATTCATATAATGACTTTTTAAAAATCCATAAAAAATTTATTATTTAGAAAAAACATCATTAATTAAAATAAAACAAGTAATAATCATCCAAAAAACTCTTTTATGACATAAAAAGATTCAAAATAAATTTATTTTAATATTTATAATCTCATTTATTTAAATCGTTCATTAATAATAAGGTAATCACTACATCACCATTATGTCATAAATAAATTTATTTATTTAATATCCAAAAATTATAAATAAAATAACATAATGTAGAAAATATTTTTATCTTTATAATTACTAATTATATTTGAAAATATAACCTATATAACCCCATATAAAATTGTTTCATTAAAAGATACATGTTTATGTTATATTATCCTTAAATTTAAATTAAAAGTAATTAAATGTCATTTTCACACACAAGTGGATCCATGGGGTCCTAAAATCAACCAAAATATTAACATGGTCAGAAATATATCATAAAATAACGTTAAGACTGTTGTATCAGATTATATCAAATATACACAAGAGGGGGTGAATTGTGTCTTTTCAAAAACATTTACGAGATTGTGTTCTACCTTTTAACTTTAATCAGATGAATTGATGCAGTAGAAATTTAAATAGAAGAGACACAAGATATATAGTGTTTCAGGGAACATAAGGCCCTTATTCCACTCTACCAACTCTCTACTCCATGAGCTTGGTGATTTTCACTATCTGGTCCTCGTTTCAACAGACCATACAACAACTAAGTATATGAAGTTGACACCTTTAAAATATAAGGCAAAACAATGTCTTTTGGTTCACTCATAGAACCTACACAACTTAGTATGAGAAGTTGGTTACTCAATAATAGAAAATATTTTTTTTATTCTGAAAATACTTTCTAGATGTCCTTCACAATTACAACAGCATGCAATTGACAGTGGATGTATCATCGCCTTCAAAAATAATGATCTTCACAAAAGATTAATTATGAGTCGATCCCATTAAAGTAAATATAGAAATATAACTCACAACGTCAGCAGTTCCAGATTCAAAAATGATCTTCTATGTAGAACAAATGAATCTTCTATCATGATTTTTCTTCTTCAGAAAACAGAGCTTTGTCATTCTCTTGAATCAGCAGATCTGAATTCTTGATAGTCTCTATTTTTCTTTACTTTTTCAGAATGATCGATAGATCGCATAAGATCATTAGATTCTGTTCAAAAAAATTCATATATATAAAATAACGATAATTAATTCTCCTGCAAATTTAGATCCACAAGAGTCGCCTTTTAACTCGCGATATTCAAACATTTGAATTTACATAGTAGTCGTAAATTCCCTGAAAAATCGGCATAAAAAGATCCTTATAATTCAATCTTTAAACCATTGATAAAACATCTTTGAATTGGTAAATGTTTCATTTTAAAATCAGCTTTAAATCCAGCTTGAAATCTATATAATAATCAGCTTGCTGACCGTTGCATAAAAATATCGACGTTTAAATTCTCTGATGCCAAGCATAAGGTTTATTTATACTGTATTCATCCTCTGAACATAAGGTTGATGACGTAGGGTTGATCACAAATTTAAGGTTCATGTCACTTTCTTCAAACGTAAGGTTGATCATAAATGTAGGGTTGTTCATCCATACTTTTCTCTTCAACATTCAAACATATGATAAAATATCCATACTTTTACTTAATCCATACTTTTCCAAGAACGTATAGTTGTTTACAAATGTATGGTTGATGAACCATACTTTTGAGAAACAAACTTAACGTTTAATACTTACGTATGGTTCCCCTTCCATACTTTTCTAATATCCCAAATGTAGGGTTCCTTTCTAATATATGGTTCTTTTCATACTTTTTAAATAACGTATGGTTCATCTTCCATACTTTTCTCTTACCTCATAAAGAATACACTTCATTTTATCCTTATGCTACGTTCCTCCACGTAGGGTATGAACAGTGTTTCCAGAACATGCTAAATATGAATACTTTAGAAATAAAACCTCATTGTTCAAGAACTTAAATATTTTGTTCAGAAATAAAAATATAACGAATAATAAATTCCTGAAAAAATATTGGCACATAAAATCATTAGAAAATAATTAAGGGTATTTGTGAGGCATCAAAATTTTCATAAAGAGATTGTGTATTGTTCTCAACATACTTCCCCTTTAAATAAAACATTATGTATTGTTGAAAACAACACTTGCTAAACAATCTCCCCCTTTTTGATGATCACAAAACCCATAAAATAATTAATGAAATTAACTTACACAAAAATTAATTAATTACATATAGTTTTGAATTTTTAAAAAATACAAAATTAGATTTAACGTAATTTGTCCATTTTAATTATCCATTTTAATTACTCCCCCAATAAAAATGAATTACTCCCCCAAGAAAAGGAAACAAACAAAAAATGTTGTGTTTATCCAAATTTCTCCCCCTTTTGTGATATCAAAAAGAATGATAAAAGATGGAATATAACACATTTAATGTAGCACTGAACTTAAGTAAATTCTAAGTAACTATTTTTTAGTAATGAAATCTGGATTACTGGCATATCTAAAAAAATAGTAAAACAAAATAAATATATAAAAAACATATTTTAGACAAAATTGATAAATACAGGAATCAAAAAGTTTCATTGAAATTATAAAATAGATACAATTATGATGAACATAGGAATCAAGGTTTGATCAGGGTATGAAATAGGTTCTATCTCCTCAGAACTGCAGACTTGATTTCTGTCAACTATTCCCTGAGTCTTCGCATCATTCCATAACCAAGCTAAATGATAAGATCTCTGGTTTCTTGAGTCATATGAATGTATTCATTGATATTGACTCTGAAAAACTCGTGAAGTATTTCTTCCTTCTCCATAAATAAATACAGCTTCTCTGTGAATTTATTTAAGGCTTATCTGATTCCTGGTTCACTGGATGTCAACTGATCAACCAAAAATTTCTAATTTTCTAACAGGACTGATAAAGAAGCACTATTCTTTCTAGACAGCTCTTCAATTTCCTTATTCCCTGAATCAGAGGCACCATGTTCTTGATTCTCATTCTCAGTTCCAGTTTGATGTAGCAGTACTAAGGTTAGTAAATCTGCATCAGACTTGTCATGTTCTTTTTCCTGAGTAGGTTGGTCCACAGATTTTTCCTTAGAGCCTTTTCCAGACTCTTCCAAAGAAAAATATTCTTGAATTACTTCTATTTGAGCATCAGAAACATTCTCATCACGAACATCAGCAACTTTTTCTTCCAATGGATTTTCTAAGATAATATCTTCTTGATTGTCCTGAGGTCTGGCCACTTCCTCACTAGGCTCTACCTCCTTTTCTTGTTGAAGTGGAACTACAACATCAACTTCAATCTTTGGTTCTGTTCTTTCAACTTTAATTCTTTCAAGGTCATGTTATGTAATAGCCACATCCTGTTCCTGATATTATTCAACAGCTTTTTCTCTGAAAAAGCTGTAAGAGAGTAAATCTCCTGTGGTCAGTATAGGGGAAACAGATTCCCCATTAATAGGTAATTTCCTCTGAGTGTTAAGTCCCTCCTGACTTATTTCTTCCTCAGTTTCTTCCATGTCAAATCTTATTCTCCTTGCAGCAGTGCTTATTCTTGATTCATCTTGTCCCTCCTTGGACTTAGCAGACTGAGCCTGATTACTCTTTGTTTCATTCTCAACTCCTACTGGAAAAAGTTTTCCTTTTATAGTGCTCCAGAAATAACCAATCTTTCTTAGAGTTCCAGCATTAAACACATTATTGTAATGACAAAGCACTCTGACATCCACCAGTCTCACCATATCCTTATTAAACAACAGTTTGGAAATGAATTGTCCAAAAGGGTAGAATTTAATTCTGGATTCACTGTGATAGCAGTAATTCAGATACCTCACCATGTATCTAGAAAAATTGAGTTTGATATCACTAAGCAAAAGATTTATTATATACATGTCAGGATATAATATCTTCTCCATATCAGACATCCTCAGTGCAATCCATGTTTACACAAACTTTACTAAAATTTTCTGATCAAGCTCCAGGTCCTTTATGAACATCCATCTTCTTTATAGACGTAGTACCAAAAAGAAAATACATAATGTCCTCTGATTTATGTACCGAATCTACTATATTTTTCAAATCAAAATGAAAGACTCCCTCATGAGGGCAGTTCAAAATCTAACCAATTTCAACTGAAGAGATCAAAAAATACTTATCCTTTATCTTAGCTTGCATAGTGTCCTCATTTTCTCCCAGACTAAACTGTACAGATTTGAAGAAATATTGATTTTCTACCATGTACAAAAATTCCATATACTCACTGTTGAAAGTCTGTTTGAGATTCTGAAACTACAATGCTTGTTTCAATAGAAGATTCATCTGATATAGCCATTCGAGATCAATTACCTTGCCCTGTAAGATTTTCCTACCTTCTGAACATTGTCTCTTGACATTACTGGTCACGGCTTCATTGGTTCTCTTAGTCTTTTCCATATTTGCGAGAATCTCTAAAGGTTTTAAAGTTAGGGTTTTATAGGTTAGAAGATTAGGGTTGACGAGAAGTGGTGTGGTTTTACGGGTTCAAAAAGGTTTTGGAAGAAATGAAACAGTTTAGAAGTCGAAAGGGTTTCTGATGGCCTTGATTCTTGTGTTTTTAGTAATCATTACATAGATTTAAAAATAAATAAAATTAATTACATGGGGAAAAGAAAATTATTCTCTTTGAAAAAAAAACAGCCAAATTATTTTAAACAAAATTAAAATAAATAAATAGCATAGTTAACATAAAACTTTATTTAAAATTAAATAAACCAAGCTCCCCCTTAATAAAATCAAACCTTTCAGTGGGAAGTGGTTTAGTAAAAATATCAGCTAATTGAATTTCATTACTTACAAATTCCAAAGATATATCTTTTTTAAGAACATGTTCTCTTAGAAAATGATGTCTGATATCAATATTCTTAGTTTTAGATTGATTAAGAGGATTTTTTGAAATATTTATAGCACTAGTATTATCACATAAAATAGGCGTATTATTAAAATTTAGTCCAAATTTCATAAGAGTGTTTTTCATCCACAACACTTGTGCACAGCAACTGCCAGCAGAAACATATTCTGCCTCGGCTGTTGACAGGGAAACTGAATGTTATTTCTTACTTGACCATGACACTAAATATTTCCCTAAAAAGTGACAAGTTCCTGATGTTCTTTTCCTATCTAATATACAACTCCCAAAGTCTGTATATGAATATGAAATCAAATTAAAATCATAATTTTTGGGATAAAGAAGAGATTGAAAAACAGTTCCTTTTAAATATTTAAAAATTCTTTTAACAGCTGTTATATGAGATTATTTAGGATTTGATTGAAATATTGCACAAAGACATACTGAATACATTATATCTGGTCTACTAGAAGTAAGATATAACAAACTACCAATCATACCTCTATATAACTTATTGTCAACTGATTTTCCAGTTTCATCCAAATCAAGTTTTATATTAGTACACATAGGACTTGTATATGTCTTGTTGTTTTCAAGTCCAAACTTCTTAAATAAATCAGTAATGTATTTGCATTGATTCAAAACATTTCAAAAATCTTTTTGATAAATTTGAAGTCCTAAAAAGAAATTTAGTTCTCCCATCATACTCATTTAAAATTATTTTTGCATTAACTTTAAAAACTCATGGAAAAGGGTTTTATTATTTGATCCAAAAATTACATCATCAACATAAATTTTAACTAATAAAATATTAGAATTCACAGTTTTCTTAAAAAGGGTTGGATCTTCCATTCCAACATTAAAATAATTTTTCAATAGAAAAGAGCTTAATCTTTCATACCAAGCTCTAAGTGCTTGTTTAAGTCCATAAAGAGATTTAGTAAGTTTAAAAAGAGAATCTGGTTTTTGAGAATTTTCAAAACCAGGAGGTTGCTCAACATAAACTTCCTCCATTAAATAACCATTTAAAAGGAAAACTTAACATTCATCTGAAATAATTTAAAGTTCATGTGAGATGAATAGGCTAAAAGGATTCTAATGGATTCTAATCTGGCTATAGATGAAAAGGTCTTATCACGATCTATACCTTCTTTCTGATTATATATTTTAGCTACAAGTCTAGATTTATTTCTAGTTATTATTCCTTGAACATCTTGATTATTTCTAAAGACCCATTTGGTTCCTATCACTAGATAGTTCTTTGGTCTTTCAACTAATTCTCAGACTTCATTTCTTTTGAACTGGTTTAATTCTTCTTGCATTTCTATCATCCAGATTTCATCATCTAAAGCTTCTTCTATAGACTTGGGTTCTAATTGGGATAGAAAGGTAGAAAATTCTACAAGATTCCCTATATTTATTCTAGTTTTTATTCCTGTGTCTAAGTCACCTATTATAGTCTCTAAGGGGTGATTATTTAGAGTTCTAGTCTGTCTAGGTAACACACTCATTGGTTCTTCAGTATCATGTTCTTCTGAACTAGACTGAATTTCATTTATATCTTTTTCAAAATCATTTTTGAAGTTCTCAAGTCTCATGTTATCATTAGAGTCAGATTCATCCATTTGATCTTTCCTTTTATCAAAGGGATCAGATTCATCAAATTTCACATGGACTGATTCTTCAACAATCCTTGACTTCTTATTATAGACTCTATAAGCTTTGGAGGTAGCTGAATATCCTAAGAAAATACCTTCATCAGATTTTGGATTGAACTTACCAAGATTGTCCTTGGTGTTCAAGATGTAAACCTTACATCCAAAAACTTTAAAGTAATTTACTTTGGATTTTTTGTTATTCCAAATTTCATAGGGTGTCTTCCTTGAAATTGGTCGAATTAAAACTCTATTCATTATATAGCAGGCTTTGCTTACATCTTCTGCCCAAAAATAGGTAGGAAGATTGTATTCATTTAGCATAGTCCTAGCCATTTTCTGAATAGTTCTATATCTTCTCTCAACAATTCCATTTTATTGAGGTGTTCTTGGTGCAGAGAAGGTGTGTTTAATACCCATATTTGAGCAGAAAAAATTGAATTCCTGATTTTAAAATTCTCCACCATGATCACTTCTCAATGAAATTATTTTAAGACCTTTTTCATTTTGAACAGCTTTGCAAAAACTTTCAAATAAAATAAAAGCTTCATTTTTAAATTTTAAAAAGAAAATCCATGTAAATCTAGAATAGTCATCAACTAAAACATATATATATGATTTACCATCCAAACATGCTACTCTTGAAGGTCCAAACAAATCCATATGGATAACTTCTAGAGGTTTAGATGTAGCAATTCTGTTAACAGATTTAAAGGATGGTTTGTGTTGTTTTCCTAGTTGACATGCATCACAGAATCTGTCATTTTCAAATTTGAGACTAAGAAAATCAAAAACTAAATTTTTCTTAGATAACTTATGTAAAAAATATACATTAAAATGTCCAAGTCTTCTATGCCAGATCCAAGATTTATTTACTTTATCAGTTAAGCAGTTTACATGTTATTTACACAAGGAATTTAAATCCAGGGTATACACATTGTCAGTTCTTGGTGCTCTAAATTTAAGAAATTTATTTTTAAAAACAGAACAACAATTGTAAGAAAAATCAATAGCATACCCATCATCACATAGTTGAGATATACTTATCAAATTGTGTTTCAATCCTTGTACATAAAGTACTTTATTGATTAAGACAGCTTCTGGATCTCCAACTGTTCCAATACCAATGATTTTTTCTTTGTAATTTTCATCAAAAGTGACAAGTCCACCATCTTAATAAACAGTTTTTAGAAATATGTCCTCCTATTCTACAGTAATTACAATTTAGTCCTTTTTCACTTGGAATAAAATAATTTTTGTACAGCTTTTGTTTTTCACCTTTACTTTCAATTCCAAATGTTTATTTTTTAATGACATTTTTTCAAAGAATTTCATTTAAAGTATTTTCTCCTTTTTTAAAAACAAGGGATGCATTTTTATAAGTTTCCACTTCAATTTTCGGTGATTTTATCTTTGATTCATAATCTGTATTGTTAGTGTTAATTGAGTCAAACTTTTCAGTTAACTCATTATATTGTTTTAGCATTGTATCTATTTCATCAGTAACATCCTTATGAATGTTCTTTAAAGACTTATGCTTCTTAAATAGAGAATAATATTTTTCTTCAAGCATATTGCAGTAGTCTGCAAGTTTTTCATTAGAGTAACTAGATTTAGAACTAGAGTCAGAAGATTAGTAAGATTGTATCTCATCTGTTTCTGCCATAAAACACATGTTGGATTTTAGATTTGCTTCTTCCTTATTTGAGTCTCATTAAGAAGTGCTATTGGAGTCTTTAGATACACTCCATGTTGCTTTCATAGCCTTCTTGTCTTTATTCTCGTAATCATTTCTTTTGAAAAATTTCTTTCTCTTGTCTTCTTTTAGCTGAGGACAGTCAGGTCTGATATGTCCCATTTTCTTGCATTCAAAACATCTGACTTAATTGTCATCCTTTTTAAAGGATTTTCTAAATCCCTTCATCTTTCTATAGAATTTGGTGAATATTCTAGATAACTAAGCTAGTTCCACATCATAATTTGATAAATCAGAACTTTTTTATTTCTATTTTACACTTTTCTTTATCTTTCTATTTTTCTCTGTGATGATACTTTCAAGGCAGTGTCATCTCTTTTGATAAGCACTTTATTTTCATTTGCTTCATCTTCCATCTCAACTTCATACATCATTAATGTTCCAATTAGTTCTCTCATGGTTAAATATTTGACAGGTGTTGATTTTCTGATTGCTGCAGAGATTCCATTCCATTTTTAAGGTAGTACTCTCAGTGCTTTTAATGCTTAATCAGCTTGTTTAATGGGATCTCCCAAATCAGTTATGTTATTGACAATCTCTGTCAATCTTCCATTCATTTGAGTAATACTCTCACCTTAAACCATTATGAAAGTATCTAATTTAAGCTTAGAATATACATATCTCATTTCCCTGATATTGTTAGTTCCTTCATAAGAAACAACAGTAGTTTGCCACATTTCATATGTTGTTGGGTATTGAGATACTCTGTTAAATTCATCAGGTACTAGACCACATATAATTGCATTCATTTACTTCGAGTTCATATCATAATATACTTCATTAGCTGCACTCCATGTTTCAGGTTTTTCTGGTATTTCATATGGAGTCAGAATATTAGAATATACTCTGTATACAAGGTTTTTCAGATAGATAATCATTCATGATTTCCAGCATCCATAGCTTTCTCCATTGAAGTATGGTTGTCTAAACATAGACATTCCCTCTCTTGTATCAGTCATCTTTCTCTATGTATAATCAATTTCATCTTGTTAAACCTTTATCAGAAAGCTCAACCTCTGATACTAATTGTTGGATCGGATTGTATCAAATATACACAAGAGGGGGCGAATTGTGTCTTTTCAAAAATCTTTGCGAGATTGTGTTATGCCTTTTAACTTTAATTAGATGAATTGATGCAGTGGAAATTTAAATAGCAGAGACACAAGATATATAGTGGTTAGAGGAACAGAAGGTCCCTAGTCCACTCCACCAACGCTCTACTCCACGAGCTTGGTGATTTTCACTATCTGGTCCTTGTTTCAATAGACCTTACAACAACTGAGTACAGGAAGTTGACACCTTTACAATCTACGGCAAAATAAATCCTTCTGGTTCACTCACAGAACCTACATAGCTTAGTACGAGAAGCCGATTACTCATGAATAGAAAATATTTTTGTATTCTGAAAATAGTTTCCCGATGTCCTTCACAATTGAAACAGCATGCAATTGATAGTAAATGGATAGTCACCTTCAGAAATAATGATCTTCACAAAAGACTCATTCTAAGTCGATCCCTTTGTAGTAAATATAGATTTATAACTCACAACTTCATCAGTAGCAGATTCACAAATGATCTTCGATGTAGAACAAATGAATCTTCTATCATGATTTTTCTTCTTCAGAAAACAGAGCTTTGTCGTTCTCTTGAATCAGTATATCTGAATTCTTGACAGTCTCTGTTTTTCTTTACTTTTTCAGAATGATCGAGAGATCACATAAGATCATTATATGCTATTTGAAAAAGCCGATATATATAAAATAACGATAAGTACTTCTCCTGCAAATTTAGATCCCCAAGAGTCCCCTTTTTACTCACGATATTCAAACATTTGAATTTACATAGTAGTCGTAACTACCCTAAAAACTCGGCATAAAAAGCTACTTATAATTTTATCTTTAAACCATTGATAAAACGGCTTTGAATCAGTCAATGTATCATTTTAAAATCAGCTTTAAATATGGATTGAAATCTGCATAATAATCAGCTTGCTGACCATTGCATAAAAATATCAACTTTTAAATTCTCTGACGCCAAACGTAAGGTTGAGTTGTACTGTATGCATCCTATGAACGTAAGGTTGATGATGTAGGGTTGATCACAAATGTAAGGTTCATGTCACTTTCTTCAAACGTAAGGTTGATCATAAACTTAGGGTTGGTCATCCATACTTTTCTCTTCAACATTCAAACATATGATAAAAGATCCATACTTTTACATGATCCATAATTTTCCAAGAACGTATGGTTGCTTACAAAAGTAAGGTTGATGAACTAGAATTTTTAGAAACAAACATAACGTTTAATACTTACGTGTGGTTCCCCTTCCATACTTTTCTAATATCTCAAACGTAGGGTTCCTTCCTAACGTAGGGTTTTTTTCATACTTTGCCGATAACGTATGGTTCCTCTTCCATACTTTTCTCTTATCTCATAAATAATATACTGCATTTTATCCTTACGCTATATTCCTCTATATAGGGTATGAACAGTGTTTCCAGAACACGCTAAACAAGATCCCGAATAAGTAGGGTGTGAACAGTGTTTCCAGAACACACTAAATTCGAATAATTTAGAAATAAAACCTCATTGTTCAAGAACTTAAATATTTTGTCCAAAAATAAAAATATAACGAATAATAAATTCCTGAAAAATTCTTAACACATAAAATCATTAGAAAATAATTAAGGGTATTTGTGAGGCATCAAAATTGTCATAAAGAGATAGAGTATTGTTCTCAACATACTCCCCCTTTAAATAAATCATTATGTACTGTTGAAAACAACACTTTCTCAACAAGGACATGTGTTAGGGTAATTTAATATTATTATTATATATTTTTTTACCTTTATTTACCAGATTTAGCCTTTAACCATCATAAATAAAATATTTACTGAAGTTTCTATTCATAATTTACAAAAATAAAATATTCTTATTTAAAATGTTTGGACATCTTGATTCCAAATATGGAATCCATTTTTCCAAATTCAAAACATAGAATTTTCAGAAATTAATTTAAAATTAATTTCCCATTGTCAAAACCAAAAAGCGTTTTTTTAGAAAGTAAAAACTACCAAAATATTGACATGCATTTATGTCCAATTTCAAAGTGAAATTACTTACAATGACCAATATTTGATTAAATTATAAAAATATAATCCAATTAAACTTTAAAACCAATTAAAAGTAAAATATAACTATATAAATAAATTATATTAAAATGCAGTTTTGAATTAAAATGCAGTATTTTTCACTCTTCATTAAAAAATGAACTTTAGTAGAAAAATACCAAATTTTCATCCAAAGTAAATTTTGATGTTATTATTCTAAATAAGAAGTTTATTCTGTCAAATAAAACATATAAAGGTGTCAAAAAAAGATTTAAAAAAGGGTTATCCATCAAAAGGTGGTAAAACTGTATTTTTAGAAAAAAAAAATACTTCTTTTATCTGAAAAAAATGAATTTATTCTTATATAATATATAGAAAACATATAATATGAATTTAAAACATTAAATTGAATATATATCATGTATTTTTCATTAAATAAAAATCCATAAGGATTGATATGAAAACACAATTATTCTCTTTTAAAAATGTTTTCATAAAAACACATCCATTATATTCAATTGGTTTTTATTTCCATTTATAATAAATTCGGTAATCAATGAATCATCATTTAAACATGAGTGAATCATATTTAAAATGTTAAATGATACTATTTATTCCTACCATTCCAACATCTAGGCGTTAACTACCATTTAAAATAATAATAATAATATTGTATTATTTTTTAGTATAACTCTATTTTGTGTGTAGTGTAAGATTTCAGAAAAGCCCGTTGTTGTGTGTCAAGTACGCTATCAGAAAAAGTGCCCCCTCTTACTTAAAATTAATATATTATTTATAAGTATTAATAAAAATCAAAAATTATTATTCTATAAATGCATGGGTTGTTACATATGGTGAGAATGTATTGTAATTTAATATTTACTTTAGGTCATGTAATTGATATGGCCACATATGTGGGTAATTATAGTTCATTTGAAAGTATTGTTTAGATAAATTTAGAGGTTATGATGTTAATTGTGTATAATTTAAGAGTTTGTAAGATATCTTTGATCATAATTTTAAATGTATAGATAACCATATTGCAAAAATTTGTGTAATATTGAATATTTTAGGGATTAGGATAATATAAATTCATTGAAAACTCTTGGATAATACTGGGGATAATTCTAAGTATATCATAACATATTGAATTTTTGGTAAATTATATATTGTTTTGTTCTCCTAGAAATTACATCCCTCTCTAGATACTAAAATTGGATGCAGGTAGTAGAACAGATTCACCTAGGGATAATAACCCTATAAGGTTTGATTGGGTTTTAACACGATCATCACATATTGCATAAAAAGAGGCTTAACGACACACTTAGTTTGATTGTCTCAGTAGATATGTTTTGGTTAATCACATTCTAATTATGAACCATTATGGATGATTTTAGTATGATGCTAATAAATTAAATTATAAAACCTAATAGGAAAATAACCAAGGATAAACAGGTACTAAAAAAAGAGAGTCATTAGTTGAACTGAAAGAATCATATGTTAAAAAAGAAAGTGCCATAAGGTAAGATATCTTCATATTAATGTTTTCATATTCATATTTTTTATATTATTATTAATTTTTTAGTTTTACTATTTTTTTAAAATAGGATCATGAAAATGATGTTGATAAAGGTATGTATTTGGAAACCACTATGTCTTATAACTAAATAATTGATCATTATTTAATGGTTAAGAGCTTAAGTATATTCCTGTTATTATGGAAAAGGTGATATTCCTAATCTTACCAATGGTAGTGTGGATGATATATTTATAGAAATTAAATCCTGATACACTTAATTATTTATATTAGTGAATGGTATTTATCTCTGAAATTTTATTATATTCTAAAATTTATGAGGATTTTTCGAAACATATATGGATCTTTCTTTAGTGGGTTTATTTTAGAGATTTAAAATCATATGTTAAAAGGAATCAATATAATTGTAAAGTGATTTTATGGAAAGGACATATTTTGGGGGATAACTATTTAAGAACACGTGATTAAGGTTAGAATAAATCTTATGTTTAATATACGCTTGATGTTAACATAATAAAGGGTTTATAGATTCTGTAAAATGTAAGTTATTTAATATTGGTAACCTTGGGTTTGATAATTTATTCACGATATTTTTGGTGAAGTTCATCACATTTTTAGGATTGTAGTATATGTTATCTAGTATTTTATTTTTTGACCTAGAGATTTATATTGTTTATGGGCTAATGATAATGTAATTTTTTTAAGAATATATGATTTTTTGTTTAATTTATTGTGGTTTAAAATGGTTTTGTAAAAGCTGTTTTATAATAAATATATGATTATGGTATATACATACATTGTTATACGATTGTATGAATAATTAATATTGTTTTAGGAATGATAAGTTACTTTATATAGTCTAATAGAGAATTGTTGATTTCATATTAGATGTTATATCCTGAATAATAAATATGTTTAGAATACCCATGCCTAGTTCCATTGGTGAGTAATAATTAAAAATTAGGATACAATTTATTTAAGTGTGGTCTAATGTAACGACCTGAGATTTTAGACCTTATAAATTAATATTATCTTCAATATCTTGTGTCACACACAATAATAAACTAACAAAATACTAAAATAAAATGAACTATGAAATATTAACATTACATGAAAAATATAATCATTAGTAGATAAATATATAAAAATCATTTAAAAAATTATATATTTTTATTTTTATTACCTTCTTAAAGAACTATTTAAAAAAGGGTATTGTATTTTAATTTAATAAATTAAATTGATCATAGCTAAAAATTAATTAAAATAGGTCATATTTAGATTTATAAACTAATCTATTAACCTTCAATTATTTTGAAATTTATATGAAATAATATTCAAGACAATTTAAATTTAAAAATTTAAATTTTTTAATAAAATTAGTTTCATTTAAATGATAAATTTTATAATTTAATAAATTCAATTTGAAAAAATTAACACAATTTTTGGATTAAACATGTCAATATTATCTTATCATTAATTTGTGATATTTTTCTAAAATAATTAGCTTAATAGCTACAAAATACTAATTTTTCAAACACCACCACTTTTATGACATAAATTTATTTCAAAACATTTTTTTATAAAAATATATATTCAATAAGTAATATAAATCATTTGAAAATACTGTGTTTAATTTTCAAAATCCATGTTTAACATTTTGAAAACTTAAGTATTATTTTACTCTAAAAAATATTTTCATTTAGTTATACTAAAAATTAGTTTTCATCACTTGTAAAAAATAAATATAAAAAATGGATTTAATATTTTATATCTACGTGTTAAAATTATATAATAAGTTCAATTTTATTTTATTCAAAAAAGTGTGATTACTATGATTAAAATTAATAACCCTGATAATGGTGAAAGATTTATTTTCAAAGAATTGTTTTATTAATGTTGGGAAATTTTTATTGAATAAATTAAAAATATATATTTTATATAATGACTCTAATATGACGTTTTATCATGTATAAAAATATTTTATAACACATTTAATTGATAATTAATGTTATATAAATTAAAAACACATAATAGTGAGAACAACTTTTTTTCTCCAAAACAGTTTTTCTATATAATACATTTTTTATTTTAAAAGTTAATTATCTATTATTTGTAAATTTAATTCGACTATATGGATACTTAATTTATGTATATAACATCAACAAAAAATTATAAGGGTTGCCTCATATTGTAATGACCCGAAAAAAGATTCTTCTTTTAATAAGGGATCTCTTACATCACAATAACTTTTTATTATGTATTAAAATATAATAACATAGAATGAATGTTTATAAGTTGTACACATTATGTGTTGATATGAACTAGTAAAACAAGGAATATTAAATAGATATAAAACACGTGCTAGAAACCAACAACACTTTATTAAATTATTTAAGAACACTACATTCAGTCTACAACAATACCCAATATAATACTGAATATTACAATGGGAAGACGAATAGAGATTAAATAAATTAAAAT
This sequence comes from Viscum album, assembly GCA_963277665.1. Lineage (NCBI taxonomy): Eukaryota > Viridiplantae > Streptophyta > Magnoliopsida > Santalales > Viscaceae > Viscum > Viscum album. The sequence continues at coordinate 1,529,435,131 of OY728137.1, forward strand.
ATAAAAAATTGTGGTTTATTAGATACCCTAGAATCATCACACACACAAATATCATTATAACAGAGAAACAAAGATTTAATAATACTATATTCATTTTGGAAATGATTTTGAACCTTGACTCAAATAAAGGTGAATGATGAAATGTAAGAATATTGGTGTATTTATAGGGAAGTATGATCATATGCCCTTATATTTTTTAGATAACACATTTGATCATAATTATTACCATTAGTAAATAAACCAGTTGGTCATTATTATATTGGAATATTTTGACACATTTTAACGATCATCAAGATTATTTAATAATAAATATTGTTTTATTTTAGGAGACTGAAAGTATAATCTATTAAAAATATTTTTTACATATAAGTTTTAAATAAAATTTATTTAATTTAATAATCTTATAAAATTATTTATAAATGGTAATATATTTTAATAAATCCCTAAGTAATTTTTATAATGGTTAGAGTGTTTATTTTTAGATTAAATTGTTAATTTTTATTAAAATAATGATTAATTAAAATTTAAAATTATCATACATAGATGATTGTTTTAATTAAAAATAATAAGTTTTTACCTCAACATGTCAAAATTATCTCGGGATTATTTTTTGGTAATTTTATGATAATTACGATTTTTTGGAAAAAAAGTGAAAAATGTCGCTTTACGAGCACTACAATTTTGTGACAAAATTATTATGTACACATGACTAGAAATTTATGAAAAAATTTATCTAATAAAAATATAATTTAATAAATTTAGAAATTAATTTAAAAATATTAATTCTAATTTAGAATTTTATACTTTACATTTTGGAAACAAAAATTGGAATTTTAAGATAAAAAATATTTTTCAGATTCTGTATAAGAATTAGTTTGGATAGAAGGTTTGGTTCATTTTTATAAGGCCTTTAACATTTAAAAAGAACTATCTCACTAATTAGTTATCTAAAAAGTTGTTTTTAATTCAATTTACCCATAAGTGGTTAGCTTATATGATAAAATAACACATATTTTTCTTTTAAAACATACCCCTCCTCAAGTAAAAATACCACCCATTAGATATTCCTATCTACTCTAAACTCAAAATCAATAAAGTTATAATGATATTCCCTCAAAAAGAGTCTCTACAAGGTTCTATCAAGGTGTCAAGGTCCAACTCTCTTTTTTTAGGAAGCGAATCCTAAAGGTAAGGGAATTATCATCTCATTTTTCATTCAAGCACCTCATTGTTGGTATGTCTCTAAATGTTGAACTACCTTCATTTCCAAACACATTTGATCATACCTTTACAAAATAAACTATTTTACCATTGGGATACCATTGTTACCTATTTTTATTCCCTCCCTTTAATCAATGTTTTAAACTATCATGATCTTTAATTCATTTCTTGTATTTTTCTCTTTTATAAGAGAAATTCCAATACCATGGATACCCAAACCACTTCTTTTTCAGTGAGTATTCACCTAGATGAAAAACTTATATATTTATTCATGGATTTACATGTATGAAAACCAAATTTTATCTCCATTAGTAAAAAATGAGGTAATTATAAAGTCTTTAAGCACTTATATACTCAATGTTTCCATATGAAACTCGTTATTTATTCTCCTTGGGTTATTGATGAATGATTTATTGTGAAAATGTGGTGAAAATTAATTAATACTTATTAATGGTTCATACTGATATTTCTCCAGTGAATTGGGTAAAGAATTAATCTCTAAAGATGACATTTTTTATGATACCTTGGTGAACAACCTTGGTAATTATGATTTATGAAACCCTAGTTATAAAACTTAGTTATATTATAATGAGTGTATCTTTTTTATGTTGTATCCAAATTTCCATGTTATGATTCATGTTGTTTCATTTATGTTATGCCTCATGTTTATATGATCAGGTCTTTATGATATTCCTCTTTCTCACATGATAAGTATTTCCTTTGTTTGTTCCCTTTTTGGGCTTTACAGTCACCCCATTATTTGATGTATGTCCCCAGGATGTGAGATGTAGTAAAAGTAACAAATGAAGAACCTGTGTAGAATTCTGTCAAGTGTATTAGAATCATGTTTAATATTTATGTTTTTCATCTATTATATTCCTATTTCCTATAAACTAAACCAAAAAATATCCTTTATATTTTTAAATGTTTTACAATTTAATGAAAATTTTATGAGATGAAAAATATTGGTTGTCATTGTTGGTATTAAAGGATGGTTTAGTTATTTGTAGAAAATTAGTATTAGAAAAATTAATAAAATCCATATAGATGAGTATAAATATATGAAAACATCCTAGTATTTTGATGAGTGTTAATTAAGTATCTTACAATAAAATACATCCATGTCTGGATACTACAAGTAGATGTAGCTCTGAAATAGCTATACCTAGGGGTAACAACCCTAAAAATAACATAATGAGATAGAATCAATTGTTAGATGGTGCATGAAAACTGTCCTTGTTGTATAACTACCCACACTTTACATACATTGTTAATACTTCAAAATTGAAGCACACTTATTACAACAATAACAAAACCACAAAGGACCATATAGGTATAGTGTCTTTAGAAACTGGGAAACATAAAGAACTGGTTCATAAATCTTCTACAGTGTCTCCCATTTATTTCTTCATATCTAGGGTCCCTTTTAGCATATTCTACTTAATATCCATCTTCCTGACCTGGGGAAAAGAAAACATAAAAGGGTGAGCTCAAATGCTCAGCAAGGGCAAATAAAGGAAATAAAAATCATATCATATCTTTATGAAAATCAAAACCTGCAAAAGAGATCATAATATCTTAACATGGAATAAATCATAGAAGTGAAAATGAGATCCCCATAATCATAACATAAAACTTGAAACTTTGTGGCATGCACACATAATCATGGAAAATCATTTCTTGTTAGTCATGACTCATTGCCAAGACTATCTTAGTGGACAAAGTCCCTTTCTGAACCGAGTTCACTCCTCGTTTCAGTCCTGTATCACTGAACCGAAATAACCTTCTGTTCCAGCCATGTCTATCTCATGAGATATAAAATCATTACCCAATGCATTGGAGGGAGATATAGGTCCCACCCATCTTATAATGAATCCTTTCTTATGTGTGCCACATAATCATAAAACATACATCATCGCATAACACATGTAACAAAAATGGGATTCTTGAAACATCATGACATCATAAATCAATTCATATAAGATAAAGGAATTCATAAACATAATTCCATCACAACATAGTCAAATCAATGTAAAAATATGGATAGAAACAGAACCCTTTATTATCTTAGATGGAAAATAATTTTGATAAAACACTTGAATTGAATTCTTGAGGAAAATATCCTTTCTTCTTCAAAATCAATTTCTTTTCACAAAACATCATGCAATTTTAAAAGAAATATATTTTATTGAAAATAGTCATGAAATCTTTTAGAGGAAGCTTCATGAAAATAAGGCTTTATAAAACAGTAGAAATCCGTTCGTGCCGTATAAGTTAAAAAAAACATTCTTCGTACTTTTGTCGGAAAAGTCAAAAAGTACCTCGTACGAAAAACGACAAAAGATTCCTTTCATACGTATTACTAAAAACTCACCGAAGGGTAAAAATGGATTTAAACAATTTTAGGTGGATGGAAATAATTTACATATTGAGTAAACATGGATGTGGATGATAAAATACACCCCAGTAAATACTTACGAATAAACAATCTCGGATAAAAATGAGATTGTGATATTTCCCTTACCTTAGGTCCGATTTGCTTTGTTCGTGTATGAAGCTCCTGTATAATGGTTTAAATAATGTTATTGACTTATTCCAGAATCATACATATTGATATGATATCATATATGGTCATATTATTAGCTTCTTGTTAGTAATATTTCATTGTTACTTGTTACTCGGGTCTTTATAACTTTTTGTTCTTATGCGTGTTTTGTTGAATAAATTCTTATTCTTATCTTTAGGTTATAGATAATTCATTTCCATAATGGTATTAGTGTAGTATATACCATATTCATTCATTCAATTCATTTATATAATCATTATGAAATGAAGATCATGTAGAACGAGTCGCATCACATCGTGGAGACGGTATTCCATACGTACGCACGAGTGATGATATCGTTCCTATGATCGTGGAATTGTATTGGAGTATATATATATATTATTTCAGTATCAATATTACTTAATAATAATCATATATAGTTACTCATTACACCATTATACCCATCCTTGTAAGGTGATGGTGGAAAATAGATTACACCACGGCGTGGAGACGGTATTCTGTACGTACGCACGCGCGGTGATTTCATTTTTCCGTAGGATGGATAGAAGGTTAATTAGGGTTGTTTCATATTTATAATAACATATCAGTATGTAATTAATACTGATGTTATTACTTTATCATGAAACAACTAAAGAAGAAGAAGTTGAAGAAGAAAGAAATTGAAAAGATCGGTAATGGATATTACCTCTTCGTTGGAACGCCTCTTTGAATCCTCCACTTAAGGAACTAAGATTGGTCTTTGAAGAAGACCAGGACCTCTAGGATTATTCTAGGGAAGTGGAGAGGAGAAAATGTCAGGGGTTGTCCGAGCTTGAGTGCTCAAATTGGTGTGAGGAGGAGGGGGAGGAGGTGCCCTTTTATAAGGGAGGAGAGGGGCACCTTAGGAATATCTCAAAATATTATTTTATATTAAAGTCAAAATCGGTTTATAATGGTTCCAAAGGGTCTTATTTCGAAGCTAAAGTGGGGATGGGTCGAAATCCTATCAACCAATAAGATTTAGACAAGTTTAGGGTATTATTTTAACCTTATCAATTAGATTTAACTCTGAGTTAATTAATTTAACTTTTACCGTGTCTTTTTGTTTTCTTTCACTATATGGTTAATAAACTTACTATAACATGCCAAACGAACCCCAAATTGTTTATTATTAATATATATATCCTTATCTAAGTCATTTGGCCGAAACGTAGATTTTTAGGAATAAAATAACAATTAATAATATAATATTTGATTTAAAAACTATTTTGTGTCAATTTTGACAGTATTTGATATATGATTTTTTTGAAAGTATTAAAAGAATTATATGTTCGAACCAAGTTGATTAAATCAACATTAATATATCAAAGTAACCTAGAAAATTAGTGGAATTCATAAAAAGTCTCAAATTACATTTATTTTGGTATTTATATTATCAATTTTGTCAATATTTCATTAATAAGATAATTACTGCATCTTCTTTGTGTCATAAATAAATTAAATTATTTGATGTCTAAAAATTAAAAATAAAATACCATCATGTAGGAAATCCTTTTAGCTTTCTAATGAATATTTACAATCGAATTTATCTTATGTATAACCCCATATTAAAAATGACTTACTTATTAAACATTGATTTTAACTATTTTAACCCTTCTTTAAATAAATTAATAATAAATGTCCTAATCTAATCCAAGTGGGCCTAAATGGTCATATTTTATTCCTAAGTTTGTTTTTGGTCGAATTACACTTGTCCAATAGAATTAGGACATGTGTTAGGGTAATATTAATATCATATTTACCCTTACTTACCCTATTTACTATTAAACGCGGTAAAAAAAGTAAAAAGTTACTATTCACCAAAAAATTATTTTTATCTCATTGAACCACATTTTACTTACTGATATCAACCGTGTCTGTCGGATTTTCGAAATTCCATTCACAGAAGCGGTAAAATTAAGTTTTATGCAAAATTCAGTTTTTAACCTACCACTTAGTGGTTTCACTATTCATCAAAAATTGAAAGTTTTCAGAAAAATACCAAAATTTCACCGTAGGCTAATTTCGATATTCTGAGTCCAAAAATGAAGTCCATTTTGAAAAATAAAATTTATAAAATTTCAAAAAGTGGTTATTACTATTCATAACGGCTAGTTTTAATAGCATATTGTTGTTTAGTGAAACTCGGTATTGCGTACGACGCAAGCTATCGAGGAAGGTCGTGATTGCGTGTAAAGCAAGCCAAGCAAGTGTTGTGTAGAAAAAGATTCCTTTGATGATTTATATAACATAAAAGTCTCGGGTGTTACATGTTGCACACCTAGTTTGACACTCCTGAGTGATATTCTTTGGTTAATCACATGCTTGTACAACCATTATATAGTATATAAAGATAATGTAAACCTTTTATAAATATTGAATTATATCATCCTAGAAGAATGTTATAATAAAATTTTAAGATTAACTTTTTCCTTTACAAATTTTATTATAAGAATCATAGTAGTAACTAATTTCTCACATAGGTTCTCTCTTTTTAGAAAAAAATGGTAGGAAATAGAAGGAATAATTCCAAAAACGAATGAAACAGAAAATTTGATGATGATCAACCCAATATGGGTGGAGTTGGAGTTGAGAAATTCATGATGATGATAAATCAGTTAACTCAGGTCATGAACAAAAACCCAAACCATGTGGAGCATCATGCTTCACCAAGGAAGGAACAACTGGAAGTTGAATCCTTCATGCATAAAGGACCATCTATTTTTAGTGTAACCTCTACTCCACTAATAATAGAACAATTAATCAATACTATAGAAAAGATAGTTTCTATGCTCCATTTTTTTGAACAAGAGAAGGTTATGTTTATGTTATATCACTTAGAAAGATATGATGATCAGTGGTAGACACTAATCAAGAACACAAAAGAGGTAGACACCATGGAATGGAAAGAATTTAAAAAGGGTTTTTTCATAAAGTAATTTTTATGTACCCTATAGAATAAAATAGAGTGGAAATTACACAAGTTGAAACAAAGGGAAAATTAATTCGTGGGGAATTATGAGATGAACATTAAAAAGCTTTTACATTATGCTTCAATCATTTTTGTCAATTATTATGGGAATAAAAAGTAATTATTTGGTGTATTGGGACCTAATCTATGGATAGATTTGTAAATTTAGGAATTTTTGAGTTATAAAGAGATAGTGTTATGTGTTATAGAAGATGAAATAGATTTCATATTTAACTAGTGTACTAATAAATAGAATAAAAAGAACAGAAAGGTGGAACAAAATTTTGGGGAAAATCCAAATGAGAAGAAAGCACAACATACCATGTGCAATAAATATACATAGATGTATTCATGGAATTTTTTGAGAGGAAGTTAAAAGTGAAAAAATTATAGAAGAATAGATATATAGCTTGAAACTATTGTGGAGATGTAAAGCCTTGAAATTTAAATGCTAATGAAAAAGGGAATATGGTGAAATTCCAACCTACAATGAAATGTTAAAAATGTGGGGAACTTATAATTTCACTAATCAATGTAAAAATTAGAAGATAATAGAGGGAAACCACCATAAACCCCAATAGATTAAAAGTGATATAGGTCATTATTTCATAATTATTATGGCTAAAGTCAAGACTCAAAATTATGTTGTGGTAGGTACACACATCATACACTCAAAGCCAGAAGTATATTGTTTTATTTTAGTTATATATTTTCCTTTATTTCTTTTAATTTTTAAAATAATATCATGTTAAACCCTAAAATTATAGTGGTAGAGTTTCCTATTAAAACTCCTAGAAAAATTATTCAAGCATCAAAGAAACATTGGGATTCTTCCATTGAATTTAGTGATTACAATCTCTCTATAAACTTGGTGATCATTCTAATGGTGGAATTTAACATAATACTTGAGATGTATTGGTCGTCAAAGTATAATTCCAAGATCAAATACATAAGAAATGATATTTTAGATATTGATAGTAAAACCTCTGAAAATATTTAAATGATTCATTTCCAAGCCTGATTCTTTTTAAGAACCACCTTTTATTTCCTTATTTGTGGAAATGATTGGTGGGTAATAAGAAGGATAAAGATAAAACCTATAGATATCATATGTTCACATTGTTTGGGAATACATTTATGTATATCCTAAAGATTTATTGGGTCCTCCCCTTGAGAGAGAGATAGAGGTAGAGTTCTCAATTTAACTTTTACCTATATCCAATACAATATCAAAACCCCATATAGAATGGAATATGTGGAGTTAGAGGAAATAAAGAAGCAACTTCAAGATCTATTGGAGAAGGTTTTTGTTCGAACAAGTGTGTATCCATGGGGAGAACCAATTCTATTTGTAAAAAATAAGTATGTACCGATGTAAGAATAATCAATCCTCATTAAGAGGGGTTCCCTAAAGTAGGGGTCACATTAAGAGGGGTTCTCTAAAGCTGGTTCCAGTAAATAGAAGAAGAATCACTCCTCATCAAAAGAAAATTCAGGCATGATCCCTTTTATTTATCCATGTCTCTCATTGAATGGAAAATCCAGTGATTACCCTTGATCCCTAGAACAGGGAGGTACATGTGAGCATCCCAAGGTTTGTACCCAAGGGTACCATGGGAATGTACACTTAAAAACACTCTAAGGGTTTATACTATTGTATTTATTACTCACATGTCTCCACTTACCACGGGTATGTAGACTCATAAGGGCATGTTGATTCACCCGATGGTATGTTCATACGGGTCCGGTGGATTTGGAAGAGTCTTTTTCTGGATGTTGATGGACTATTTTATAGAGGGGATTTAGAGTATGGGATGGAAATGGAAGGGAATGATCAGTGCTGAAATATGGGAATCCCGAAGGTACCTCGTTCTGTGAACCACTTGTTCATGCAGGGTGAGGTACCCTCTGCATGGCGTATTACTATGTGGGTGGAGGAGTCATTCACATACCGAAGTGGTATGTGGACCTCGATTTCATCTGTGTACCAATGTAATACATGGACATAGATGTCATCTTTATACTGAGGAGGTACATGAACCTGGATGTGGTTTGTGTACCCTAGTGGTACACATCCTCAGGTTTCATATGCATGGTGGTATGCGGCACTAGAGTCCATCCGTGTGGCAGAATGCTACGTGGGGCAGGATTTATTCTACATAGATATGTGATATACGGTATTCCAGATTGAAGAAGATACATTAGTCCTGCGATTCACAAGAATTTCATCCACAAAGGGATTATGGTTCACAGTTCACCAATTAGATTCTTGGTTTTCCCGTATTATTACGCTTCCTTTTTTAAGGTTTGTGACGTGTTTATACCTTCTTTAAACTCTTTGTGGTTCTGTAATTCTTCAATCATTTGCCTTCTAAGTCTTCCATTCGTAAACCCCAAGCTCTCAAAAAATCGGATCCTCTCTCTTTTCTCCCCTTGGGGTCCTTTTATAGAGTGCCAAGGATAATGTATCTATGGGTAACACATCACCTTTTGTGGAAACCCATGGAGAATCATCTCATCCGTAGATGACTCATTCAACCGAGGTTTGTGGGGATGAGGTTTTTGGGGAAACAGTTTGCGGTGGTGGAAATAAATTCATCAATACCAAGAATGATGTGGTTTGTGGGACATAATCGGATGCACCTTGTCCATGAACTGATCTTTTAGGGACGGTGTGCGGGGGAACACCTCTTCATCATGTTTTCTCCAACGATGTGGTTCATGGGGCCATGGTTTGTAGGTGGAATTTATATTCCTTCATTCCTCCAACAACATGGTTCATGGGGGATAGGCATCATTACTCATTTATTATGAGAACTTCCTATTTCACTGTCTAACACCACATAGGTAATCATTTTGTGGTCAGTTATCATACCATTCGGTTTTTGGGAAATTTCATCCATGTACCATTCCTAAAAATCAGTACATATACCACTTTGTTCCTTTGATAAATTTGATTTTTTTCAATATTACTCTCAAATTTTCAATCAATCCTACATCTTATTCCCTCATTAAATTCATGAGAGCATTTTCCTTACCTTTTCATAGTTTTTAGGACCCTACAAATTCACCCCCATCAAAATGGGTTCTGATTAGGACGAATAGGAAGATATTTCGATGTAGAATGCATTCCTAAATTGAGATAGTTTGCGGTATAAAGGTGGAATCATTTGGGTACCATGCCTATATATAGGGTCCCTAGGTCATTTTTCATTTATTGGAATTCTTGATGAAAATTTCTCTGCATAGTGCTCTTAGCTTTCCTCACTTCTTTATATCAGTTCCTTCAAAAAAAAACTATCGTCTGTGAACTTTTATTTTCCTTCTACAAATTGTGAACTATTCACAATCATTCTCATCCACAAAAAAATCATTGAATCCATGAACCAATCTTTTGAAACATAAAATGTAAGTTTGAACTGCAGCATATGAAGACACTACATGGTTCTCCTACTCTGTGGACTAAACCTCAATTCGGTAAACTGAACTTTAAATTTTGCACTTAAATTTTTAATTTTTCACTTCAGATGACCGCGTAGAGAGGATTAGTGTGTGACTTGCCTATTCTAATAACTATTCAGCTCACTGGCCATCTCTTTGAGGGACAACATCTTGTGGAGCGTTCTGTGAACCACTAGTTCACGGGGAATGCATTCTGCAAACCGTTTCTGGTGTTCAGTATGTGGAGCTTCATTTTGCGGACTTCCTTTTAGTCCTTTGTCAATTTTTGGTATTTTTTCCAAGCATTTTTTTGGACTGATCCTTTTGAATGGAATTTTTAATGGATAAGAATGGTTATTCCTCATATCTCAATTGAAGTGATTAGGAGGATGGAAACTCTGGTTGATAATTCTGAAGACAACCTTCATTCCTACATCATTCCTTAAGAGGATATTCTTATAGACATTATTTCTCTAGATCTCATGGCCTATATTCTATCTTTCCAATAGTAACTTTACAACTTCAGCCTCTTAGATGATGACCCCTTGCCATTGGACAATCACAATACTCTTATTATTCACCTCAAGGAATCTCAAGGGCATGATCGGGCCAATATTTCCACAATGGGAGAACTTGTATCTACTTTTACTCAAGAGAATGTGTTCAAACTGAAAGGATCTTCATGGAGTCAGAGAAATAATTTTCATTGTAACACCTCTTTGAGGTCGTTCATCCAAGATTACCCATTCATTGTCAATCTTTCTTGAGAGAATCCTAATGAGTGGTCATGGGCATTATGGGTGCATCATATTTGTTTGGAGTTCCTTGTCTAGTTAGAAGAAGTAAGCATATATTAGGAAGTATGGTTTTACCAATTTTAAATCTATTCACAAGGTTATATATTGCCCGAACTTCCTAGTCATTGGTGTTCAAGAACCAATACCTTCCTCCTATTACATAGGGAGGTAGAGATTAGTTTATGGTACATTCATAAAATCAGAGGAATTTCCATTCTAAGCAACATGTATGATGAGTTTCTTCCAGTGGCCAATTCTTGGGGGAATGTCGAACAAGTATATATGGTGGTAAGGAATTTACTTTCATGGAATAGAGATTTTTCAATCAACCCCTCCATTCTCATTCTCTTATTTCATTTAAATATTGGATCAGGTTGTTCATACAGGTGAATGGTCTAAGGCTGAGGGTTCGTCACACGCAGACTCACCCCACTCAACAATCACAGAAAATCATGGGATTGTATTGTGCCACCATTGATGTAGGTTGATACACCACTTGGGGGTATCAAATTTGTTCATACTTACCTCCCAATCTCATATTGGTCGTTTTCTTTTTTATTTTCTTGAGTGGATGGCTCTTACCATCTCATGATGTATATATCAATGCTAGGGAATGCACTCTGATGATGGAATCCACATTGGTAGATGGAAATATCATTAACTTGGTCGTTCCTTCCCTATCCCAAATCCAAGAACTATTAGGAAAGATACAAGAATGGAAACCCATGCACCATCTTAGAAGGTTGTTTCAATTTTTGTATGGTTGGACGGTAGAGCATTTCCCCTGCTACAAATATCATCATACTGCAAGGGATACTCATTATTAATTTTTCCCAGATCTTCTCAGCATTACCACCATTCATCCCCAATCATTGAGTATTGATGATGCAATTAAACTATTGAGTGATGTTTCTTAGTTTTCTTTCGCACCTTACGTTGCACCCCATAGATCCATGATGGATAAAGATAGGGGATCTTTAAAAGATAATTCTTATATCATTATACTTTGGGGTGGAGTTTTATCTTCTCGTATAGATAGGGTAACCATCTGTGAACCCTACACTCCTTATTGGTTTTCTATGTAATTTGGATTCCTTAAATAGACCATACCTATCCTCACTATTCTAGTTAATAGGGAGTCTCATCCCATGATTCTTTAACAATTGTGTGTGGAAATGATGTTGGAGGATGCTAATGTGGAAGTACTCATTCCTCCCATAGTAGACTCAACTTAAATTTCATTAGAGTATGCCCAATTTTGGGTATCTTTCAACCCTAACAGGGCATTGGTAAGTCTAGTTTAATGGGTTTAGTGACCGTTGGTTGTTTCCAATCCTATCATAATCATTCCTATTTTTCTACATGTTACCCTCCCTATGGTGAGAATATGTTATACCCATCATCGCATTAATTTGGAAGGGGCTTCATCTGCACAACCTGTCTCCATGGAAAGAGACTCAGATCTCGTATCTTCATCTGATGTGGTCTATGGTCCCACCAAAGCTGGTCTGAGTGGGACATCACTAGGTGTTCCTAAGGTTACTGCCAGCCCCCCTCATTTAGTCTCAGAGGCTGAACCATCTATTGGGAGGTAATTTCCCCCTACTTAGGTGACCCAACTCAGGGTGCTTTCATCTTCTGGAATGAAGCTTACTCATTACATACCTATTGCGGTGGAGGAGGACCATGATTCTGATGCCATTAGGAGGCATCGAGTAGTGTGAAAATGGGAATGGTGTCAAATCCATACTCTTTTTATAGAAACTCCCATAATAGACTTTTCCAACAAGTAGGATAACTTTCAATGACTATTTTTCAATTTGGGTTCAGGTGGATTTGATTATAGACACTTGCATCTCTTTGTGTACCAAATTTTTATAGCTCGAGAGGATTATGCTGCTTGTGAAGGTGAACTCACTCGGATCAATGCTACTCACCACCAACCTCGGACTTTATAATATATTACTAAAGAGTTGAATCATATAGAGGTTGAGGAAGCTGGTGATCATGACCAGGTGATTTCCCAGACAAAGTAATTGTATGAGTGTGAGGATCTCATGGCCAAACTAAAAGTGAAACTGGCATAATCAAGTGCTAATTATGAGGTCATCAAACATAAATGGAGAGACCTAAAAACTATTATAAAGATATTACACTCAACAGTTGAAGTAAAATTTTAATGGAGGGATGCTTTGGAACAGGCCCTTGATGGCCCTCTTCGGTCAGTTATCGACCTACTAGAGAGAGCGATTTGGGCCTCATTGTAATCCATTAGGATTCCCTTCACTACCTTTTCTTTGACATCGATGAGATACTCTAGATTGTGGATGTACCCCCCCCCCCAATTCTCACTTCTTTTGATAAAAATCAAAACATTTTTCTTTCTCATGTTACTATTTTACCTTTTCCTGTAATATTAATCATTTATAATCAACTGCATTTTAAACCAAAATCTCAACTAGATATCAATTTGAGACACAATCTGGGATAAAGTAAATAATCAATTCATACTCTAATTTTTTCCTAAACTGAGGGGATCAGCGAGTGTAGTTTGAATGTTTCTAGGGTCATGTGAAAACCCCTAAAAACTTTGTGCCTTTTTTCATTCTCACCCTAATTTTTTCCGAAGATTGTTATGTTGTGGTATTATCAGGTATAAACTGAATTTTTCTTAGGCCACCCTTTGTATGTTTTTTACCTAATAATCTTTGCATCTCTTGATGATTTTTTATTTCTCAGTATTTTTCCTAAATTGTATGTAGTATAGGTTTAGAGATATGGAACTTGAATTTTATCCAGGATTCCATTTGTAGGTTTTCTTCTTGGAGAGTTCTATGTCTCTTTCGGTGGGTGTTTTAAAGTCTTGCAAACTGGATGATCATTACTGATGTTTTAGGTAAAACAACTTTGACCATGACTTGTGGGGCAAGGGGCCCAATTTAGGACTCATTAACCGAGAATATCTGGGAAACTTTCAAACATGGATGAGGAATTTTTCTTGACCATGAATTTTTATTTCTAGATATGGGACATGATATGAGGCATAGAATCCAGGGGGAATACTGAAGTAGAAAAGGCCTCTCCTGAGGATGAATTTTCCCTTGGTTGATAGGCCTTTTTTGGAAACATATGAAGAGATATAGGGGCATTGTATGCATAGTCAAACAAAGGTATCCACAGCACACAGACCATCCATTTTTGATGTCCAGGAAATTCGTATAGAATTTTGGATTTTTATTTCTATGTAGGGCCATAATGGGTGTCCAGTTAAGGGAATAATGTCTGAATGTATGGGGTCATTTATATTGGTTTTAGTTTAGAAACTGCTCCCACATGAATTTGACTTGTCCAAAGGAGGGCCAATGCATGGTGTAGTTCAACATCATACAACCAGGAATTTTTGAGAGTTATGGTTTAAAGTCTTTTTTTAACCAAGTGGTGGAAACAATTTTTCTTTTCCATAATAGTTTGGCCAGCAATGTTCTATCACCTTCAGGAATGATGGGGGTAGATGTAAATTTTAATATAGGGGGTTTCCGAAACTAGGGAATGACGTGAGATGTAGAAATCATACGAGAATAAAGAGACAAGAAAATCCTCTCTTGAGGATGAATTTTCCTTTTATTTATAGGAAATTTTTATGGGAAACATATGTAGATTTGTAGGTGCATTGTGTGCATAGTCAAACAATGTTTTCTCTAAGAAAATATCTATCCATTTTTAATGGCCATGGATGGTTATGGGGATTTAAACCTTTCTATATGTAGAGTATGGTGTGTGAAGAGGAGTGTCTGATCATGAAAAGTGGGCATTTCAGGTTGAACTTTACTGGGGATATTGGGAATTAGTGGATGTATTTTTTTATCCCATCCATGCGATTTGATTCCTTATATAGGTTTGAACCTTTCATTAGAAGGTATGAGACAATAATGTTTCATGGTTGGGTTTGATATATGATATTTTGATGTCACTATATATCCTGCAATGATAGGAATCAAGTTGTATGTAGTTCTTTTAAGGATCATTTATATGTGGATCTGATTCACACATATGGATGGGGAATTTTTGTTTTTGGTATGGATTCACTAATGAGGCAGATCATACATCTAAATTTCTTACATAGATTTATTTCTTGCATAGGGTTATGAGGGGAAATATCCTTTTGATGTGACCTGTCCTAAGTGTGAGTATTGGGTATTGAGTATCGTGTAGTTTAAACATCATGTGATTAGGATGTTGATATAGAAGCCCTGAGTAACTGTAGGGTAATCGATCCAGGATGTTCTAACATGTCTAGGATGTGGCTAGATAAAAGAGTGTAAACCATGGTTTCTAGGTCTCTTGGATTAGGATAAATAACATGGGGCTTTGAATCCATTAGGCATACAAAAATAGGAAAAGCCTCTCATGGGTATGAATTGGTCTTTGGTTGATAGGTTGTTTTTTTTTTGGGAAATGTTTATTGATCCACTGAGGCATTGTGTGAATTATTAAAAAAAGGTGTTCACAGGATACTGGCCTTCCATTCCTGATGGCCATGAAGGATTATGATAATCCAATATCACTCAAATCACGAAGTTTGAAGAATGGAGAGAGTTGATTTGGACATATCAGAAACACTCAGGAAATAATTATTCATGGAATTGGGAGTTTCTCTAAAAATATTTGACATGTATGTGAGGAGGGATATTTTGACTCCCTTATCAGATCAGGGCCCAGATTGAAGATCCAGGTGTTCCAAGATCAGATTCCCTGCAAAATTTTGGTCTGTACACAAGGAGTGGGGGTATTTTAGCTATATTTTGGGTACCTTGAAGTTTAATTTCATATGGTTAGGACTTTAGGTTTCCCAATATGGAGGGAAAAACACTAATATTCCTTTTAAAGTTGTGCTGGTAGGATCAGTCAATGTAGATTAATTTTCCATGACTTTGTGAGTAATCCCCTACCGAAATTCCTAATCCCACATAAGCTATGCTCGGTGTGAGAAATAAGGTGTGGTAAGGGTTTCAATCAACCTCCTAAGGATGTAAGGTTCAAAGAAAATAGCATTGTTGGGCCACACAGTTTAACATCATGCGGTAAAAACATTGGTAACTTGATGTGAATGAGATAGCAGTTATGGTTCCATTCAGTTTTATGTCTTGGGGAAAGGACGTTGACAGTTTAGTTTAACGTCATGTTTCATGGATGAAATATCAAAGGGATCATGCATAAATATGAGATAATAAGGTCGGGATATTCTCAATACACAATATAAATGAGTGGGGAAAGAAGGTATAAAACATGATTTTGGGAGCCCTCGAGTCAGGAGGGATGATGTGAGGATTAGGATCCAATGGGCATACCTAAGTAGGAACATCCTCTCCTAGGGATGAATTTTACTTTGGATGATAGGCTGTTTTTTTAGAAACATATGCATAGCCACTGGGGAATTGTGTGCATAGTCAAAAAAAGTTCCCACAGGACACTATTCATCCATTTCTAATAGTCGTGGTAGATTATGGTGATCCGAGATTTCCCGAGGTATAGAGTTTGATGGATGAAAAGAGGATGTCTGGGTATGTGAGAAATATCTAGACCATGATTAGTTATGAGGTATCAGATCATCTATATAGATCTGAATTGTGTGTAAATGGAATAATGGTTTTTTGACACTTTCTTGATGTAAGAGTACATATTTGAAATCCCCTGCATCTATTCACATTTCATGTGAAATAGATTAGGGGGGATTTTTTGTTTTGTTTTGTATGTTTGGACCTGAGATTTACAGCCCGAGTGTATCTATGTATCTCATTATACTGATAATCAATCCACATGTAGTTCTTGAGATGCCTTACTGTTTAATGTTTTGTGTTTAGGACTTATTTGGATATACAGTTTAACATCATGTGGTTAGGACTTCTTTTTTCATGCAGTTTAACATCACGTTGTTAGGACTTCTTTGGACATGTGGTTTAATGTCATACGGTTAGGACTCCTAAATTTCCCTATATAAGTCTAGATTATGTTTAGGTGGAGGCATTTGTTTCATGGTGGTTGGACCCAAGAAGGCCCAGGTGTCACTACGTGTCCCATTGATGGATGGGAATAAAACCACACATAGTTCTGGTATCTTATATAGTTTAATGTCATATGTTAAGGACAGGTAGTAAACTGACGTGAAAAGGATGAGGTGAATGAAGTGTTGGGATTGAACCTCGTGGAGGTTTCCTATGTATCCCAGTTAGTTGGGAATCAAATCCCACATAGTTTTGAAAACATGTTCCATGTGTCAGTCTGACCCATGCATTGAAAAGGATCAGTTTTTATAGATGGTGGATGGACCAAGATGATGAATCCATGCGTCACTACATATCATATGAGGTAAGGAATCAAAAAACATGTAGTTCTTGAAAAATATCTGTGCCAGTATGATATGTGGACAGAGAGGGTGGAATTTTTATCATGTGGTGGCTGGATCAAGACTTAGGGTCAAGGTGTCTCTATGTATCCTATGAGGAAATGAATCAGGCCTTATGTAGTTTTTGAGATACCCTATAATTTAACATTGAATTGTTAGTACTTTTCATGGATTCCCCTGTGAAAGTCTGGCTTGTACGCAAGGAAAGGGGAATTGTTGACTTTTACTGGTGGTTGGTCTAGGCTATAGAATCCAGGTATCACAGTATATCCCATTGATGAATGGTAATCAAGCCATACATAGTTTTAAGGACCCCCCATGCCATTCTGACCTGTGCACAGAGAGGGGGAATTTATACCATTATTTCAAGATAATGGGATTATTATATTCCTCTATACTTTTTCCATGTGGTGGAAATCATTTCCACCATTCCTAAGGTCATGTGAGTTATACTCGGTGTGAGAAACAAGGAGACACGAGGAGTTCCCTTGTAGCATAGGGGAAAAAGAGGATATAACAAAGGTGATTCATGTCATGTGATGTTTGGACCAAGAATTTGGGTCAAGGTGTCTCTACATGTCCCATTGATGAATAGTAATCATGTCGTACATAGTTATGTAATATTCTCTCTCTATTCCGGTCTAACCCATACACAGAAAGGGGGGAATTTTTATCTTTTCCTTACACAGATTTGATTTATACGCAATAAGACATAGTGATCACCAAGTATTTTAATGTCTTTTTGTAATGATGAATATGATAAGAAGTTTAATGTCATGCAGTATGGACACATATGTCGCTATGAAATTTAACATCATGCAGCTAAGATGGGTTCATCATTTAGTTTAATTTCATGCGATCAAGACCATTTCAGTATAGTTAAATATTGTGTAACATAGATGTAGGTGGCTCTATGTAGTTTAGAATCATGAAGCTAAGACGAGTTTGATATGATTACACAAAGTAATTCTTCGGGAACCGCGCAATAGTGGGAGTTGTGGTGATCTATCCATCCATTGAAATTAAAGAATATTCTCCATTGGAGTAGACCTTGTGTACAACATATGGTCCTTCTTATTTTGGATCCAATTAAATAGGTTTATTTTTTAGTATCATTAGAGTTCTTAGGGACATGACCATTTCTCCTTCAATGAAATATTGGAGGAAAACCTTCTTATTGAAGGCCCATATAATCCAGTTCTGGTAAACTTCCAAATGGTGCAGAGTGTGCAATATTTTCTCATCCAATCACTCTAGCTCATCAAGCCGTTTCTAGGGATGATCATCTGTGGATAGTTGATCACATTTGGCCATGTGAATCAATGGTAATTGAACTTTAATGGGTATAACTACATCTATCAAGTATACTAATGACTATGGGGTTGTTTGAGTGGTGGTGTGAGTCATGGTATGGTAAGCCCATATAGCATGGAGGATCTTATTTGGCCATGATTTATTGTCCTTATCTACCATTTTATGGAGTATATTGGATAGGGTCTTGTTAAAGAACTCTATATATCTGTTGGTTGCTACATGATAGTGGGATTAATGGTTGACCTTGATTCAATGCTCCTGATATATCTTGTCCAATTCAACAGAGCCTAAATTGGTGTTTTTTCTATCAGTATTGTATGAGGGACCCCAAACCTGGTGATGATGTTGGCTTTCACAAATCTAACAATTCTTCTTTCCCCAACCAGTTTGAGATGTATAGATTCTTCCCATTTATAAAATAAGTCATTTGATGTGAGAATATAGTCGAATTTTCTGGCTGTGGTGGGAGGGTATGGTCCCACAACATCCATTCCCCATATGGAAAATGGTCAGAATTACTAGGTTGTGTGAATTAACACTATGGGATGGTGGATGAAATTTTCATGAAATTGGAAATAATGACACTTCTTGGTGAATATGGAATAGTCTTGCATCACGGTGGGTCAATAGTACTTAAGCCTTCAAATATGATATGATAGATTGGATGCTAATGAATGTGCTCTGCAAGTTATGACATACACTTCTTTTATGATGGTGTTGGCATCTTCTTTTTCAATGCACCTGAGAATGACTCCATAAAGTACTCACTTATAAAGGACCTTCTATTTTGTTTGTCATCATACATCATGAAGTTGATTTCCCATCTTTGGATTTAATCCCTTCCATCCCGATCAGGTGGGAGCTCTCCCCTTTGAAGTTAATATACAATAGGAGTCATCTGGCTGGTGGTAGGACCATATGGATCAACGAAGGGACTGATTTCATTAATTTCTTCTGTTTTGGCCAGAATGAATGATAAGACAAACTATCGGTGGGAAATACTGGTGACTATTTCATTCTGATCTGGGTTTTTCAGAGTTGTGGCTACATTTTCCAATGCATTGTCTTGCATATTTTATAACTGAGAGACATAATTCAATGTAGGATCTGATGAGAATTCTACCATCAGTTCTCAGACATGGTTTATCATAGGGATCAAATGCTATTTCTTGATATCATAGTCACCATTGACTTGCTTGATGACTAGTTCTGAATCGCATTTAATCTTTAGGTGTTCAACTTATGCTTAGAGCACTAGCTTTATGCCTACAATTAGGGCCTTGTACTCTACCCCATTGTTCATGCATCCTTATGACAATTGGAAGGAATGAGGAAGAATTTATTTTTCTGGAGATATTAGTATGTCTCTCCGACCCACTTTGTTGAACTTGGGGTCTTCCATTCTTTTTCCTTTTGGGCTTCTAGAGGAACCATCGAAGTGAATTTCCCACATCTAGGAGTT
Organism: Viscum album; assembly: GCA_963277665.1. NCBI lineage: Eukaryota > Viridiplantae > Streptophyta > Magnoliopsida > Santalales > Viscaceae > Viscum > Viscum album. The sequence continues at coordinate 1,529,455,324 of OY728137.1, forward strand.
TTCTTGAATAGAAAACACTTCCTCATTAGGTATCTAAATATCTAATGGGACCAACTATATTGAGGTATTATCATTAAGGAAATATAGTAATTATTGGCCCTTAATGTATTTATATGATATGAACTGTATATCGAACTGTTGCAGGATGACTGCCTAGTGTGATAGGCATCCAATTAACATTGGACAACTGAGAATATACTTGAGTGGGTTGCTACATGAGACCAAGTGAACTTCATGGTGCTAAAAGTAATTCCTCAGAATCTACTCCTCAAATATTAATGCAATTAATCTCTTCTCAATATTTGAATAATGAGTCTCAATGTTGATCATGGTTTGGTTGAGGTAATAGAGACTATTCTCACTTCTGGTATCATTCTTCTGTTCGGGGAAGGAATCTAGGGATTTCTCCAAGGTGGTTACATACAGAATGAGTGGTCTTACTTCAATAGGTGGCATTAACACCAGTATAATTAAGAGTTATTTCTTGAGATTTTCGAACCCTTTTGATAGTCTTCATTCCATTGATATTCTACCCTTTTCTTTATCAATATGGTGAAGGGAAATCATTTTCCTATGAGGGTTTCTATAAAGAACCGAATGTAGGATAGGTTTCCTTAGATTCCTCTCAAATCAGTTAGGTTGTTAGGAGTTGACATTCTAAGTATGGTTATTTTCATCTCGGGGACAACTTCGATGTCCTGGTGTCATACAACGAAGCCAAGGAATTTCCCTAAGGTATCATTGAAATCACATTTCAGGAGGTTTATTTTTATAATGTTCTGTCATTGTTTATTGGACATGGTTTCAAGATCTACCAGATGGTATGAGTGTTGTCGTGATTTAACCACCAGATCATCAACATAGCATTCAACAAACTTTACGAGGAAGGGTTTGAAAACGAGGTGCATGGCGTGATGATGTGTGGAACTGACATTTTTCAAACCAAGAGTCATCACCTTGTAGAAAAACACTCCTTAGGGATCCTTGAAGTTGGAGTATTCTTGATATTCTTAGTCCATTCGAATATAGTTATATCCCAAATAGTCTCCCATGAAATAAATAACCTCATATCTAGCAGTTTCATCGACCAGAAATTCTATGATCAGGACTGGGAAATCATATTTCGAGTGATGTTGGTTGAGGTACTTGAAATTGATACAGACCCTAATCTGTCCATTTTTCTTCTTAATAGGGATGTTTTTTTCTATCCATATGGTATATTGGACCTCTCTAATGAAGTTATATTTGATACGCTTTTCAACTTCATCCTCTATTTTGGCAGCATGTGTTGGGTGCGTCCTTATGGAAACTTTCTTGTGACCATGGTGGTCCTCTGGCAAGCCCAGGTGGTAAGTGGCCACCTCTAGATAGAGACCTGTAATTTTTTCATAATTCTAGTTGAAAATATCTCAATGATACCTCAATAAAAAGGTTTATACCTCTTTGTCTTTGGAAGGCATGGTTTCACTGAACATAGTGGGTCATGGGTCTTCTTCCGTACCCAAGTTGATTTCCTTGAGTAAATCAAAGGTGGTAGAAATGCCTTCCTCAAATGATGAAGGGGAATCCCTTAGGTCTTCTTCTTCCTCTTTTTCATCCTCATCATCTTTCTATTCATCTTATGACGAGGAAACAATCCTCAAAATGATTTTTCCATAGGTGAGGGAAGAGTTTCAATTTTTGTGTTTGGGAGCTGAAGTGGACTATTCTTCCTTTAACGTCGGTGGGGGATTATCTGGAGAAGATTTAGTGAGTGGTAAAATAGTTTCCTCATCTTCTTTGAGTGACAAAATACTTCCTCTTACCTCATTGGGTGAGGAAATTATTTCCTAGAGTTTTGATGATGGTTCACGGGAATTCACATCTGATCCCTAACCATTATTTTGGGAATTAGTGAGATTTTCAACACTATATGGCTCGTCATCCATAACAAGAATCATGAGGAATATTGAATATGCATCTAAATTTGGACTTTTGTTTTCAATCTGATTGATGGGAAGTACATATTCTTCTATAATCTTCTTGAGGTGATTGATGGGAAATATTTCCAAACCATTTGGGGTGGTAACCCAATCAATTTCATCAGCTAAGGCTTGTTTCCCCTTCGGTTCATAGAACCCTTTATCAATATAGTATTATTCATAGAGGTAGAATGGGGTCTTATCAGCATGCAGTGTCCTACTCTATCTGTTAATTCTATATTTGAGGCACTAAAAGTAAAAGGAGGGTATTTTTGCATCTTTATGAATCTTGGGACTCCCTAAGATGGTGTTGAAGGATGTATTATTTCGGACTACTAGAAATTACTGATGAGCCATGAGGCCATCAAACTGAGTTTCAAACATGATTTTACCTAACGGATTCTTCTTGATTTTGTCGTAGCCCAATAGAGTCATGGTGCAGGGCATCATATCATCCTCATTGAAGCTCAGCTGATGAAGTGTCTGTAGTGGGAGGAGATTAACCCCAGAGCCATTCTCAATGAAGAATTTTCATATATCGATTCCATTTATTGTGTTAGACACATATAAGGTTTTGGTGTGTCCTTTCTTGATGGAATATTCATTATGATCCATGAAGAGGATAACTGTTTGGAATTATGCGGGATTGGTCTCTATCTTGTACACTTTAGCAGTAGCTACCTCTACTTCAAAATCCTAGGGACATTTCAAATCTTATATGAGTGCTTCCCTGAGATCTGTTGATATATTAATTCCATCCATGATTGAAAGCATAGCTGGTACCGAAGATAACTATTTCAAAATTTCATATTTCTGATCTGAGGGTTAGCACTTCCCAGTGTTGGGATGCTCTTTCATAGGAAATTTGGGGTATTGAGTAATTGATGAAGATGGTTCGGCCCTTGGGATCAGAGCTGGAGGAGTTTTCATCCTTTGTATATTGGGTCAGGCAGGTATTCTTTCCTTCCAAAAGCAATTAGTTTTATTTTCTTCCTCTAATAGATATCCTATGAGGATTGGACCGAGGTGGATTCTCATGGAGGTAGGATAATTTTCCTATCCCAATCAGATTTTTTGGAGGGTCCTTCCCTGGGTTTCTGTAATACTAATAGTTTGGGTGGGGGTGTGGCATTAAGCTTGATTTCTGTCATGGTTGTGTCTCCCTTTATATCCCCAGATTCTGCAGATTCTTCCCCTGACACCCCAGTTGGGTGCGAGGAATTATTGTTGATAACAATACTCATCATCGGAGAATGTATCTATCAAATGGATGACATTTATAGAGCCAAAAATCAGCTCCTCTTCTGATGATGACTTTTCCTTATCATCTTCCTTTGGTCGTGTCATTTTGTGGGGAAGTGCCCATGTATTTATATCTACTAGAATACAATATTATAGTGTCAAATAAAACTTTGTCTTCAATGAAAATTCATATTTATGTTCTTTATTTCTTCTCTTCTGGTTGGGCTGCTTTTTTGGTGGTCTCCCTTCAGAAGATTGTAGGGTTGAGGATATCAGTTGTGTTGCATCAAGAGCTGTTGGAGGCATAGTCGGTTAATTCAAATCTTCCTATAGGATATTGTGGGCTCGGTTGATTGTTTTCCAAGTCATCCAATTATTGAAATTTTTCTCCTTTTTGTTAACAACTTATTTCCAACCCCCTTCTTCATCTGGATTAGTGGTGGAAACATATGCCACTTGTGCTGGCGATGGTCCCAGATTGACTTGTCCAAAATCTATCATCTTTTAGAGGAGGTCCATTAAGAAAACTAATTCTTGGATGTTGTTCTCCAATATCTGGTGGAAGGTAAAGTAATATGGTCGATCATCAAGACCTACTTTATTAGGCCGATTTGTCTTCAGAAGCCGAAGCAAGTTCCAATTCATGGAAGATATAAAGTATCCATGGACATAATAATCTCTGAATGAATACACTTTATTTCTTCATTCCTCATATTGATTTCTTTTGGCCCCTCTCTACCCATCTTTATAGGGAGGGGTGGTTCTGAAATCTCGAGGGCCTTACATTGTTTGGTGAAGGCCTAGGGTCCAAAGCTGGTGGGGGGGGGGCTTAAGAGTGATAGAAGCCGCTTCATCTCTTCTAGCTATTTTTACTGGGGATTATGGGGCTACCTGAGACTTGATATTAGTCTGTTGCAAGGAATATTTTATCCTTTAGGAGATAGTGAAGAAGTATCAGAAACCACTCATATATTTCACTGGAATAATTGGCATTTCTAGCTAATCTAGAATATTATCAGTACACATGGAAAGCATCTCATATTGGGGATTGACTGGTTGAAAGAGTAAGTCATGCCCTTCCATCTTTCAATGAAGTCTGAAACTCTCTCATTATCCCATTATTTGCAGTTCATGAGATCACTGACTGTTGTTTTTGGAAACATCAAGCTAGACTGAAACAGGAACTGGAACCATATATCCTCCCATCATGTTATTGAGCTAGCTTTCAAACTAGTATACCACACAAAGTCTGATCCTTATAGGGTTCACACAATGCATATGAGCTTCACAGATTCTTATTTCTCTAGGGTTCCCATAATGGGATCATAGTAAGAATAGTAGTGTATTAGATGCTTCTCTAGGGTCCCCTGAGCCATTGAATACTGGGAATACGGGGTTCTCTAAATTTGGAAGTGGAGGGACTTTTCTTACCAAATTGGGGTAGGGCTTCCGTTTTGGTTTTATTGGAGCATGTTGTCCTTCCATTTCTTCCATTCGAGTTTTCAATAACTCAATGGTATTCATGATCCCTTGATTCATTTCCTATTATACATAATCATGAGTTGGTATAGTAGAGGGAAATATTGGATGTGTTAGAACTTTTGGAACTTAAGACGGATATGTATTCTCCTGAATCTGTTCTGGTTTCTTCCCCAATAGAGGGAAATCTTTATATCCTACTGAGATTTGTTTTGAGTAGATTGATGGTCCCGATGCTGACTTTAATGATATTTCTATCCTTGATTCGTTGATCAGGATGTGCATGTGAGGTAGATTTGCATCTGATGGAAGTGTGTGTTGATGCTCTACCTGAGCAACATACCCAGTGGGATGACTTGATATTATCAACTCAATGTTGATTCACCTTATCTCTTTCATTTCTTCCTCCTTTTGAGTGAATATATCCTTAATCATGGGGGAATCATCTTCATGGGAAGATGAGGTGGGTCGTAGACCTTTATCTTACTCTTCTCCTTGTTGGGGATTTTCACGATATGTAGTGATGGATTTACTAAGGGTGTACCCAAATTTAAGAAAACTCTTTGGTTTCTAGTGTTCACTCCTCCAAGATCGGTGTGGACCATCTCCAAGAGGGAACCCACTTGTCCCATTTCCTCATTATTTGGATCATTTTTAGTGTGGTATATGGGGCTGATTTCCACAATTTTCACCAATACATACCACATTTGGGGTGGCATACTGGGTACTGAATGGTAGTAGATCTTCTTGCGTCCTTTATTGGATCTTCTCCATCCATTCTGTGATTCTCTTCACGTTTCTTGGTAAAGAGTGAATTGAAGAGAGCCCTGATATAACATTGCAGTACACCTCTGTTCTGGGGTATGTGATCCATGAAATGGGATGGAATTGGTTACCCATCTATCAATTTTTTTCCCTAGTTGGAAGAAGACAGACGTACGTTGGGTGGGAATTTGAGATAAAAACTTTCCCATCCCTACGGGCTGGGGTTGTAACAACCCAAAGTTTTCAATGGAAATTTCCTTCTTATAAATATGTCATATAATAACATGAAATCACAAAAAAAATGAACTATTAAGTACTATGTGACCTTTAAACATAATTTTGACACTTTTGTGTTTGGAATTTCGAAAATATGATATACAGGGTTGTGATCAGTAAGTTATTTAGAGTCTAACATGACCAACCTATGTTTTTGGTGAATAGTAACATACCCTTATGAATAGTGACATACCCTAATGAATAGTAAACTTACCTATGATAGTATATAAATAAGATTAAAGTGGAAGTATGATATACCTATATTTGGGAATAAGAAAATAAACGTTTTAAAATTGTTACTTTTCGAGTAAATTGTGATTTTAATTAAATTTAAATTAATCATATTTAGAAAATTATTTTTGAAATATGAATTTCATTTTTGGATTCTACACATCGAAAATCAGTTAGAGTGAATTTTTGGGATTTTTCTAAAATACTTGAATTTTTATGAATAGTAAAATACGATAATTTGTGATAAATGCTAAATAATGGATTTATTGAGTCATTTATGATGATATGATAATGTACGAAGAATTGGTTAGAAATCACATGCACTTATTTATTTTTTTCATATAATCATCACTATTTCTGGTCTTGAGGTAAAATAATAAACTAAGGAATTAAATATTTTAAAAACCCTCCTCTCATCCACTATAAATACCACCCCTCCTTACCTATTTTATTCACTCCTCTCAAGCCTTTTTCCTTGCCTATAATCTATCCAAATCTCTCTTAAAGCTCCTCCCCCACTTCCAACATCCCTTGGTCTCCTCAAAAGACCAAATACTCTCCCCTTAAGAGGCTCTCAAGGAAGATTGAATCAAGAGGTAAATTCTTCTTTCCTTTTCATTCTTTTTCTTTTCAAGTTCATTTATTTTATTTTCTATTCATTACTCTCCTCATACAAATGTTATGAAAAATCCAGTAACATACATATATTGGAATTTTTTATGATAATGGAATAATTTATTATCATCTCTCAGTTACCCTTATTTTATTTTAGTAGTAAAGACACCATCTGAGATGTGTTAATTTACCACATTCAAGGATGATGGGTTTTCAATTTCCATTACAGTCTTCAATTATGGCCATGAAACCATTTTCATGGTTGAACTAGACCATAATATATGTATTATTTATAATATATGGTTCTGTAATCATTTTTTACACATGTTTTTTATTTATAGAACAAAACATGTTCATTGTGGCCAAAAACTGCCAATTAACCCAAAAAATTGTCAACAAGGTTTTATATAATGATTCAAATTCACTCCAAGTAAAAAAATTAAATTTTCAACCATTTAACCTTATGTATGTTCAATAATAAAATATAACTTCAATTATGTACAACCACCTTCATCATACATGTTTATCCGAACATGAACCGATCATTAAAACCAAGGAAGTAAACAGACCCAAACAATAAAATTGAACCTCATAACCAATCAAAATGGTTATAAATTAACTTAAAAAGGTTATAATAAATATTTTAAATATATAATAGGTTATTTAATTATTAATTAATTAATCTAATTTGATTATTTAGGTCATTAATATCAAGTGGAGAACACCAACAGACTTAAGGTAAGGGATCCTCTCTATTTCACTTTTATTCAAGATTGTTCTATATGTTATGCCCTTTTATGTGTTATTAATAGTGATGGGGTATGATTATGCACCTCCCCCATATTTTACTCAAGATTTTTAAATTATTAGAAACCCCTTTATCTCTCATTAATCCCACTTAATTACACACGATACCATGTCGATATTTCGTGAGGGATTCAACCCGAACCTCCTTTATTCCTTCAAGTTTCTTTATCTTTATTCTTACCTAAATGAGGTTATATATTATTATTATTTTTACCTTATATGTGATATTTGAATGTTCCAAACTCATGTAACAAGTTCCATTCATCATTCTCTTTCAGGGATATACATGTTTTTAAGTGATTCCCTCCTCAATACTTCCCGATAAGAAAACCTGTTTTGAGGGAGATTCGTGAATTCTCACCTGATTTCAAGTAAAATATATATTCTATTTAAGCAAACATTTTATTTATAAAATAAGTCTTTTTATTGTGAAAACCTTCATGGTTCACTTCTGGTTTTTTATAAATTATTGTTCCCTTTCTGTTTTAAAGGATCTATAGTATTTTCTTTAAAACCTCTCAAAAATGTTTTAATGCTAAAATTTCTTAAATAATTTTCTTACATGTTGTCACTTCTATATGACATTAATTACCATGATACATGCCTATTTTACCTTTTTAATGTTCAATGTTTATTTTAGTTCCTTTCTTTCATGTACACTTTTATGATACACCCATTTTTATGCTTTATGTCATGGTTATCGTACCTAATCTTTTCCATGGGTAACCCTTATGTTTATATATGATTGATTATGTATGATTAATTATGTGGAAAAAATATTCATGGAATGTTAAGATCTGTGCACACAGATAGCTCTCCAATGCACTGGGTAATGTCAAGTCTCATGAGATGTTATGTGTGACGATATTGGCAGTTAGCCTTGGCTTGTGCTACTATGTGAAATGATCTTGGCGATTAGCCTTGACTCATACTAAAGTCATGTTTTATGTTACTTCCACCTTTATATGACTCCATGTTTATATGTTTCTATGTTTATATTTTAAGGTTCTATATGTTAAATTCCTTTTTATATCATCATGTCATGTCGTCTATTCCTTGTGTTAATGGTTTGTTCTTATGGTTATTCCCTTACTGGGATTTTACCTCATCCCTTTGTTCAGGTTATCCCCAGGTTATCCTATGAATATGTAAGTGCACAATGGAAGTTATGGGATATTTATGAAGACTAAATAAAGAAATGTTATATTTAGTTCCATGTTTTTAGTTTTATGTACCTAATCTTTAAAGAAATTATACTTCAAGATCCTTGACATGTACTATAATGAATAATTATGTTTAAAATCATGTAATGTTATGTGAATAGTATAGGGTCACTATAGTTGGTATTATAGGATGGTATAGTAGTTTTTGGATATAAGTAATAGAGATCCTAAGTGAGAACCTTAAGGATGAGACTAAGTAAAAGAAAACATCCCTAAATTTTGGTAAGTATAGAGTAAGTGGTTTATCAATAAAATAAATCCATGTATATATATAAATAGGTAGAGGTGGCTCTAACACAGATGTACCTAGGAGTGAAAACTCTGACAAAGAGTTTTAAGCCTGACCCGGAGTGTCCGGGTACACGACACGGGGCTTTACTGCACTCTTGGTTTGACACTCCCAGGGGATATGATTTGGTGAATTCATGAGGTTAGTACAAACCATTATTAAGGGAATAAAATAATCCTATAAGAATACAAGTTAATAAATAGATCATGGATAACCTAGATTTAAACCTAAGGAATAAAAAGTTAGGATATACTTCTCCTTTACAAGTTTATTCTTTTATGTTCAAAGTTTCATTTTTATGCTCAATAACTAAGTATTCAAGCCCTCTAATTGTACATTCTTTTTCTTAGTTCATGGAAGGAAATATAAGAACATGTAACAACAATCAATGTGATAGGTAATGTGATGATCACCCTAATGATATTCTTGATATGATGGGAAATGGTGCTCAAAACATCATGACAGTACTTTCTCAACCGGCACAAGTTATGAATAATAACTTGAATCATGTGGAACACCCTCCTCCTCCAAGGAAAGAACAAGTTTCTATTAAATTTTTCAGGCGAAAAAGGCCTCCCATGTTTAGTGGATCATCTGATTCCCTCCTCGCAGAACAGTGGATTAACTCCATTGAAAATATATTCTCCATCCTCCAGTTCTTATAAGAAGAGAAAGTTGTATTTGAAGTCTATCGTTTTAATGGGGAAACTGATCAGTGGTGAAAAATGATCAAGAATAAAAAGTCCCAAAAGGAAATTTATTCCATGTATTAGGATGAATTCAAGAGGATGTTTTTTAGTAAATATTTTCCTCGAACACTCCATCTCAAGATGGAAAGAGAGTTCCTTAGACTCAAGCAGAAGGAAGATGATTTCATCAAGGTGTATGAAGAAAAATTTACAAGTCCTTCAAGGTATTCCTCTGGCTTTTTCATGAACACCTAGAGTAAAGTGGATCACTTATTTACCAGACTAAATATGAGTCTGTGAAAAGCCTTGGTGATTCGAGACATTGAAAGTTATGAAGAGATTTTTTGCTATTAACTCAAGGTTAAAATAGAGATTGGAGAATTTCAGTGGTCTTGTGGGCCCAGTGACAAGAATCAGAAAATGGATAACAACATGGGTGGTCCAAAAAAGAAAATCCATGATGGAAAGAATTTTGACTATTCCGATTGTAAAATTTGTGGTAAGAAGCATCTTGAGAGATATCTAAAGAGAACCAAGAATTTCTTCAAATGTGGAAAGTTGGGAAATATAGCTACAAACTGCCGATGGGATATAAAGAATCATGTTAATGTGGAAGAATAAAGGAAGGTTCAGATCAACACTTAGCCTATAGTGTAGTGTTATAACTGTAAGGATCATGGGAATTATGCGAACAACTTCCATAAGTCAAGGGTTGTCAGAGGAAATCAACAGCAACCACCAAGGCAACAAGGAAGGTATTTTTCTATCACTATTGCTAAGGTAGATCTAGACAACGATGTGGTGATAGGTATGCTAGTTATTCATTCAAGAATAGAAAACATACTATTTAATTATGGTTCTATATATTCTTTCATATCTTGCATGTTTAGTAGAACTATTCAAATGCCACCTCAAAATTTGGAGGATAAGTTATCTATGAGAACAAAGAATGGGGAAATTATTTCATCCATGGTTTATAACTCCTCCCTAGATGAAATTTTTGAACTGAACCTCACATAAAATATCATCATAATTCCTTTAGTTGAGTTCAATTCTATCTTGGGAATGGATTTGATATCTTTATACAAATACAACATCAACTACGGGAAAGGGAGATTAATCTTCACATCCTGAAGCATCCTACAATTCATTACAAGTGTAAGGAGGAAGATGAATCTCCTTTAGAATCATTTTCTCAGGTGTGGATATTAATTCCTTATGAGCAAGAGTTTCTATCTCAAATGATTGAGACAATGGAGAGAATATGGCTCGAAGATATGAACATCATGAGGGATTACACTAATGTATTCTCTAAAGAGTTTCATGTTCTCCCTCCTGATCAAGAGGTTGAGTTCTCAATTGAACTTATTCCTGGATATCTACCTATATCAAAGACACCTTACAGAATGTCCATTATAGAGCTGAAGAGCTGAAGAAGCAGTTACAAGAGAATCTAGAGAAGGGTTTTATATTCATGAGTGCTTCAACATGGGGTGTGTCAGTCCTCTTCATCAAGAAGAAGTATGGATAAATGCGTCTATGAATTTATTATCGTGAGATCAATAAAATCATGACAAATAACAAGTATCCCCTTCCACAGATAGATGACTTATTCTATTAACTTCGTGGGGCCAATTATTTCTCTAAGGAGGACCTTCAGTCGGGATATCACTAATTGAAGGTGAGTAAGGAAGATATTCCCAACACTGCCTTTTGAATGAATTATGGACACTATGGGTTCATAGTGATGCCCTTCAGACTCACTAATGCTCCACAAATTTTTATGGATTTAATTAATAGAGTATTTAGAGATTACCTCGAAAAAAATTTGGTAGTCTTTATTAACTATATTCTGACATATTTCAAGAGAAAGGATGAACATGAGGAAAATTTGATTATTGTTCTAAAGACTTTGTAAACGGAGAAGATGTATGAAAAGTAAATTAATTGTGTGTTATGGATGGAGTAAGTATCATTCATGGGGCATGTTATCTCTAAAAAAGAGATATCTGAGGACCCTTATAAGACAAAGGCAATTGAAGAGTGTCCTAGGCCAACATCTATAATGGAGATCTGTAGTTTTTTAGGATAGCTGGGTATTATCGATGATTTTTGAAGAACTTTTCACAATTTTCAAACCCAATGACCAAGCTGACACTGATGAGAGTAATGTTTTTCTATACTCTAGAATGTGAATACTGTTTCAAGGAGATAAAAAAGAGTCTTATCACTACACCAATACGTACACTCCCAACAAGTGGATAACTCTTTGTGGTCTACAATGATTCATCAAAGAAAGTACTAGGCTCTGTTATGATTTAAAATGATAATTTGATAACTTGTACCTCAAGGAAACTAAAAATCCATGAGCAAAGCTATCCTATGCATGATCTGGAGTTGGCTGTTGTGATCTTTGTATTGAAAATATGGCGTAATTATATCTATGGGGAGAAATGTAAGATATATACTGACCACAAGAGTCTAAAATATATATTCACACAAAAAGATCTTAATATGAACCAGAGAATATGGATATAGCTTATTAAGGATTATCACTACTCAATCCACTACCATCCCAGTAAAGAAAATAAGGTGGTGTATTCTCTAATTAGAAATTATATTGCATCTTTATTAATGATGAGAATTAAAAAGGATCCAATATTCTTAGATTTGTAGAGGATGGACATGGGAATAATTAAGGGAGGAACATAATCAATACTTTCTCAAATGATTTCTCAACTATACCTCCTGGAGAAAATAAAGTATTCTCAAAGAAAATATATGAAAATTATGAAAATGGTGGAAGCTATTAGAAATGGGAAATCCTCAGAGTTCATGATTGATGAGGAAGGAGTTGAAAGATTTGGGTCACGATTATGTGTGCTATCCAATCCAGAGATAAAGAAGGAGCTTCTGAATGATGCACATAGATCAACCTTCTATATCCACCCAAGGAGCACAAAATGTAGGTTCTGGGCATAGTAAAAGCATGTTGGTGGGTGTACCCACATTTAATTTTTCCATTAACAATGATCAATCTGAGATCGGTCACGATAATAAAACACCGGATATTCAGAATATAATGAAGATCTAAAGAAAGGAAGGGAGTCTTTAAACCATAGAGAGTATCATCATATATTGGTTATAATTAATTTAATTAAAAGATGAGAATTACCATGTTGGAATTCTCTCTCCGTCGATGTTTCTAGTCACGATCTAATGTGATTTTTAGTACGTCGTACAATCCAAGTATAGGATTCCTCTAGCAGTGATCTACACATTTTCCACATACCTCTGGATATTGCCGAAGGGATCTCCAAGTGCTAGCATGGAAGATACTTCTCTTGCGATGTCCGCCTTTGATCGCCTTGAGAGCCGCTTCCTAAGCACTCTCCTTGATCCGGTGGAGGAGGATTTATCTCGTAACTTGAGAGAGTTCTTGGTGGAAAAAATATCTCTTGGCATGAGAGCTTTTTTAGATCTATTGTGCACAACCACCAAAAAATAGATAGTCTAATGAGAATAATATTTTTGGGATTTTAATAACTTAGAATAATAAAATGAATTAATTACCTGAAAGAATTTATTCATTTAATTTAATTCTTAGTATGACCACATGTCTAATAATAAAAGTTCACTATTATTATTAATTGACATGAGCCCAGTGAATTAAACCTGCTATTTTTTAATTAAATAAATATTATTATTTCTCACCAATCCCCAAAAAAAATACAAGGCTTGTATATTAATACACGACGTGTACTTTTGTTTTTCCATTTTTCTTTATTTCCTCCACCACATTTATTATACCTTGAATAATTTATATTTATTTATTAAATAAATATCACTACATTACTGCCTAATAAATATATTATTTCAGCCACAATATATTCTCTCGAATAACTAGTGTCGAAATAATTATGATCTGATGTCCTTGAATAATTCTTAAACCACAATTAGGAATAATATTTATTCAACCTGTTAAATGAATATTTAACTGAGATACTTGGAAACACTTAGTGTGTGACCCTCTAGGCCTCTTTCTCAATGGAATTAGGTGGAGCCTACCTAAAATCCAATGTTATCATATAAAAACACACCAAGGCACCCATAGAGAAAAAATTTAACACCGCAATGATGTGTCACCACCTACGAATGCTTACTGTGTAATGTAATCCCTTTGTCTTGATATCTCGAATCAAGCGGGTTGAATGCTAGTTCCATCAACCCATGTGCTCGATCATTCTTTATTTGAATTTTTGGAATTGAACTTCCTCATTCCTTACCACAGACATGGATTTATTTAGGCTATATCAATTCCATCAATGGTCCTGAGATATCAACTTATGTTATGGAATAGAAGAGCTAAATCCTTTCTCGCATTATCTATTAATGCAATATTACTCGTGATGCACCCAACATATCCTACCTCACTGTGAATAGTGTGTCATCATATTTTTTGTCAATACATCTATGTTCACAAGTTTTAATACCCGTTAATAATAATCTTAAAGTCTAAGGACCAATACACGCTTATCTAGATAGGAACATCCAATGACACTATGAAATGTGTATTTCCTACTGGTGGGTCTCATTCTCATAATATCCTCCTGAATATTACCAAGGGAACACACCATGAGAAGGTGCCTCGAAGTTTTATGATTCTTCACCCCTAATGGTCTATATTATTTATGTCCCTCAAATAACATCATCTGGCCATAGAAAATATATTCAATAATAGAGTTATGGCACTTCTGGGTTCCCATTATAGGAGGGATTTATGATGACCCTTTGGTGCAACTGTTATCATTAGGACCTTTTCACATGAATTTTTACATAGAATAACAATAAAGATGTGATAAGGTATTTCTTGAATAATAAATTACAAAGTATTTGGTTCTAGGCCACCAACTCCAACAGACTCCCACTTGGAATAGAGCCAACTACAAACAACCTTTAACCCACTAGATCTCACATGATATTCATGCTTCTACTGAGATAGGAATTTAGTAATGGGATCTACCACTTTCTCTTCCATGGACACTCTGCTCACTGCAACTTCACCTCTTTGATATAAATCCCACATGAGGTGATATTTAGAGAGAATTTGTTTTTTCCATTGGTGTGACCTTGGTTATTTTTCAAGATCCACCGCTACTGTATTATCACAATACAATGTGATAGGATATTTACTAATAGGAACCACATCAAGATACCGGATAATGTTCTGAATCCAGATGGATTCCTTGGATACATCAGAAGTCGCTATATATTCGGACTCCACTGTATAATCAGTGACAACTGGCTACTTTGAACTCTTCCAAATCACAGCTCCTCTGTTGATACATAAAACATATCCTGATTGAGACTTCAGATCATTATAATCTATTTGAAAACCAAAATTATCATACCCTCTGATGACAAGCTCCTCGTCTCCTCCATACACCAGGAACATATCATTAGTTCTTATCAAATACATAAAGATATTCTTAACAGCAGTCCAATGCTATTCACCTAGATCTGCTTGATATCTTCCTACCATGCTCAGTGCATAGGCAACATCAATACTGGTACATAACATCACATACATGATGGATCCTATAGATGAATCATATATTATCTTACTCATCCTATATTTATCATGTTGTTTCTGAGGACACATTCTCTTAGAAAGATATCGGTCATGTGACACTAGAACCAATACCCTCTTGGATTTTTCCATACTAAATCTCTTTAGTATCTAGTCAATGTATGTGCCCTAACTTATTCTAATAAAACTCTTGTATCTATCACGAATTATCTTGATCCCTAGAATGTAGGATGCTTCACCGAAGTCCTTCATGGAGAAACACTTGTTCAACCAGTCCTTAACTGACTGTAAGACTGTTAAATCGTTTCCAATAAGTAATATTTCATCAAAATATACTAATAGAATAATGAATGAATTACCATTAAACTTCTTATAAACACATGGATCACATTCATTCTTAGGGGAACTAAATTCCTTTCTAGCTTCATCAAATCAAACGTTCCATGGCCTGGATGCTTTCTTTAATCCATAAATGGATTTTTTTCAACTTAAAAACCTATTTGGCTTCACCTGGTGTCACAAAATCTTCTGGTTGTTTCATATAGACATCTTCCTTCACTATTGGAAATGGGTTTTATGCTAATGGATCTATACCCACAGTTTAAAGAAACTGTGGGTATAGAGTATTTGATTGAACCTATTCCCACAGTTTTTAAAAAAACTGTGGGTGCACCCCCTTGCATATCTTCCCTCACTCGGGAAACTCCCACCCTCCCACTTCGATGATCCCTAATCACCCCCTCCTATGAGCTTTTTCCTCCTCGGACTCCCCACCCCTCCCCACCTCCACCTCAACCTCTCCCTCCTAGCCTCTGCATCGAACTCCCGGCTTCAACCTCCGCATCAACCTCCTGGACTCCGCCTCCGCGTCAACCTCCCGGCCTCCGCCTCCCAGCCTTAGTCTCTGTGTCAACCTCCCAGCCTCCACCTCCACCTTGACCTCCCAGACTCTGCCTCTCGGCCCCCACCTCCCTCCCTCTGCCCTCCTGCCTCTGCGTCCACGTCTGCCTCCTCCTACCAGCATCTACCTCTACCTACCACAAATCCATAGGGATTTCTTTAGAGTTCTACAAGGATTTGTCTCCAAGTATAGAGTAATGGAAGTGATCTATGTTATTTTCTTCTCATAAATTATACGTAACTTGAAATAATAGAAGAGTCTATGAATCTAAAAGTATCTAATTAGTGGGATATAACCATGTGAGATGATGTTGATTATTCAAATGTGTCTAGAACATGGGATATAATGGAATGGCATTCTAAGAATAATGTTCTTTAGAAAAAATAGGATTATCAGTAGAGGGAAGAAGTGGGTGGTAAATGAAGGTACAAGGAGAGGATATTCATGAAGGGGTTTTAACAAAATTAAGGTGTATATTTTTATAAAATATTTTCTTCAATAGAAAAAACACATGACCATTTCTATAGTGACCAGCATGGTTGCAATGGATGGACTTCATCTAAGTTTCGGTGCTTTAGATGGGTTTATTCGGTAATTTTTTCACATATTAAGTTATATATGCATTAAATTAGGTAGTATAATTAGAAGTTACATTAGTCTCAACACATTCTATGGTCAGTGTGATATATCTGAGTTTAGTTTCTTCTCGTTGTTCTAGATTTACCAATATCGAGCCACAGCGGAAAGAAAAATGAGTTAGATATTTCTCTATATATCTTATGCCATTAAATATTGAGAAACT
Organism: Viscum album; assembly: GCA_963277665.1. NCBI lineage: Eukaryota > Viridiplantae > Streptophyta > Magnoliopsida > Santalales > Viscaceae > Viscum > Viscum album. Next base: position 1,529,472,194 of record OY728137.1, read on the forward strand.
AGGATTTACAAAATTGGACATAGGTGGATTCCAATACACTAAATCATGATATGGTTTCTTCTCAAACTATATTGGTGCACACCATACTTCAAAAGCCTTTAATCGAGTGGTAATAACATCCAACATCTCTATATGTGATTATTTTTCTTATATAAAAATTTAACCAAGATAGCCTCTTTGAGGTTATACCAGGTGAATTGTTGGAACTTTTGACTATTGATATCCCAGTACATGAAAACCATGTTTATCAATGGATGTATCAGTTAATCAAATAGGTTGATGTTTTCTATGGTCGGTTGTGTGGGTCGACTCTAATTTCATGGGCTGAACAGTATCCTCTTTCCAGAGATGGCTAGAAAAGATAGATATGGAAACTTAATCTTGAAAATTAAAATAAAAAAATTATGTTTCCCTAAGTAACTCAACATTAACACGTTCAATATTTTATATTTTATCTTGAAATATGAAATTTATTATTTGATAGAGAGGAAATCAACACATACAAGTTGAAGGTGGGATACAGATATAGCCACATTTTTCTTTTGATCCTAAAACATTAAGTGTTTCTTTATTAACTACACTATAGGTTTCTAGAGCTATAATATTTTATTATCCTTCCCACTCTATGATAATAAATGAATTTTATCATTCCATATTCACTAAGAATAATATAGATGGTATTAATTATTCTTCTCACCTAATAAATTTGAAAGAGGATTGTGTTGAATTTCTGGTGTCACATACTTCATTTCCAAGTGATGTTTCAATACCCATCTATATTGATGATAATAGAGCCATTATTGATGGATAATATAGTGTCATTAAACTATCATTGTGTGAAGAGTAACTTGATTAATTTACTGAATAAATTATCTTAAGGAGATACCAAAAGATTCATAAGACTTTTGTACCTAATGAATATAGTGTAACATCAAGAGCATGAATTTAATTTGAATAATAAAAATGATTCGGTGACTTTTGAAGATGATAATTCTAGTTTTGATACATTATAGTGATTAAATTAGATACATGAGGAGATTTTTTATATGACTCATAATATCATATGGGATCTTCAGGAATTGTCAGATAGTTTTAAACATGTTATATGAAAATGAGTTATTAAAATCATTTGTGATTGAAATGGTAACATTTAGAGATAAAAATATAATTTATAGGTAAATGTATATAATCCAAGAGATGGTATTGATTATCAAGAAAATTTTTCACTGGTTTCCACTGAAGAAGAATTTTGAGTTATTATGTTCTTAGCATCTCATATTGATTTAGATAATTATCAAATGATTATTAAAACAAATTTTTTTAAATGGAGATTTTGGTAAAAAAAAATATATGGTTTATCATGATGATTTTATTAAAATGGTTTTTTGAAATTTTTTATATAAGATAAATAAATCCATTTATATGATAAGATATGCTTCAGGACAATGGTATCAAAATTTTGTATATGTGATAACTTATTTTTATTTTAAATAGAGTGATTCTGATCACTTTATTTATTTAAAATAATCTTAAAATTAATGAATTTATTTAAAATCTAGTAAAATAAGATTTATAATTAATTTTTCTTATATTTATGGCCTTTTTTAGCTAGTAGCTTTGTTAATAAATTTAATTAGATAAAACTGATGTTGAGTGAGTACTTTGATATAAAAATACTTGCCAATGATTATATTGTTTTAGGCATCCAAATTTATAATGGTATGTCCTATAATAATCATGTATTCTCCTATAGAAAAATATATTGAAACAATCCCTAAGTAGTTTAACTCAAATTTTATCTCCTCTAATACTACACCTATTTTGAGAAATTATGATCTTTCTAAATTCTAAAGTCCTCAATGTTAAAGAAATAAATTACATGAAAATTTATTATATGAATTCATTATTGGTAATTTGATATTTTATCATCTTTATACTCATCCTAAGAATTGTTCTATTATTATAACTCCAGTAACCTTATCTTGAATTTATTGAGCACATCAAAGGTTTTACTCTCTATGCTGAGAGATTCCTCATTTGGTTCAACATTCTTCCCATCATATTTCTTTAAAGTTATACCTTTGTTGTTTAACTTGGTATTCAATTAAATTTTGGCCTCTAACTTAGATATGAGCATGTATTCTATATTTTCTTCTTCCCCAACATCTTATTTAGTACTTAAGGTTTTTTTGTTGACATTCCACATATTCAATGAAATTGGTGATTTTCTTTGGTGATTCATCCACTAATTGGTTACTAGAGGAAGTGTATTCTTCTTATTATTTACTCATCAAATTTTTTCTATTTCTTCCAGGGAATTTGTTATTGATGTCATTAGACATGTACACTATTCTATAGGTGTATGTATACAATCTAATGGTAGTGGTATTATGTGAATTTTTTTCTTCTAAATAGTCCTTCCAATATAAGTCGTTTCCTCCTTGCTTGCAAGAACATGTTTTGACCAATCGGGCATTTTGGTTATTATATTGGGATAATGACTTGTATAGTCACAAGATATAGATATGTTCTAGTTTAGTTTTTATATTAGTTTCTTTATCACATTGGCCACTTAGGCCTTTTAATTCTTTCTACGGATGGTGGGTAGTTATATTCTGCAAAGGGGGCCAAAAGGGAACTGGGGGTGGCTATGTGGTTTTCTTTGTAGGGGAGGGAGATCAGGGCAGTGGAGTGATTAATTAGTATGTTTATTTATTTTATACTTTTGTACTGTGCTGTTTTTGTTTATTTTCTTTTCCTTCAGTATGAACATTCATCATACAGATGAGTTGTGCTGAAATTTTATTTATTTTCTGATGTTGTTTTAATTAATCTTTTGTGGGTGAAATCATTCCTGAGTGGTGATTCCTTGATTCTTGGACACTTGTTCCAGCCCATGGGCATAGCCCATCCACCTTAGTCTATTCTAATATTCCTATATTAGAGTCTATTTTTGAACCATGGGAGGGGATAAAAATAATTACTAACTTCTCCTACTTCCAATTTTCCACATCAACCTCTTCAATTTCTACATCACCTTTTGGAATTTCTTTCTAGTACGTGATTCTCTAAGATAATCCTTAGCATATATTGATTTAATTTATAGATTCACATTCCAAACTATTTATCTCTCATGTTTTTGGTTCATGTTTTAGATTTAAAACATTCAGATACTTCTCCATCAATCATAGAAAAAATCCATCTTCCATACTCAACATGAGTCATTAACTATTTTCAAATATTTATGATGATTGTTACATTAAATAATCAGTATAGAATCGCCTTAAGTAACTTCTAAAAGATCATTCACAAAACTTCGAATTATTCCAAACAGATAAAACTAATGTATCACTTTGATTGTAACACATAAATATTATATTCCAAGCTATTACATAAGAAACTGTTAATCTTTTAAATCATTATGAGAAGTTTCTTCATTCCACATTCTTAAGATATTTTATCTTCTAGTCAAGTCTTATGAACCATTTCAAGGTTATCTCATTTATCTTCCATTCATGCCTCTATTTCCAGTGATCGGTACTATATTTTGGATAAACGATAGCTTTTGTCTATGAAACATCTTTTGAAAATGTATCGGAATTATTTCTTCACTTCAACATATCTTCCAAATGTGCACTTTTCTTCATCTATCATCTTATAGATTCACTTTATATTAGCACCAATAACTCATCTTGTATCTTTGGGACAATAAATTATATAATAATTCATCTTCTACCTAATGTTAATATTTTAGAAATAATGATTCTAGAAACCAAGTTTGAGTTACTATAGAAACCCAGTGCAGGAAGATATATGATCCTTACATCGATGTCCGGACTCCTACATGAATTCCAATAATCTTATATCGATCCTTGGTAGATGTAATCACTCATAGGTCATTATTTGGCTGCATGACTCTTATGTCGGCTCATCCTTTGTCATATTTTGACTTATATTCCACTTCATAAAGATAAATGATCTTTACAATCATAAAAATGATGCAAAAACCCAAATCATCCTTAATGGTTTTTCAGTCAGTTCTTCAGTTGATCCTTACGTAGTTGGAAAATTGTCCTTATGGACACAAGGGAGGGTTCATTCCTTTTCCATCTTTTTTATCTCTCTAGAAAATTATTCTTACATCGATCCAAATGACTCTTACATTGATCTGAATGACTGATACGAATTTCCATGAATGAATGTTTTGTAAATTTTCAACTCCAGCATAGAAATTTCATCTTTGATCGATCTCACCTCAGGTCAACTCAGAATTACTTCAAGGAATTCTCATATTCTTAAAAGCATCATCCAAATGATTTTTTTTAAAATGGATGGATTCTCCAATAATCAACCAGCTTCACGCATGATTTTTGATTGTGTACAAGTCATTAGGTGGACTGTGTATGATTCATTGGGGGTTTTCTACGGGTCATCTGAGAAATTTCATACGGGTCATTACCTTAAGGAAATTTCAGAATATGTTTGACCAACATCAGTAGATACAATTATGATATATTTTATTAATCATAAAAAATGTGCCCCTAGGGTGTAGCTTAGTGGTAGTTTCTCCTACGGGTCTCAGAAAGATCTCGAGTTTGAGTCTCGCCAAGTACATCACTGCATTTTATGTTTCCTGTTTTTCTTTGTAATGTAGCCCTTTTCCCTGAATTAACTGAGGCTTCTGCCTCAACTTTTGAAAAATGGTTAATTTTGTGGTAATTTTTGAGTGGAGATAATCAAGGAAAAGTTTTCCAACTTCACTTCTGATATGTTGTGGATACCACCGAAACCATTTCATTATCACTTTTCCATATTTCCATACAATTCGGCTAAGCAAGCATCACAATTGATTATTCACAACACCTTCATAGAGATAAACTGATCAACATCATCCACACTCCATGGGTAAAAACTCTTTTATTAAATCAAACTAGGTGCCACAAATTCTGCACATGATCTCCAAGAAATTTATTCATCCAACTTTGTCATATGACTTGATCTTATATTTCCAATGGTAGAACATTATTTCATTTCTATAAAATTGATCTCAGTTATTCCAATGGAAAAACTTAATTTCATTTCTCTACCACGTAAACAATGGTGGAACCTACCAAAGTTAAAGTGAGATCGGAAGGATCACTATAGGTGTTATGAGTTTAACCTATTCCTAGGTGTGGTGAATGAAACACCAGTATAAGAGGACCGCAGGCTGGGGGAAAGGAAGTGCAGGGGGATGGGGACGGGGAGGGGGACCGGTAATGTAGGGGGCTGGGGGAGGGTGGGAGAGGCAGTGTAGGGGTTGGGGGAAGGGATTGGGAGGGGAGGGAAGGGGAGCAGGTAGTGCAGGGGTCTGGGGGAGGATGGGGGAGGCAGTGCAGGGGGATGTGTGAGGGTATGGGAGGAGTTGGGAGGGTCAGGCAGTGTAGGGGGCTGGGGAGGGGAGGGGTGAAGGTAGTGTAGGGGTTGGTAAGGGGAGGGGGGAAGGCAGTTTAAGGGTTGGGGAAGACAAGATGGGAGGGTGGGGGAGGAATTGTAGGGGGTTAGGGAGGGGAGGGGGTAGAACTTCAATTCATTTTCATACGATTGATCTCAAATATTCCAATGGAAAAACTTAATTTAATTTCTCTATAACTGAAAAAATGGAGGCACCATTGGAGACACCTACTAACTTCCAAGTTTTAAAATGCATCACCAATCCTCATTAATTTTTCAGAGCTCAACATATTTTTGTATCAAGAATTCAGAACTCTATTTCAAATCATCAACCAGCTTAGGGACACCAACTTCCTTCCAAGCATCTTATCTTCATCACATATTTACATCATGCATATTTTATCCTTCATTGAAAACAAATACAAAATAAACACAAAGTGGCTTCAACAGATTCAGGTGTTTGGATTCAACTGGTAGTGTTTTTATCTCACGACATGTTTTCCTTGAAGAATCATGGTTTTCTTTTCATCATTGGCACTCATATTTATCATTATAAATTTTTTATGAAAGTAGATCCAAATCTTGTTTATTTCCTCTTTTAGTGGATTATTTGTTTCCCATCACTAAAGAGGTTGATAGCCAAGGTTCTTCAATTTAATTTTATGGTTCGCTGCCTATTGTTTTATCCTCTTCTCCTCAGCCTAGTTCACTTTTTACTGCTTCAGTTTCCCTTGATGAGTCTCTTGGTGCTCATCCCACCATAGTGCAGTTTTTTGGATATCCTCTTAGTGAGAATTCTTTGAGACAATATCTTGATGATTCTTCTACCTTAGAGTAGTCTTTGTGCTAGTCAAAACCCATTCCATTCCTCATTATTCTTATCCTATGACCACATGTTTCAAGGTTGGTATTTTTAAACCCAAAGTTTATATTTCTATTTGGGAACCTAGATCTTTTAAGGATGCCTTGTTTTTACCTTAGTGGAATCAAGAGATTAATTAGAGTTTTTAACTTTACTTATAAATCATACCTTGTCTTTAGTTTCCTTTGTTTGATTCATTTCTTAGTTTGGGTTAATATTTTTCTGATATTTTTTGTTGATTCGGTTATTCATTTTGTTTATTTTCAGTCACTATTCTTTGTTTAGTTTGAGCTTTCCCTCACCCGACAATTTTTCTTGTATGGTTTGAGTTTTGTTGATTAATTGTTTAATTTGATTCAATGTTTAGTTTTAGGGGGCTTGGTATAGGGTGGTGGGGTTGGGTGCAGGGGGACATGGGTGCATGGGGTGGGGCTGGGTGCAGGGAGGAGAAGGGGCTGAGTGTAGGGGGTGGGACTGGGTGCAGGGTGGGGGGGGGGGAGGGGCTGGTTGTAGAGTGGAGGGTGCAGGGGGGAGGGGGCTAGGTGGAGGGGTTGGTGTTGGGTGAAGGGAGGGGGGCTGGGAGCAGGGGTGGGGCTGGGTGCAGGGGGGTGGGGGTGGGTGCAGTGTGGAGGGGGCTGGGTGTGGGGGCAGTGGGGGCGTAGAGGGGTCCAGGAGGGGGGGTACTGGGGGTGCAGGTGGGGGTGTCTAGGGGGAGGGGGTGTCCAGGGGGTGTCTAGGGGTGTCCAGGGGGTGTCTAGGGGGTGTCTAGGGGGGGTCCTATGGGGTTGTCTAGGGGGGTCTAGGGTGTGTCTGGGGGGTCCAATGGGGGTGTCCAAGGGGGTGTCTAAGGGGGTCCATTGGGGGGAGTCCAAGGGGGTGTCCAGGGGGTCCAATGGGGGGTGTTCTGGGGGGATGTCCAAGGGGGGTGTCTAAGGGGGGTGTCCAGGGGGTCCAGGGGGGGTGTTTAGGGTGGGTGTTCCAGGGGGGTGTCTAGGGGGGTCTAGTGGGAGGTGTCCAGTGGGGTCCAATGGGGGGTGTCTAGGGGGTGTCCAAGGGGGTGTTCGGGGGGTCCCATGGGGGTGTCTGGGGGTGTGTTCAAGGGGGGTGTCTGGGGGGTATCTAGCAGAGGGTGTCTAGTGGGGGGGTGTGCAGGGGGGTGTCTAGTGTGGAGGGGTGTCCAGGGGGTGAAAGGGGGTTCTATCCAGGGAGAGAGTGAGGATATGTAAGGGGTGTGCAAGGGGGAGGGGATGTGGTTTCATAGAGGCTCTATTTTTTCTGATAAGAACATTTCCATTATTTCACATTGCATTCTTGTTTGCAGAAGAAAGGTGAAACCAAGGTGGGCAGATGATTTTTTTGGGAAAACCATCTATACCCAAGTTTCTTTAAACTATGGGTATATATGCTACTGTGAAACTATCTATACTCACTGTTCAACAAACCGTGGGTATGTATACTATGAAGAAAACCATCTATACCCACAGTTTACTTAATCGTGGGTATATAATTTTTGTTGTGAAAATGTATACCCATGGTTCTGTAAACCGTGGGTATAGATGTATACCCGTGGTTTACTAGAACCATGGGTAACATGAAATTCCAGTGGGTTATACCAATGCTTTCTACAAAACTATGGGTATAGGGAAATCCTGACGCCTCGGGAGCCCACGGTTCATGAAACCATGGGTATATGGAAATTTTCCAATTATGCTAAAGGTTCCTGTTAAGGAATTCTGTTTTGACATAAATTTTCCAAATCTCATAGTCATGGTAATATTTTATGGAAAGTATGATTCTTATGGATTTAAACATTACAAATGGTGATAAGGTTTCATCATAGTGAATTCTTTGATGCTGTCTGAATCCTTTAGCCACTAGGCTTTATTTATAGGTGAAAACTTGACCTTCCTTGTCCAACTTTCTCTTGAATACCCATTTACATCCAACATGCTTTACATAAATTGTCTCATTTAACAAAACCCATACTTGGTTCTGATACATGGAATCCATCTCATATTTGATTGATTCTAGCCATCTTGTATCTTCTCATCTCTCTAATACTCCCTTGTAGGAGGGAGGTTCATCATTGTCCAACAATAATGATTCGCCATCCTCAGTGACTAGGAAACCAAATAGTTCTAGTTCCCTTACCTATCTTAAGCTTCTACAAGGTACTTGTGTTTCTAGAACCTCTTCCATGGGGACCTGGGGAACTTTTTCCCATACCAACTCTTCTGTATCTTGAGCATTAACTTTGTCAAAGTCAATCTTGATCCCACTATCCTTTTTGAGGATGTTCCCCCTCTCAAGAAAGACGACTTGTCTGGCCACAATGACTTTCTAGTCTAAAGGGTAATATAGGTAATATCATTTCTTTTCCTTGGGATATTCTATAAAGATACACTTTGTGTCTGGGGTTCTAGTTTATTGCATGATAAGACCTTAAAAAATGCCTCGCATCCCCATACACGTCTGTGCAACAAAATGGGTTTCTTTCTATTCCATATCTCATAGGGAATTCCATTTTCCACCTTAGTTGGTACTCGATTTAATGTGTATGTTGTAGTTTTTAATGAAAATCCCCAAAAGGATAATGGAAGATCTATATAACTCATCATCGACCTCACCATGTTCAACATGGTTCAGTTTCTCCTATCACTAACTGTAACGACCCGAAAGTTTGAATAAATCTTGTTTCCTAATTTTATGTGTTATTTTATTTTATTTTTATACTCAACAAAAATGTTTCATTTGATAACATGAGTATAATTAAAATGATACCATTGGTTTTTTACTGTTATATGACCATTGGTCAATATGACCGCTGGAAACTAAACGTTTTGATTATTGTCTCTAAATACAAGTAATCTTGGTTAATTAAAATAGAAAGAAGATTCGATGGCATCACCCAGTAGTCTTGGACCGATCGAAGCCCATCTAAAAGAACTTGGGAAGGAGGTAGCACCACTGGGCTTTGTTCTGGACCAAACCCAAGCTGAACTTCATCGTGTGAAGCTAGAACGGGATCGCCTTCGCGAGAAGTTCAAACTGATAGAAATTACTACTCGTGCGATGTTGTCCGAGACTCCCTCAGATTCTCTAACCTTAGCACACCTTACACTTAGGTCCTATGCTGGTGTGATAAGGGTCTATGTAAGGAGACCATAACTGCCTTGTGTAATCCTTTGTTTTAAATAAAAATTGGGATTTCTTCTTATGATGAAGTTTATGAATTTTCAAATGACCGGATAAATATAGTATGCATATTTTTTTATGAATTTTAGAGAAAGGATATTTTAAAAATGTTTATGTAAACCTTAAATAAATAAAAATGTGTAATGATTTCCAAAAAATGGTCTTCTACAAATATGTTCAGTACAGAATTTAGAGTCTAATAAGATCAACTTAATTTTTGATGAATAATAAATTATGAATAGTGATTTTATGCTTAGGATTAGTAATGTGACCAAATTGATTAGTAATCTCACTTAAATAAAGTATTAATATAATCTAGGCACCTTGATTAAGTAATGTGATTCAATAAAATGGTTAAAAACGGTTTCATAAATTATTATTCAAGTATTAGTTTTTTCAGGTGAATAGTGTTTTTTAATTAAAAATTAAATTAAAAATATTTAGAAAATTATTTTTATAAAATGGATTTCATTTTTGAACTCAGAGCATCGATATTATGTTAAGGTAATTTTTGGGGATTTTTCTAAAAATAAAGAATTTTCGGTGAATAGTGTATTTATTTAAAAAATAAATTAAAAATATTTAGAAAATTATTTTTATAAAATGGAGTTCATTTTTGAAATCAAAGCATTGATATTTGGTTAAGGAGAAATTTTGGGATTTTTCTGAGAAAGTTGAATTTTCAGTGAATAGTAAAAATACAGTTTTAGGGTTTTGGTATGTTTAATGACATCATAATTGTGTCATGATGATGTAATGAGATATTTTAAAGGATGTTAAACTAAAGAGAATGAATTATTTTGTGGGGGTCCCCATGTGGCCTAACTTTATGGTAAGTACCATGGGAGGGCCCATGCTTTTGAGAAAACCACTTTTGAGGTGTCCCTTGGCCATTAATGCTTTGTCCCCTCACTTTCCCTATAAATACCAAGCCCTCCTCTCAACTTTTCGTCTCCAAAACCATCCTCAACGAAGTTCTGGTCTCCTTACCTCCCAAGTAGTCCTCCCAAGGTGCCCCCAATCCCTCAAGGTCCCATCCTTTGAGTTTTAAGAGTTACGTTTTAAGGTAAGGGATTCGACCCCTCTCTTTCTTTTCAAGTGATCTCTTTTATGTCATTCCTTTTATGCTCCATGTTCTTATGTTGGAGGATATTCTTTTATACTACTCTTACTTACCTTTTTATGTTCATATAATGAGAGATCCCCTATTACTCTCATTATTTCGTTTTATGAAGTTTTACGTGGCGCCGTTAGGCTGCCCAAATTTTTGTAACGGATTCTTTCTCCCTTCTCATTTTTCAAGATCTATTTTCATGTAAAGTATTTCAAGTTCCTTTTTATTATTTTGGGGTATGATCTCTAAATTTATCATACTGATCTTTTATTATCATATGATTAGAGACCCCATTTTATCTCTTCAATTCAGTATTTTGAAGTTTTAAGTGGCGCCGTTAGGCTGCCGAATTTTTAAGTGGTTCTTCACCCTTCTCGTTTTGAAGTTCTACATTCATGTCAATTCTTTCAAGTTACTTTTTGTTGTGTTGGGGTATGATCTCTATATATATCATACTAGACTCTTATGTTCATATTATTAGAGACCCTATTTGATCTCTTCAATTCAGTATTTTGATGTTTTAAGTGGCGTCGTTAGGCTGCCGAATTTTTAAGTGGTTCTTCACCCTTCTCGTTTTGAAGTTCTACTTTCATGTCAATTCTTTCAAGTTCCTTTTTGTTGTGTTGGGGTATGATATCTATATATATCATACTGGACTCTTATGATAATATTATGAGAGACCCTATTTGATCTCTTCAATTCAGTATTTTGATGTTTTAAGTGGCGCCGTTAGGCTGCCGAATTTTTAAGTGGTTCTTCACCCTTCTCATTTTGAAGTTCTACTTTCATGTCAATTATTTCAAGTTCCTTTTTGTTATGTTGGGGTATGATTTATATATCTATCATACTGTAATATTATGTTCATATGATGATAGACCCCATTTTATCTCTTCAAATCAGTATTTTGAAGTTTTAAGTGGCACTGTTAGGCTACCGAATTTTTAAGGGATTCTTTCACCCTTCTCCTTTTCAAAGTTCTAATTCCATGTCAAGTCTTGAAAGTTCCTTTTTATCATGTTGTGGTATGATCTATATATCTATCATACTTATCTCTTATGATCATATGATGAGATACCCTATTTGATCTGTTCAAATCATTTTTGTTGAAGTTTAAGTGACGCCGTTAGGCTGCCGAATTTTCATAAGAGAAATCAAATTTTTGTCTTCCTTCCATGTTTTTCATTTCAAATGGTATGTCCTTTAAATTGAATCACCATGTCCATATATCCTTCTTATTATGTCCCTCTACTGTTTCATGGGTCAATTATGATTGTTCGACCCATGTTCCCTCTCTTTTCAAAGTTTTCTAAAACCTTGTAACATAGTCGTTATGCTGCAGAATTTTTGTCTCAAAATGCCTCTCTTTTCTCAAAATTATTTTATGTTATAAAGTGAATACTCAAAGATCTTACTTATACATGGGTATTCACATATATATAAAAATGTTCTATTTTAAATTCTGGGATTTACATACATGATACCCGCTTTCCCTTTTCGTGGGTTTAAAGTAACGTAACGATCATGTCTTTAAAGCAGTTTTTTTAAAACGTTATGATTATGAAATGAGACCCATTTATTTTATGATATATGGGTTATTTATGAAATGGTTGATGATGATATATGTGTCTCACATGATAATAAAGGAAAATTTAAGGGTGCGCCCTGATAGCGCCCCATTGCATTGGGTAATGATGTAACCACTAGAGATTACAATTTTTACGATACCTTGGTGAATAACCTTGGTAATTTTAAAATGACACCTTGGGGATGGACCTTGGTGATATGTTCATGATTTTCTATATTAAATGTTGCAGCCACATCTTCAAGTTATGAAAAATGTTATTTTTATTATGATATATCTCATCATTTCTTTCTCATTCCTTAAAGTTCTTTTCATGACCTTATTGAAGTATCTCAAGTTCACATGTAAAATGTTTCTCTTGTTTTCCTTACTGGGCCTTCTGCTCACCCTTTCTTTTGATGTATATTCCCAGGTTATGAGATGCAGTAATGAATCTAGGATGAACATGAGGAGAATCCTTTCAAGTGTTTAAGAAGAATGTTTTATGTTTTCATGTTTTAAGTTCCTGGTTTCCAAGACACTAAACCTTAAAGATCCTCGGTTTTGTAAAATGTAATGAAAGTTTATGTGATAAAAAGGTGGGATTCTATACTAACACCATTACACTATAGTGTATAAGGAGGAGTGAGTTGAGATATAATCCCAAACTTCTGTAAAAGTTCGATGAACTCTTGGTTCAGATATTCTCCACCTCGATATGATTGAAGTTTCTTTATCTTCTTACCAAGTTGATTCTCTACTTAATTCATTAATTCCTTAAATTTCTCTAAGGAATCTAACTTATACCACATTAAGTATACATATCCATATCTACTCAAATCATCAGTCAAAGTAATGATGTAAGAATATCCACCTCTATATTCTACTGTAAATGGTTCACACACATATGTATGCACCAATCCTAGAAGCTCTGTGGCCCTTTTATCCTTTCCACTAAAATGAGGATTGATCATTTTACCTTGTAAACAAGCATGACATATATAAAGTGGTTTTATATTATTAGAGTCTAAATAACCATCTTGTAAGAGCTTTGTCAAGCGCTTCTCATTTACATGACTGATATGGTGATGCCACGATTGGGTGATGTGTGATTCATGTGAGTTTGTTTCATTATCGATTTCCAATACATGGTTTTTGTAATTTAATACATACAAAACATTATTTAAATGTGCCATATCATAACATACATTGTTCTTATAAAATAAACAACACTTATTTACAAACTTGAAAATAAATCCATCCATATCCAAACATTATACATAAATTATGTTCTTGGTAACACTAGGAACATAATAATAGTTATGTAAAACCAAAAGCATCCTAGATGGAAATGAGAGATGGTAATCGCCAATGGACAACACAGCTAGTCTCACACCATTGGAAGCTCAAAGATTCACCTCTCCTCTAGAAATAATTCTAAATCTACTTGGTTCCTACATTTGAATACATATGTGATCCCCGCAATTTGTATCTAATACCCAATGTATAGAAATGGAAAGATTACACTTGATAAAGAATGCACCTTTATTATCCCCACGCTTATGAATGATGTTCCTCTTCCAGTGGCATGGATTAACACATGAAAAACATACAGCCTCTCGTTCCTTGCCCTGCCTTTGGATCTTTCCCTTCTTGGAGGGACAGTGCTCTGGGGCTTTAGACTGTTTATGAATCCTTATCCCCTTTGCATTGTCTTTACTTTTCTTATTCACTATAAGAACAGAAGATTTTTCATGCCTCATATCCTTATCTACCTGGTAAATTAATGTCAGAAGTTCTGATAGACTCTTCTCATTGTTTATCATGTTGTAATTGAAAATAACGTAAGAGAAGGTATTAGGAATTGATGATAGGATGAGATCTATATGCAACTCATATGGGAACTTAATCCCTAAGATGTCCAGGCATTCAATTTTGCTAATAATATTGACTACATGAGACCAAGATGGCACAGACTCTTGAATATCAGTTGCAAAAGAATCTTTGGAGATCTCATATCTCTCCTGTCTCTCCTTCTCTTGATAGAGATCCTTAAGGTGAGACATCATGTTATATGCATCCATGTTTTCATGTTTCTTCAAGAGCTCATTAGAAATGGATGATAGCATGAAACATTAGACATCTATGGCATCATCGATATGTTTCATATAGAGAGATAGTTCCTCATCACTGACCTCTTTTCCAGGTGCAACTAGAATAGGCTCCTATAGCACATATAATTTCCTCTCGTGGCAAAGGATGACGCATAAATGCCTCTACCATTCCTGAAAATTGGTGTCAGTGATAAGGTTTTTCTTCTTGAGTATGGTTCGAAATGATATGTTTGAAGTCATTTTTCTTGTCATATCTACAAATTAAGATGATAAAATATTTTGTAATTTATCATGATAAAACTGAGACAAATAAACAAATTAATACTTTTAGTCTCCCACTATTTTATCGAAATCTAATATCCCTCACAATTGACTTCAGAATATTTTGTTGCCTGAATATTCTAGTTTCAAGGATCTATATTTTCCTTTGCATTTCCCCAACTAGGGTGGGTCAAGAAACTTTAAGGGTTTTAGGTAGGCATTCCAAATTCCAACTACATTAACTCACAGTTCCTTGATCCACTGAGTAGACTCCCTAATCCTGAAACCCATTTATTTTGGATTTCCTCAACCTTTTCATCTTGGTCACACCAAGCCTTGTTGTTGCAGTCAACCCTTGATGTGAACCAAGTTAATTTATCCCAAAAACTAGAATTATAATTCCATGATAATTGAAAGCACCCCAACTGGGGTTGGTCAAGCACGTTGAACTATGGTTTGATTCTAACCAAGATTATGGAAGGTTATACCGACTTAATATTTCTTTGATGGATTTTATCCTTATATGTAAATTTCAATTTATTGTGTTTCTTACATGATTGTTAATATTAAGTGGGATATACTTAAGTAATTAAACATGTCTAAGATAATATTTTACACATAATCCATTCTTATTTTAGTTCCATCTTTCATGCTTTTTTAATTCATTAATTATGTGATCGTGAAAACACACCCACAATAAATAAAACATGCAACTGATAGAAGTAAAATAAATGGTATGATCATGAGATTGTTCTATTGGTTAGTTTATCTAGCGTTTGAAAAACTAACCCAAGACTGTGATGCCCCAACTCCCGAGTACCTAGAGTCAGTGCCATACAAAGGATCGAATTCGGTTCAGGCTCTCGGAAACCAGCTACTGTTGAGATGTTTCATCTACTAAAATTTTTTACCTAAAAAAATTTAATTAAGAACTTAGGGTGAGCATACAAATTCCTAGTAAGGGGTTTAAAAATAATATACTATATACAATTAAATTTTGAAAACATTCTTTAAAATTTCCATAAAACATTTTTTCAAAAGAGTTGTAACACATTTAACATACCAAGACAATTTTCTAAGAGATATATGTGCACAATTTAAAACATACTGACATTATCATGATTCAATTACAGACATGCTCTTTTAGAATAGTAAGTAAAAACATTTAATGCTAAAATTCAAGTACAAAATTAATAACTAAGTGTAATGCAAGATCAGAGTTGCACAAATAATAAACTCAATTTCATTCTTTACTTTTGTGAAGCATACACTGGCCATAAAGTCTCTGAATATTGCATAACTAATATTCCATACTTATACTTCTTCTGATTCTCATAATCATAAGTCTTTTAACCAGGAATATTCTACTAGTCAAATATTCCTTTGGTTAATTAATTTACTATCTTAATGAAGAAATTGCATATGTAGGACCATGTCAAGGCATCGTGCCATGACCTAGGAACTAACTGTAACCAGACCCCAACCCGGAGAGCCTCTGTAAGCAGACTCCAACCCGGAGTGCCTCTGTAACTGGACACCAACCCATAGTTCCTCTGTAACCAGACACCAACCCATAGGGTCTGTTGTAACCGTACCCCAACCCAGAGGGATTACTTTTACCGGTCCCCACCTCAGAACATACTAGGTCCAATTCATTCCTCATACCTATAAATCAAAGTGCACATCCCACTTTGATTTATTAAAATTACTTAGCACATATCAACCAAGTGTAAAATTTACTTGGTTCCATATTTCACCAGTCATTTTATTCAAGGTGTCCCACTCCACCTTGAAAAATTAAATCCATAAACTCAGGAAAGGGCATAAAATTTTAATATTAAAATCATTCACATTTATACATATGTAGTGAGTCTAGCACGAAACTATGAATTATGTGGTCAAGTCATTAATTGGTACAACACTTAAGAGTACTTGTGATGAAAACTAACACAAAAGAAATAAAAACTTGAACACATAAAATGAAAAATTCTAGAACCATGTTATTCAAGAACATTCATGATCAAATAATGAGGTGAACATTAACATAACAAATAAAGGGATAACTTAACATTTCATGCGGGGTACTAAACTCACATTATCTCAAACATTTCACGTTAAAACTTGAAAGTATAAAACTCAACATTAAACATTATAATTTAATATAATGTTTAAAGAGTAATTAGTACACATGAATATGAATTCACGAGCTTCCAATATCTATACCCATGAACTAAGAATATTAAAATAAATCATTTGGAAAACCATGATTAGGGTTTCATGTTGTGTAAAGTATTCATTCAATGGGACATGCATAAAAGTAATGATAGGTCAAGCCAAAAAAAATTGAAACATATGTTTAGTACTTTCTTTACAAACCATATAATTTTATAAAATCACATGGGAACCAAATTTGGCATTCATTCACCCGTACCCACATACCCGATTACACACCACAAGTATATGCAGGATTCTCATTCTATGTTAGTTTGTCACTTGTAAATTAATTAAAACATGGATTTAATTTCTAGTGTACAATTATTGAATTTTTTTAAAAACCGCAACTATATTATGTGTGCTCATATGTAAGAACATACATGATTATATGTAAAACATTCCTACACAAAGTGTCTCTAGGCATTTTAGTCCTTAATTATCTCACAATTCAAACTTAAAAATCCTTAATCTGGGCTTATAAAGTTTATGAAAATTAGATAGTCGTGTATTTTAGAATTATATATTTTCATATACATATATATATATATATAACTGATTATAAGTTTTTGGAATAAAATAAAATTTTCATGGGTCTCCCCACAAATCAAGATTAAACCGCGAACCGTAGATGATGTATAATTGTTACAAGTATATGTAAATATATATAAATATGTATATATATACCCACATCTTAAAACCCAACAAGCAAGAAAAAATTCAATCCCTACCTAAACTTGAAGAGGAAGAGGTGGTAGAGCTCGGGAAGGCACTGGAAATCTTGAAGGACACATTGTGGTCCGCTGGAAGCTTGTGTGCAAGGAATTGGGTGGGTTCTTCAAATGCCTCGGTGAAGTCTTTATAAATGATGCATATACTGTCTATTTTAATGCATGAATAAAGGGATCTGAGGCCAACTTGACTTATAAAAAATACCAGGGAAAAAGACCTCTATGGAAACTGTGAGAGTGGAGGGTCCAGTGGCAATACGAGTGAAGAAAAAATGGTGCAAAAAAGGAAAGTAGGGTATTGGTGTATAGCACGCTGCGAGAGGAAGAAGAAAGCACTGCTGGAATAAATCGGGAGAATAATGGATGGTCCAGATCGATTCTATACTTGATCCAAGGGTTGGGGAACATCCGTGGGTTTTTTAAAAAGAATGAGAGACTCAGATTAAATCGGAGTTGATCGGATGACCTGAGATCGAAGCGAATTTTTTTTTTTAAAAATGGCCACGATTAGATCGCACCAGATCAGACGGATAACAAAAACCTGGTGATACGCCATGGCTACTAAAGGTCAAACGCGGGATAGGAATCAACAGCCCAGATCGCGCACGACGTGGTCCAACAGCCATGATTTTTTTTTTCCTGAAAAAATGCTTCCCACATCAAAACGGAGAGGTGCGTGCGGCTTCCTTATAAGCCTAAGCCTCCCATTCCATTTTTATAAATCACAAAACACACACATATGGGGCCTTACACACGGGCTCCCGCTCCCCCCGTAGGCTTCGGCCTACCCATGCTCACCGCGGCCTTGCACCCGCGTTGCGCGCTCGTGCGCTCGCTCCCACGCTCATGTGCACCCCTCGGGAGACCTATGCCTGAGCTCAGGCTGGCCCAGGCTTGGGCTGAGGGCTAGGCCGCTCAGCCACTCAGCATGTGCTTCATCCCTTAGCCTAGCATTAAGGGTTGTCCCTAGTAGGCCCAAATTTTTATAAAAACTTAACCTTATATATATATAATAAGACTTAAGTTAAATAATACTCTATAGAAATTTCCTTTTTCAATCATGACTTTTTTTTATTTTGGCTTGAGTAAGGATTAATGAATGCCTAACTATACCTTGTCTAATAATATTTCTAGAGCTATTTATAGCACCAAATATTTAACATGAATTGAAAATCGGTATAACCACGTAAAATCTTTTTTACTAAAAGTAGTCAAAAATAAGTTAATCAAGAATATAGTTTAATTAAAAGAAATTAAACATAACTTAAAAACACTGAATGCAAATCTTTAAAATATATTTGCATTAATTGCAACATATTTTGAATTCCTTATTACATTTCAAAAATACCAACATATAATTCAAAACATTCCTTTATTCCCTTTTAATTTTTTTTCCAATTTATAACCTAATCACATGGTGGACTAGAATATTCTTATAAGTTTTCAATTAATTGTTCAACGAGGCCAACAACTATATTTATATCCGTTAGAGTTGAATGGTTTACCAAAGCAATGGTCACATTAGTGTCCTATAAATCCAAGACTTAGGGTGTCCTAACACTCAAGCTGATTAAAGAAGATGGTTCACATAATACCTTTGGTTCTTAGTGTGGTCGCGGTGTCTTTGGCCATTATTATGTTCATTATGAAAAATTCTAAGGACCCATATTATTTTCTTGGGGTTATCATTGTTTTAAGTTGTCTTCCTATAATTCTGATAGGGTTCTTAATAGGTATTTTTGGTTAGCAGGATTACTCTTCTGATTTCGGTGTATTGTAAATGCTACGGTGTTTTTATGTAAATAAAAATCCTTGTGTCCATTTCATGTGCTTTATTCCATAATATTATTATTTTTCCATAAGAAACAAATTTTTTCAGGTAATAGACCACATAAAAATATAAAAAGTATCATTATATTAAACACAAGTTTTTTGGGGTGTTACATTATCCCCCTACAAAGAATTGTGTCCTCGCAATTCCTTTCATATATCCACAAAAGAAGCTCTATGATGTTCTTACCACCATCCCCATCTTAGTGGATCCTCATGTTCATTTAGCCGTAAACCCAAATGGATGCTCAACTACTCAAGTTCTCTGACCTAGACACACCTCGGACAGAAGGGGTTGAACTCTTGCATCGAACACTCGGGCTTCCAGAGGAAATCTCAAACGGTAGAAAGTATAAAAATATTTGAATGAAAGAACTCATGAAGAAATATATGAACACTGTCTCGATCGAGAACAACTAAGTCATAGACGTTTTCATAGAGGATAAAACTAAGAAGTTGGTACATGTAGGCCGCACAAAGGTTCCCTTCCAAAGCAGCCTCTTGAAAACATAACCTGGTCGTGTAGTTCTGGCCTAGGGTAAAACATAGGAAAAGCCCTTCGTGGTATTTTATTCTTCGCCTATACTCGGCTAGTTGTGTCATGGATATACGGTAGTAAATGGATGCATTCACTTTATAGGTGTGGAGAATGTCTGGACTGTTCGTCACTTCATATAGTTGTTTGCACTTTTTTCAAAAATTTGCGAGGGGTAGGTACTCCTATTCACAGGTTTTGATTGTAATAATCTCCAATACTTCAACAGTAAGAGATAACATATCAGTTTGTCCTTCCATCTAAAAATTTATTATAAAAGTTCATTTAGTGATACTCATTCAAAAATATAACCGATGAAAGGATAACAAAATAATAGATAACAAGTTATGTTCTCATATAACTATTGGTACATAAAATACAACAGGGATAATGGTTTCCCCAGTTTCCTAATACACGAATCCCCAAAACTATTTCGAAACTTTCAATTTCCTTGAACCATATACAACCCGAGCAATCTAGTTCGATATCATGGGAGCACTTGTGTTTTATCCAGAGTCTGACATGTGGGGTGTACAATTGAGAGACGTCAGCATGTACTTGTTGTCTATACATAGAATGAGAGACTTTGTATTCAAGGTTGTCAAATTCCATTACCTAACCAAGATGGCCATAAGACAGGACTTGACAGATATATGTTATGCGAAGGTCTCCCTCTGTTGCAGCTTCTTGGAGGGTTGTGATGGATGGGAAGCCTTTCACTGCGGTGAAGCATCTAAAAAGTACCTCGTATTATTTTCCCTATTGTGCATAGGATGGAAACTGGGCTTGCATCATAAAGATGTAATCCAGACCCGCTCTTCGGTGGAGTTGAAGTACTCGGGGGAATTGGATATGTCATAGAGATGTTTGCATAACATATGGATATGGGAATAGTTTATAAATTTTTCATGGGTAGCTATGGAAATTATGGTTTCCAAGGCCTCCTTGGGAAGAGACAAAAGGTTAGTACCCTCATTTTCCATCTGAAATTAAGAAAACATTGTTCTTAGTATTGATTTAGTAAATTTTCATTGTTCAGTTCTGGTTTTCCAAAGTTATCCAAACTGAATCCTCTTATAACAACTGTGACGCCCCAACACCCGAGTACCCGGAGCCGGTGCCATACAGAGGATCAAATTCGGTTCAGGATCTGGGAAACCAGCTACTGCTGAGATGTTTCATCTGCTAAAAGTTGTTACCTGAAAAAAAAATTTAATTAAAAATGAAGGGTGAGCATACGAATTCCCAGTAAGGGGTTTAAATATAACATACTATATACAATTAACTTTTGAAAACATTATTTAAAATTTCCATAAAACATTTTTTCAAAATATCTGTAACACATTTTACCTACCAAGATAATTTTCTAAGATATATATGTGCACAATTAAAAACATACTGACATTATCATGATTCAATTATAGACATGCTCCTTCAGAATAGTAAGTAAAATACATTTCATGCTAAAATTCAAGTACAAAATTAATAACTAAGTGTAATACAAGATCAGAGTTGTGAAAATAATAAACTCAATTTCATTATTTACTTTTGAGAAGCATACACTGGCCATAAAGTCTCTGAATATCACATAACTAATATTCCATACTTATACTTCTTTTGATTCTCCTAATCATAAGTCTTTAAACCAGGAATATTCTACTAGTATAATATTCCTTTGGTTACTTAATTTACTGTCTTAATGAAGAAAGTGCATATGTCGGACCATGTCAAGGCCTCGTTCCATGACCTAGGGACTAAATATAACCGAACCCCAACCCGAAGAGCCTCTGTAACTAGACTCCAACCTAGAGTGCGTCTGTAACTGGACACCAAGCCGGAGTGCCTCTGTAACCAGACCCCAACCCAGAGGGCTTACTTTTACCATTCCCCACCCCGGAACATACTAGGTCCAATGCATTCCTCATACCTCTAAATCAAAGTGCACATCCCACTTTGATTTATTAAAATCACTTATCACATATCAACCAAGTGTATAATTTACTTGGTTCATTATTTCACCGTTCATTTTATTCAAGGTGTCCCACTCCACCTTGAATAATTAAATCCATAAACTCAGGAAAGCGCATAAAAGTTTAATATTACAATCATTCACATTTATGGATATGTCATGAGTCTAGCATGAAACTATGAATTATGTGGTCAAGTCATTAATTGGTACAACACTTAAGAGTACATGTGATGACAACTAACACAAAATAAATAACAACTTGACCACATAAAATGACAAAGTCTAGAACCATATTATTCAATAAAATTCATGATCAAATAATGAGGTGAAATTTAACATAACAAATACAGGGATAACTTAACATTTCATAAGGGGTACTAAACTCACATTATCTCAAACATTACACGTTAAAACTTGAAAGTATAAAACTCAACATTAAACATTATCATTTAATATAATGTGTAAAGAGTAATTAGTAGACATGAATATGAAATCAGGATCTTCCAATATCTATACCCATGAACTGAGCATATTAAAAGAAAGCATTTGGAAAACCATGATTAGGGTTTCATGTTGTGTAAAGTATTAATTCAACAGGACATGCATAAAATTATTGATAGGTCAAACCAAAAACATTTGAAATGTATGTTTAGTACATTCTTCACAAACCATAGAATTTTATAAAAGAAAATTGGAATCAAAGTTGGCATTCATACACCCATACCCACATAATCGATTACTCACCACAAGTATATACAAGATTATCATTCTATGTTAGTTTGTCACTTGTAAATTAATTAAAACATGGATTTAATTTCTAGGGTAGAATTATTGAATTGTTTTAAAAACTGAAACTATATTATGTGTGATCATATGTAAGAACGTACATGATTAGATGTAAAACATTCCAACACAAAGTGTCTCCAGGAATTTTAGTCATTTATTATATCACAATTAAAACTTAAAAATCCTTAATCTGGGATTATGAAGTTTATGAAAATCAGAGAGTCATGTATTTTAGACTTATATATTTTCATATGAATATATATAACTGATTATAAGTTTCAGGCATAAAATAAAATTTGCATGGGTTGCCCCAAAGCTCAAGATTAAACCATGAACCGTAGATGATGTATACTTTTTACAAGTATATGTAAATATATATACATATGTATATATATACCCACAACTTAAAACCCAACAAGCAAGACAAAATTTAATCCCCTGCCTTAACTTGAAGAGGAAGAGGTGGTAGAGCTCGGGAAGGCGCTGGAAATCTCAGAGGACACGTTGAGGTCTGATGGAGGCTTGTGTGCAAGGAACCGGGTGGGTTTTTCAAATGCCACGGTGAATTATTTATAAATGATTCCTATACTGTCTATTTTAATGCATTAAGAAAGGGATCTGAGGTCAACTTGACTTATAAAAATACTGAGGAAAAAAAACTTTGTTGAAACCATGAGAGTGGAGGGTATGACGGCTATACGAGTAAAAAAAATGGTGCAAAAAGGAATGTAGGGTACTGGTGTATAGCATTCCGTGGGAGGAAGAAGACAGCGCCGCTGGAATAAATTGGGAGAAAAACAGATGTTCCAGATAGAGTCTGTCCTTGATCCAAGGGTTGGGGAATGTCCGTGGGTTTTTTAAAAAGAATGAGAGACTCATATTTAATCTGAGTTGATCGGACGACCTGAGATCGAAGCAGCATTTTTTTTAAATAAACAAATGGCCACGATTAGATCGCGCCAGATCGAACAGATCACAAAAACCCAATGATACGCCACTGCTTCTGAAGGTTGAATGTGGGATCAGAATCAATGTCCCAAATTGCACGTGACGTGATCCAACAGCCTTGATTTCGTTTCGCCTTAAAAAATGTTTCCCACATCGAAACGGGGAGGTGCATGCAGCTTCCTTATAATCCTAAACATCCCACTACATATTCAAAAATTACACAACACACACATAGGGGGCCTTACACACGGGATCCCTCTCCCCCCGTAGGCTTCAGCCTACCCATGCTCACCGCGGCCTTGTGCCCGCGCTGCACGCTTGTGCGCTCGCTCCCACGCTCTTGTGCGCCCCTCGGGAGACCTATGCCCGAGCTCGGGCTGTCCCAGGCTTGGGCGGAGGGCTAGGCTCATCAACCTAGCATGTGCTTCCTCCCTCGGCCCAGCTGTAAGGGCTGGCCTTAGCGGGCCCAAATTTTTATAAAAACTTAACCTTATATATATATAAGAAGTCTTAAGGTAAATAATACTCTATAGAAATTTTCTTTTTCAAACATGACTTATTTTTTATTTAGGCTTGAGGAAGGATTAATGAACACCTAACTATACCTTTTCTAATAATATTTATAGAGCTATTTATAGCACTAAATCTTTAACATTAATTAAAATTCGGTATAACCATGTAAAATCTTTTGTACTAAAAGTAGTCAAAACTAAGTTAATCAAGAATATAGTTTAATTAAAAGAAATTAAACATAACTTAAAAACACTGAATGAAAATATTTACAATATATTTTCATTAATTACAACATATTTTTAATTCCTTATTACATTTCAAAAACACCAAAATATAATTCAAAACATTCTTTTATGCCCTTTTAATTTTTTTCCAATTTATAACCTAATCACATGGTGGACTAGAATATTCTTATAAGTTTTCAATTAATTTTCCAATGAGGCCAATGACTATATTTATAGTCGTTAGAGTTCCATGGTTTCCCAAGGTAACAGTCACATTAGTGTCTTATAAATCCAAGACTTAGGGTGTCCTAACACTCAAGTTTATTGAAGAAGATGGTTCGCGTCACACCTTTGGTTCTTAGTGTGGTCGTGGTGGCTTCGACCATTCTTATGTTCATTATAATGAATTCTAAGGACCCATATTATTTCCTTGGGGGTTCTCATTGTTTTAAGTTGTCTCCCTATAATTCTGATAGGGTTCTTAATAGGTGTTTTTGGTTAGCATGATTACTCTTTTGATTTCGGTGTATTGTAAATGCTACGGTGTTTTTATTTAAATACAACTCATTGTGTCCATTTCATGTGCTTTATTCCATCATATTATTATTTTTCCATAAGAAACATGTTTTTTCAGGTAATAGACGATATACAAATATAAAAATAATCATTATATGAAACACAAGTTTTTGGGGTGTTGCAAAGACCTAGGGGAGAAAAACCTTGAACCTTTTGGTTTCGTGTTTACAGATTTCCACCTGTCCACCTTTGTATCTCCGTGGATTGGTTTTACCTTGGATCTTAACTTGACTCGCCTCCACTAGCTTGGGAGCTCCATCCATTACATATACTTTTATCTTACACATAGGTGAGGGTAGAAGGAGTTTTACATAAAGGAAACCTTGGGCACACATACCCTACATATTAATGAGGAGAAGGATCTGAGGCCAACAAATTTAATAAATAAATTAAAAGAAACCATCCACATACAAAGGTCCTGGTCTAGCTCATGATCATCCATGCATGCAACGGTATTTACACATAAATAAAACTAGAATTCAATTATTTAATCATTATTGTTTAAGATAAATTGCGCTCGAATCAATTAATTATCTTTAATTAATCAATCCTTTTATCTTAACCCCTTTTTTGAATTTCCTTGAGATTATCATCCATCATAATTTTAAACAAATAAATTCAATTAAAATTATCTTTCTACGTCACTTTTACCATGGAGGAAACTCAGTAAATTCTCATTCATAACTACCCAATGAGTATAAATGAACATTACACATATGTTAAATTAAACACATATATATAAAACATGTATCATGCGTTGTGCATCAGCTTTACGCCCACACCATGGTACATGTCTCAAGGGTTTGTATAATATAATAAAAAAATTTAATAAATCTGCATAATTTGGATGAGTACATGGCATGTAGTTTAGACTACATGGCTTCTACTATCATTCACTGTCCATCCGATGTACACGCCCAGGGACAAGGTGTATAGATGTACTTCAGAAATCTTCAGAGTACACGGCGTGTCCAGTGAGCCACACACTGTGTAGTTCCACATTACATGGTCTCCAGTCGGGAAAGTCGTGTACGGGGTACACGGTCCAACCCTAACCCTAAGGGACTACACGCTGTGTCCAGTGATCCACACGATGTGTAATCCGGAAACCACACTCCACCTGTTCTTGGTCAACACATGGAGTAATTTAAGACTTAGATAGACTTTAACACAAGGCTTGGTTTGGCAGACCAGTTCCAGTGCATGAAACCTATACTACACGGCATGTACTATTGAATACAGGTCGTGTGTTCTGGTGTTGTATGGCCCGGAAGCTTTGGAATCTCTAGATAAGATACTCTATTTTATTTTAATCAAAATTAAAATAAAATATCATTTCTGTAAGGTGAATGAGAAATGAAAGAGGAGGAATAGATCTTGAGATTCAGATTTTTAGATCGATTAACTTGAATTAAAACAACTAAATTATTGAATGTGTAAATCATAAAAAAACTAAATAATTATAATCAACGATATGAACCCTCTAATACCACTTGTAGGTTTCAGGTGCAGCAGAAACGCATTGGTGGTTGTACCAAACTTTAATTTTTTAGTTAACAATGATCAATATGAGATCCGTTACGATAATAAAATGCCTGATCTTCGAAATAGAATGAATAACAAAAGAATATAAGGGAGTTCTGAAACCATAGATATGATCATAATATGTTGGTTATAATTAATTTAATTAAAATAAAATAATTACCTTGATGTAATTCTCTCTCCGTTGATGTTTTTGTTCACGATATAATGTGATCTGTTGTTGCGTCAGAGAATCCGAGTGTAGGCTTCCTCTAGAAATGATCTACATGTGCTTCCATATCTCCGAACATCACCAAAGGGATCTCCGGGTGCTAGTACGGAAGATCCTTCGCTTGTGATATCTACCTTCGATCACCTTGAGAGTCGATTCTAGAGCACTCTACATGATCTAATGGAGGAGGATATCTCTCATAACTTGAGAGTGTCATTGGTGGAAAAAAATCTCTCTTGGCTTGAGAGATTTTCCAAATCTATTGTACACAACCACCAAAATATTATAGGCTAATAAGAATAATATAATTGTGATTTTAATTACTTAGAATAATAAAATTAATTAATTCCCTGAAATCATTTATTCATTTCATTTAATTCTTAGTACCACCCCATGTCTAATAATAATAGTTGGCTATTACTATTACTTTACATGCACCCAACGAATTACACCTAATATTTTTTAATTAAATAAATAATATTATTTCTCACAAATCCCCAAAAAATTACGTGGTGTGTATATTAATATACACGGTGTGTACTTTTGTTTTTCTTTTTTTCATTATTTCCTACACCACATTTATTAGACCTTGAATAATAGATATTTATTTCTTAAATAAATATCACTACATTACTCGATAATAAATATATTATTTTTCCCATAATATATTCTCTCAAATAACTAGTGTCAAAATAAATACGATCAGGAATCCTTGAATAATTATTAAACCACAATCAAGAATAATCGTTATTCAACTTGTTAAATGAATATTTAACTGAGATACTTGGACACACTTAGAGTGTGACCCTCTGGGCCTCTTTCTCAGTGGAATTTGGCGCAGCCTACCTAAAGTCCAAGGTTAGCGTCTAGAAACATGCCAAGTCACCCATAGAGAAAGAAGTTAATGTCGCAATGATGTTTCACCTCCCATGAACGCTTATTTTGTAATGTAATCCCTTTGTCTCGATATCTTGAATTAAGCGGGTTGAATGCAAGTGTCATCAACCCATGTGCTCGATTATTCTTTCTTTGACATTCCAGAATTGAACTTTCCCATTCCTTACCATGTACATGAATTTATTTAAGGAATATCAATTCCATAAAAGGACATGAGATATCAACTTATGTTATAGAATAGAAGGTTCAAATCCTTTCTCACGTTATCTATTATTGCATTATTACTCGCGATGCACCC
Organism: Viscum album; assembly: GCA_963277665.1. Taxonomy (NCBI): domain Eukaryota; kingdom Viridiplantae; phylum Streptophyta; class Magnoliopsida; order Santalales; family Viscaceae; genus Viscum; species Viscum album. Next base: position 1,529,500,005 of record OY728137.1, read on the forward strand.
AACATATCCTACCTCGCTGAAAATAGTGTGTCATCACAGTTTTCATCAATACATCTAAATGTGTGAGTTTTAATACCCATTAATAATAATATTAAAGTATAAGTACCAATACACGCATGCGCAGATAAGAAAATCCAATGACACTATGAAATGTAGATTTCCTACCAGTGGGACTCATTCTCATAATATCCTCCTGGATATTTCCAAGGACGCACACCATAAGAAGGTGCCTCAATGTTTTATGAGTCCTCACCCCTAATGGCCTATATTATTTGTGTCCCTCAAATAACATCATCTGTCCATATAACATATATTCAAGAATAGTGTTATGACACTTCTGGGTTCTCATTATAGTAGGGATCCACTATGACCCTTTAGTGAAACAGTTATCCTTAGGACATTATCACATGCATTTTCATGCAGAAGAACAATAAAGATGTGATAAGGTATTTATTTATGAATAAAGTAAAAATTAGTTGGTTCTAGGCTACCAACTCCAACAAAAGGATGTATCAATATCTCTGAGAGAAATTTTGGTGTGACAATATAAAAAGGGAGATTGTTGAATATACATCAAACTGTCTGGTTTTTCTACAAGTGAATGTTGGAATGCAAAAGTCTAAGGTAATGATACAACCACTACCTTTACCAATATATAATTGGGGGAACATCACCATGGACTTTTTCACTAGACTTATAAGGACATATAGAGGAAACAATGCTATATGGGTTATTATGGATCATCTTATAAATAAATCTCACTTTATCACAATTCAATAGGACTTATCATTGGATCAAATATCATAGATATACATCAAAGAAGTGGTAAGGCTGCATGGGGTACCACTATATATTGTATCCAATCGCGTTTTGAGATTCACCTCGATGTTCTGGAAAGGTCTCTAACATGATCTAAGCACTGAACTGAACTTTAATACATCCTATCATCCTTAAAATAATGTCTAATCTGAGCAGAATATTCAGACATTGGAAGACATGTTGAGAGCGTGTTCTATGGAATTCAAAGGAGGATGGGACCAACATCTTCAACTGGTTGAATTCTCCTACAAAAATAGTTTCCACTCAAGCATTAGAATGATTCCATATGAAGCCCTATATGGGAAAAGGTGCAGAACACCGGCATGTTGGGATGAATTCGGTGAGCGTAAGCTACTAGGACCTGAAATAGTCGAAGAAATGGTGGAGAAGGTGAAACCCATTCAGTAGCACATCAAGGCAGCCTAAAGTCAATAAAAGAGTTATGAAGATAATTTTTGATGATACCTTGAGTTAAAAGTTGTAGATATTGTATTTCTACGCATATATCCATAGAATAAGGTCATGAGGTTTGGAAAGAAAGGGAAGCTAAGTCTCAGGTGCATCGGCCCCTTCGAGATCCTTGATCGTGTCGGAGCTGTGGAATATCGACTAGCACTTCCACCTACCATGGACAAAGTACGTGATTTATTCCATGTATCCCTCTTAAGTAAGTACATACTAGATCCTTCACATGTACTCTCTTCATAGGTGCTACTATTGGAGGACGATCTTTCTTATGAGGAGCATCTAATGAAGATCTTGGATCATAGATATAAAGTTCTACATAACAAGACTACTCACATGGTCAAAGTACTATGGCATAACCATAAGTACGAAGAGGCAACATGAGAACTGTAGTAGGCAATGAAGGAAAAGTACCTCCGCTTATTTATGGCCTAGAATGTAAAACAAAATTTCGAGGGTGAAATTTCATAAGGGGGGGATAATATAACAACCCAAATTTTTCAATAGAAATTTCATTATTATAAATATGTCATATAATCACATGAAATCATAAAAAATGAACTACTAATTACTATTTTTTCTTTAAACATAATTTTGACACTTCTATGTTTGTAATTTCAAAAACCTGACATACATGGTTGCGATCAGTAAGTTATTTGGAGTCTAATACGACCAACTTAATTTTTAGTGGATAGTAACATACCCTTATGAATAGTAATTTAAACCTTATGAAAAGTGTCATACCCTAATTAATAGTAACCTTACCTATGATAGTGTATAAATAAGATTCAAGTGGAAGTACGATATACATATATATGGGAATAAAAAATAAATGTTTTAAAATTGTTATTTTTTGAGTAAATTGTGATTTTAATTAAAAATTAAATTAATATATTTAATAAATTATTTTTGAAAAATGGATTTCATTTTTATATTCTACGCGTCCAAAAATGGGTAGAGTGATTTTTTGTTATTTTTCTAAAATACTTGAATTTTTTATAAATAGTAAAATACGATAATTTACGATAAATGCTAAATAAAAGATTTATTGAGTCATTGATGATGATATGATGATTTAAGACCAATTAGTTAAAACTTAGATTCACTTATTACTATTTTTGGTTATGTAATCATCACTATTTATAGTTTTGAGGTAAAATAATGAACTAAGTAATTAAATATTTTGAAAGCCCTCCTCTCCTCCACTATAAATACCACCCCTACTTACCTATTCTATTCACTCCTCTAAAGCATTGTTCCTTGCCTATATTCTTCCCAAATATCTTCTCAAGCTCCTCTCCCACGTCCAACAGCCCTTAGTATCCTAAAAAGTCCAAATTCTCTCCCCTTAAGAGGCTCTCAAAGAATATTGAATCAAGATGTAAATTCCTCTTTTCTTTTCTTTCTTTTTCTTTTCAAGTTCATTTGTTTTCTTTCCTATCCTTACCTCTACTGATCCAAATGTTATGAAAACTCTAGTAATATACATTTATTTTAATGTTGTTATGATAATGGAATAATTATTATCATCTCTCCTTTACCATTCTTTTATTTTGGTAGTAAAGACACCATTCGAGATGTGTTAATTTACCACATTCAAGGATGATGGGTTTTCAATTTCTGTTACAGTCTTCAATTATGTTCATTAAACCATTTTCATGGTTGAAACATAAAATAATATATGTATTATATCTCATATATTGTTTTTTAATCCTTTTGTACACATGTTTTTTATTTATAAAACAAAACATGTTCAGTGTGGCCAAAAACCGCCAATTAACCCAAAAGGTTGTCACTAAAGTTTTATATACTGATTCAAATTCACTCCAAATAAACAAATTAAATTTTCAACCATGTAACCTTAATGATTTTCAATAATAAAATGTAACTTCAATTCTGTACAACCACCTTCATCATACATGAAAATCCAAACATGAAACAATCATTAAATCCAAGGAAGAAAACATACCCGAACAATAAAATTGAACCTCATAACAAATAAAAATGGTTATAGATTAACATAAAATGGTTATAAAAAATATTTAAAATATATAATAGGTTTTTTAGTTGTTAATTAATTAAACTAATTTGATTATTCAGGTCATTAATATCAAGTGGAGAACACCATCGGACTTAAGGTAAGGGATCTTCTCTATTTCACTTTTATTCAAGATTGACCTCTATGTTATACCAGTTTATGCGTAATTCCTAGTAATGGGGTATGATTAAAAACCTCTCCCATAATTTCATAATGATTTCTAAATGATTATAAACCCCTTTATCCCTCATTAATCTTTCTTAAGTCACACGATACCATACTGATATTCTGTGAAGGATTCAACCCGAACCTCCTTTATTCCTTCAGGTTTCATTATCTTTATTTTTACCTGAATGGGGTTATATATTCTTATTATTTTCACCTTATAAGTTCTATTTTAATGTTCCAAACTCATGTAACAAGTTCCATTCAACATTCTCTTTCAGGGATATACTTGTTTTTAAGTGATTCTCTCCTCAATACTTCCCAATAAGGAAACCTATTTTGAGGGAGCTTCCCAAATTCTCACCTGATTTCAAGTGCACTCTATCTTATGTTTTAATCCACCATTATCTTTATAAAATATTTCTTTTATTTTGAAAACATTCCAGGTTCACTTCTGGTTTTGTATAAAGTATTGTTCCCTTTTTATTTTAAAGGTGCTTTAGTATTTTCCTTAAAACCTCTCAAAAAAATTTTAATTCTAAAATTTCTTAAATAATTTTCTTACATGTTGTCACATCTAATTGAAATCACTTCCCATGATACATTCCTATTTTCCCTTATGAATGTTCAATGTATATTTTCATGTACACTTTTATGATACACCCATTTTTTGCTTTATGTCATGATTATGGTTCCCAATCCTTTCCATGGGTAACCCTTATGTTTCTATATGATTGATTATGTATGATTCATTATGTGGAAAACATATTCATGGAATGTTAAGATGTGTGAGACCAGATATTGCTCAAATTAATTAGGTAATTTTAAGTCTCATGAGATGTTATGTGTGACGGTCTTGGCAGTTAGACTTGGCTTGTGCTACTATGTGAAATGATCTTGGAGGTTAGCCTTGAATCATACTAAATACATGTTTTATGTTACTTCCACCTTTCTATGACTCCATCTTTGTATGATTCTATGTTTATATGTTAAGGTTCCATATGTTAAATGCCTTTTTATATCATCATTCCATGTTTTCTATTCCTTGTGCTAATGGTTTGTTCTTATGGTTATTCCCTTAATGGGCTTTTAGCTCATCCCTTTGTTCATGTTATTCCTATGTTATCCAATGAATATGTATGAGCACAATGGATGTTAGCGGATCTTTATAAATACTAAATAAATAAATGTTATATTTATTTTCATGTTTTTAGTTTTATGTACCTAGTCTTCAAAGACACTATACTTATAGATCCTTTCCATGTACTGTAATGTATAATTTTGTTTAAAATCATATAATGTTATGTGAAAAGGCTTGCGTCGCTATAGAGGTTGCTCCAATTCTTATGTTGAAATGCCTTATCCTAGATTTTCTAGCCTTATAAGGGCATTTTTGTGTTAAAAATTTCCCCAGTCCTATGGGATGGGGTTGATCCCGTGTTGCGATAGATGCTACTACTATTGCTACTTTCTTTATCTCACATATTCCCATACGGATGTGATCCCGATATAGTTTTGGGTTTACACATGAATTACTTACTTCTGAGGACATGAGTAGTTCTTTTAGATTGGATTCTCTTAGGTGGGAGGTGTACAGGATGTTCTGGGTTTCTTGGTTCAGGAGCCTCTCGATGGCCTGCTCTCGTCAGGCCTGATGATTTTGAGACTTACACAAGGTCGGTTCTCGTCAAGTGTTCCACCTTTCATGAGTAGGGACTTCATTTGATTGTCTTTTGGGGATGATTACATTGTGAGATGTCTCTTACAGTGGGTTCTTCTATATAGTAAGTGAGGTGAAGTTTTGATCTCTGTGTTCTCTCCATCCCCAGATATGAACAGTAGATGAGGCATTTCCATTAAGGCAGTGCAACTTGTGAAGTGCATGGAGGTAGGCCAGATCAAGGTATTTTCTTCACCTTTCTGATTATATTCATCGTGCAGATAGAAGGGATTCTAGGTTTATTTTATGGAAAAGCTATCTCGTGACATTAACATGGTCTATATACCCATCATAGGGAAAAATATTTGATTTTAACTAGAAGAGAGTTGTCCAGATATTGAGGCAAATTTCATGCATGCGTTCTTCTAACAACTCTCTTAGTATATTGAATTGAGAAGTGGATGTGGGCCAATAGATCACTAGTATTTCCTCCCTATATATTTCTCTTCTCACAAGAAACAAATCTTGTTATTTGTCCTCTAAGGATTCTTCTTCTCTATTTTCCCGGTTTGACTGCTCTTTAATGATTTCATTCCATGAAGTGGAGTTAGCGGGAGTCTCATTGACATATGGATGGTATGAGGGTGGCTCTAAAGATGAGAGTGTCCCTAGGACATCCTTTAGTTGATAAAGGATATTTATTTTCATATAGAAAATATCCAACATATTGTACTCTATTTTTACAAGCGCCTCAGCATATGAGGGCTTTCTTGAATTTGACCCGATGAGGGGAGGACCTTCTCATCGGGATAAATTTTGATTGTGGGGTGGACCTTTTAAGTCAATTTTGTGATGTTAAGGACTAAAATCGAATCTTATTATTCATCCATATAGAGGAATTCTACATTGTATACCCTGGAGAGGACCTTCAGGGTGGACCACGTCAAGGGGAGCGACTTCTTGCTACTTGATGTCATTGAGGGGAGGACCTTAACAATGACTGTTATCATGGAAAGAAATATAATCCAAGATCTGAATATAGGGAGAGTATTTGTAGTGTACATTCTGGGGAGGGCCTTCAGGATGCACTACAGTGAGGGTAGGACCTTCCCGTTGCTTGATGTCACTACGGGGAGGGCCTTCATAGCAACGACCATCATGGAAAGGACTACCATCAAAGCTTGACATCCGACTATAGGAAGAAACCTGTTTGCATCATATACCTTAGAGAGGACCATCAGGGAGTAAAATTTTAAGGGTATGGTCTTCTTTTTGTTCAATATTTTGGTCAAGGGGAGGACTAACCTAAAACGCATTAGGAGATATGCTCTAGTGATCGATCATTTCTGGCCCATGGAGTAAGTCACAGTGGGTGCTCTAGGGTGGACCTTTAGAGATGCTGGTAGAGACATTACGGGGAGGATTTTTGAAACTAATAATTCCACTTCCATAATTTGGTAATGGACTGATAGGATCTTAAGCCCTTATTGATATATGTTTAATTTCATTAAGAACGATAGCTTCCAGCAGAGCAAAATCATGAATGTGCTCTTCATTTTCTTGTTTCCATTGGTACCATATATTTTTGAATGCTCTCTTGGGGTAAACTAGGGTTGCCTACTGTTGATAATGGCATTTATATATAGGACCCTATTTGGTTGGTTCATGTGATGTCATCAGGATAAACTGAAAAACATCTTAAATTCTGGTACGGATATATGCCTACCCTAGAGTGGTCACCACGTTGGACTGGTGTCCCCCAGTTTGAACAGTTATTTGTTATCGATATGGTTGTCCTTGTATCATGTAATATGGTTTTCAACCCTCCTGGACTAGATCATGGATATGGGTCTTCTCTGAGGTGACTATCTGATTTTGTGGATGAATCACCCTACCTGAGGAGATGAGATTGCGGTCCTAACTCCTCACTTTTGCTACTGACATAATGACGTCTTGACACATTTGGAGGATATATTCTAAGATCAACGTTTGATCCTACATCATTTCCAAGATGTGTTGAGATACGTATTTGGATAGAATGGGTATGAATTCCTATTTCGATGTCAGAGAAGGAGTTTGTGCCTGATCCGGTCCTCCATGGGTTTTCAGTGGGTACAGGAAGTTCTCATGTTCCGATGTAGAGGAATGAATTTTTCACCCATTTTTTTCTTAGGTTGACACTATGTTTGGATGGTGGTATTTATATTTTCAAGTAGATAATTTTGTCTGCTCTTTTTCCGCTGTATTTGTCTCATGTTCTTGATTTTCATCCATAGGAATTTGACTCTGCTTGTGTTCTCTTTCCACCATATTTGGCTAGTGGGATTCATTGTGGTAGGTATAAATTTTCATCTGCCTGTGGATTTCCACCGTATTTGACTGGTCAGCTTTATATTAATTTATAGTGTTATATGATTTTCCATGATTTTCGGCTCTATTTGGATGGTGGTCTTGGTGTGCATCAGTAGGGATTTTTTCCTACTTATAGCAGGGTGTCGTCCTATTTAGATGAAGAGCTTCTTACGCATTGGTAGAGATTTGCATCTACCTATAATTTGTCGCTCTGTCTAAGTTGTGGGACTGGAGAGAACTGAAAAAATGTTCATTTTATCATATTGTTCCACCCTATTTTTGTGTTGGGCTTCATAGGATCGATTAGGGATATGAATCCTCTCGTATATTATCATAGTATTTCCATGGTGTCATTTAGCGGGAGGGGAATAATTTTATGCCTTCCCATTATATTCCGCCACGTTTATGTGGTGGAACTCTTTCTCGGGAACCATGGTGATAACCAGTTCCTAATTAGGCATTTTCCTCCCTCAGAGGGTAGCTTGAGGGGCATGTTTCTATTAGACTTCAGCAGGTTCCCTCAGCATGGGATCCTCTTTAGAGCAAGAATATTGTGTTGTACACCGCTGGTGGCGACGTCCTCTAGAAGGAGCCCTAGAGTGGGGTTCTTATGAAACTGGGATAAAGCCATTGGTTTTGACCTCATCTACCTCCCTAAGACAAGGGAGATATTCATTGTCATGTTCCGAGGATAGGCTTCTGAAACGATTTGAGACGGCCAATGGAGCTGTCATGTACTGGATTGTCGATCGCGGCTAAAGAGGTTGCTGGAAATATTTCACCAATTGGAGGGCCTACCTTGTAGCCTCCATCATAGGTAGAGTACCATTTTTGTGGTACTCTTTGATTAGAACATTCAGAACCCAATGTTGAAGATGCTGTGTAGGAAAGGTAGTCATGTTCTTTGTTGAGGACCCAGTCGCATGTGTGGTCACTGATGGGCGTGTCTGGGCAATTTTTCGAGATTCCATTAGGATCTAAGAGAGCTCTAAGAAATTCCTGCAATATATATATGACATATACAGACAACAAAACATCAATAGAGTATCATCTCATGATCACATGCATAATTGATGATCTTTCTTGTCCCTCTTTCTTTTTGGATGAAAGGGTCTTATGGTGGGATAATACTACCACCTTGGTTAAGGATTCACATCGGGTTCACCATTTTGGTTTCATCCCGATTCGTGTAGTACCAAGGCGGATAGAATGGGCCGATTTATAGCAGATAATTTCCTTCTATTATATAGTTTCATGTCGGTTGTGCCATTTTATTTCAACCCAATTCACATCGTGACCCTTTTTGGTGGGCGAGATGGTCACACCGAGACTGTGCAATGTGTCTTTTTAATATTATGAAGTAAGTTACATAGTTTAATGGTCTATGTGGGTGATATAGGGGGTTGAGTATGTGTGAAGTTGGTCTGTTTCATGTATTATTTCCTCAGATTATCTCCAACGAGTTTATTCGTGAAGCCAGAAACACCCAACGGCCCTGGTATCCATGATTCATGGACCTACTTTCCAAAGGCATTTAATGTTTAGATGAAGATTTATCCAATGACACTTAAGTACTCTATTGGTTGAGAGTATGGGAGGTTGGGCTCATCACACCCTTTTGAGGAGAATTATTCCCTACATCAAGACTCTCTTATAGATTTAATGAATGTTTATATGTTTGCAAATCCTTGGTTTTTTCCCTAAGAGTGTGTCCTCAGATTACCTCTGACTTGAAAAATTAATCATGGATACACATGGATTAGGAATTACTAAGACCAAGCTATTTTAATACATGTGATGAGGCACTTTGGAGTTTATCATTTTCTAGGGAGGATGTAAGTTGCTTAAATATCAGGATCGAACCCATGAGATAGGCTTCCTATGTATCCTCGTAAGAGGAATCAGAACCCACATAGTTTGGTTCTACTTAAATGGACACATCACCTTTTAAGGTCATGTGATAGGGACCCATCCATGCAGTTTAGCATCATGTAGAAAGGATGTCTAGGCATAGGATGCCTATTCAAGATTTCATGTGGGACTTACATCGAATCAGCCTAGGACACTTAGGAGAGGCATGGATTTCTTGGTGGATATGACCCCACTAGGGATATGGCCTGGTGAACACTAGGGTAGTTCTGGCATTGGGTTTGGACCTCAGGGAGTCTTTCATACGTATCCCAATTAGTTGGGAATCAAATCCCTCGTATTTCAGTTTAATTTGGGGATTATACTATAAAGGAGGTCCTATTTATGGGGGGCATGATTGGGGATTAACCTTTGAAAAGGATCCCCTTTGAGATCCATCCTTCAGAAATACGTCCTATGTATTATTTTTATAGTATTAATCATAGTTATCATAGTTCACTTAAAGATGGTGTATGGTTGGGGCTTACTCATGAGAGATACCCATTTGAGCTCAGGCCTTCAGACAAGCATCCTATATATCTTATTTAGAGAAAGAATCGGGGTTCTCATAGTTTTTTTATATATGGTGTGGATGTTTTGATCATCTTCAATATCTAAGCCCACATGAGTCGTGCCCGGTGTGAGAAACAAGAGGAAGCATTAGATCTGGAAAACCACACACCTTTCCTTCTCCGCTGATGGAAAAGGAGGATGACGATGGAAGAGTTCAGGGTGATGAACTGATGAGAGAGATGGGGGTCTTTGAATGTGACAACTCTCACCCATGTTGATATCTAGGATAGTCACATTTGGAAATCTATCCAGACACATATTGGGCCAAGCCTGATAGGAACAGGAGTGATGCCTCCAATAGAAAGTCTATGGGTCCACCTTAAGAGGGGTTCTATAAAGCTAGTTCCAAGAAAGAGGAGAAGCATTGCTCATCATCAAAAGGAAATTCATGCATGGTCCCTTTGACTTATCATTGTCCCTCATTGAATGGAAAATCCAGTGATTATCCTTGATCCCTAGAATAGAGAGTTACATGTGATCATCCTTAGGTTTTGACCCCAGGTTACCATGGGAATGTAGAATTGGAAACACTTCATGGGTTCGTACCATTGTGGGGATTACTCACATGTCTCTTCTTACCATGGGTATGCAGACTCAGAAGGGATCACTAATGCGCCTGATGGTATATTCATATAGGTCCAGTGGATTTGGAAGAGGATTTTTCCTGATGTTGATATACTGGTTCATGGAGGGGATTTGAAGGATGGGATAGAAATAGAAGGTCATGATCGATGCCAAATTTTGGGAAGCTCAAAGGTACCATATTCCACATACCAATTGTTCATGTGGGGTGTGGTACCCTCCGCATGGTGTATTGCTATGAGGGTGGAGGGGTCGTTTGCATACTAAAGTGGTACATGGACCAAGATGTTGTCTACATATAGATGTGGTACAAGGACCTGGATGTTGTCCGCGTACTGAGGTGGTACACAGACCTAGATGTGTTCTATGTACTGTAGTGGTATGCGGACTTGGGTTTTGTCCACATATCATGGTGGTATATATTGCTAGAGTCCATCGGTGTGGTGGAACGCTACACAAAGAAGGATTTCATCCACCTAGAGATGTGTTGTGCGGTACGCCGGATTGATGAAGGGGCATTAGTCATACAGTTCGCGGGGATTTCATCTGCAAAGGGAGAATAGTTTGTCATACACCAATTAGGTTTGTAGGTTATCCATATTAATATTCTTCCTTCTTTTTATGGTTTTTGGAATAATTATATCTGCTTTAAAATGTTCATTTTTCTGTACTTCATCAAATTTTTTCCTTTTAAGTCTTACATTCATAAACCCCAAGCTCTCCAAAAATTTGATCATCTCTATTTTCTCCCCTCAAGGTCCATTTTAGAGTTCCAAAGAGAATGTATCTATGAATATCATGTAACCTTTTGTGGAATTCCATGGTGAAATCATTCGGCTCACTGATGACTTAGTCAAATGAGGTTTGAGGGGTTGAGGTTCGTGGGGCTTCAGTTCATAGGGGTGGAAATAAATGCCTCAATCCCGTGAATGATGTGGTTTGCAAAAGACATTCGACTAAACCTTTTCCACAAATTGATCTTTCGAAAAAAATGTGTGGGGGCATACCTCTCTATCATGTTTTCTTCAATTATGTAGTTCGTGGGTCCTCAATTCGTGGGGATGCAAATCTCGGGTAGAATTTCTCCGCCTACATTCCACCAATGACATGGTTCATAGGGGATCAACATCATTCCTAATTTATTCCATGAACTTCCTAGTTCGTTGGTCAACACCATACGAGTAAGAATTTTGTGGGTTGTTCATTCACCATTTAGTTTGTAGGCAATGTCATTTGTGTACAATTCCCAGAAATCAGTATGCTGACCACTTTGTTCCTTTTCTAAATTCACTTTTTTCAATCTTCTTCTCAAATTTTCAATTGAACCTGCATCTTATTCCTTTAAAAATTCATGGGAGAATATTCCTTCCCTTTTTGGATTTTTTAGGAACCTACAATAAGCATATGAGAAAAAATGGGAAGGTGAGGAATTTCTTGTTAAAAAATTGAAAAATAAGAGTTGTCCATAATGCATGGTGAGAGGACATGTAATCTCAAATGAAAAAACATATATAATGGAAAAATTGTGTGGAATCATGATACATTAAACATTTTTCAAGGAGTATAATTATTTGCACAAGATGATGACATAATGATGTGGAATAAAAATAATCATTTAAACAATATTCCCATGATACCCACCATAGTATTCGTCACATAGTAGGCTTGGTTTAACCACTAGTTTAGCTTATTAGAATTGGGAAATCTTCTTGTGTACCTTGGGGATTGGGATAAATCCTATTATGTACCCATTAGAGATAACTGGATATAAAAATTACCAATTAATTGGAGTAATATTTTGGACCCTACCCATCTATCACCCATACATAGGGTTTTGATTAAAATCAAATCATTCATCTTATCATAAATAACTCATGACAAGAAAATGGTTTTAATAACACTTCAAGATGGTATCACATAAAAAATTAAATCATTTGATACCAAAAACAATACCACAAATGGATTATTTAAAAATAGAACATATAGGGTGATTTATGAACCATTAATGCATTAGATAATAATACTTTGAAAATGGAAGAGAAATCACAAAAGGTATTTTTATAAAAAAATCTTAATATTATCCAAAAAAGATGTGATTTTCATGTTAGTTTCCAAAGATGATTTTTTCAATATGAATAAAAAACTTAATAAAAACATCACTTCAATAAAAATTACAATAAATTTACCTTTCAATGAAATAAAAGATATATCCAAATGTAAAGTATAAAAGAAAAATATAAGATCACGATAAGGGATATCCTTTTAGATATTTTATAAGGCCTTTATTGAAAACCAACACCATTAAAATGATAATGAAACAATTATTTTAAAATGAATAAAGTGGAGTAAAAGGATTATTGTAGGTAAAAACAATTTTATTTTACACTAGGAAAAGGAGAACATTGGTAGGAAGTAAAATCAGGGATATGAAGAAAAATAAATTAAAATAAATGGGAATTACTCTTAACATAATTAGTTTTTTTGTTGTTGAAATAATTGATTCATAGAGGATGAATATTTCAGAGTGAAACATGATTTCTAGAGAAAATAATATGGAAATACAACATCGCATCAACATAGGGTAGAATAATTAAATCTTGAAAGATCAAAATTGATGTGGAGGGATTATAACTCGAGAAAAATATTTGAGTTAAGAATAACCCCTTAAAATTTGAGGAGAATTTAACTCAAAACCTCTTGAAAGTGAGAGGGATTTAAATAAAACATCAATTAATATGAATAAATTGTATTTAATGATATAAATCGATATTAGGTAGAATATATACCTATTAAATTAAAATGGGTGCATAATAAAAAACATCTATCAAATAGAGGATTTTAAGATGAAAAAACTCTTATCATGTATTTATGCTTACTCGATCATGATCTAATCTCCTATATAATGAGTAAAAATATCTTGATTACTTATTTTATGAACTTAATATATACATAATACCATTTTTATAATTATTTTATATCCATATAAATATATTAATCTGTTATATTTTATTTTCATTATCAAGTTTTAGAACTTTTAATTGTTTGTTTTACACAAATTTCACAATTACTAGATCATTAAATATATAACACCCATTTTTTAAATTATTAAATAAGTTCCATTTTCATTAATTGGAATATATGAATTTGACTTTAGCAAATGGAAATTGTGATGAACTAGTTTTCGGCATGGTTAACGATCGAAAGGTGATATACTATTAAATATTTAAAATATTAACAAAAATGTTGAATAATGATTATAAAAACTTAAATATATCACTATTATTTGATATTTTTATTATATTAAATCCCATAATAATTTATGACATAATATTTATAACATATTGTACTTAAGGGGTTAAATCGACCCTAATAGTAATGTTTTGTAATTATTTAATGTGTATGGGGATGTATTTAGATAATTATAATGTGAAATATAGAGAATATTAAACATTTAATATAAATCATATATCCTCATTAAATCTATTCTAGGAACCATCAGTGTGTATAGCTACTGTATTTTTTGTTTTTAACTAGTAATGTTGTTTTATATGCTAAGATATTTGTGTAGTATGATTAAATTGTTTGACCACAAAGGGGAAACTCGGGTACCTAGTTGGGTGGATATATACTAGTACGGCTAGTGATCTGGATGGGTTTTGTCCATGTTTCACTAAGAAAATGGATAAAGAGAACTTTAAATAAACTGTATGGATGATATTTTGGGACCAATAGGTTATGGGTATGTTCCCTACTAGTGGATCGTGCACGGGAAAGGATTTGTGACATGGTTACTTTTCTTCGAGGTACAAGGTACATAGGGCATGAGGCTATCTAGTTTCCTAGGGGTGTTCCTGGTTTTGGTGATCATTAGATTTGCGGTATTTAACCTTGTATTAGGATGTGTTTAACTATTAATTAAATTAGATAACTTTTCTTATTTAAATGTGTTAACATTCTAAAAGTTTTAGTTTAAAACTATTTTCAATTGAAAGTTGCATTTCTTGGAATTTATCATCGCTTTTCTCTACATATTAAAATTGTTTGGGATATCCAAACTCTAGAATAGGGATCAGATCCTATTCCAACTCTTGTTAGATAGGATGTGACTGATCCTAGAAAGGACAAGGCCCATGAGTTCTTGAAAAATAATCCTCCCACCTAATAAGGTATCATTGAACCCCAGGAAGCAGATGAATGGATTGAGAAGATAGAGAACATGTTTGAGTTCCTGGATACACCTGAGGAGCTCAGGGTGAAATGTGCCTCTTTTCTGTTGGAGGGTCCCAGCCATAGGTGGTGGGAATCGGTACTTCAAGCTGGGAATAATGAGCAGATGCCCTTGGGAGATTTCAAGGTTTTCTTCAATGGGTAGTACTACCCTGAGGTCTTGGAATATGCTAGGTCCTGATAGTTCACTGATCTTTTTTAGGTTAATCTATATGTGATCAAGTATTCCAACCATTTCACTGAATTGGTTTGGTATGCTCTGAAAAATATCTCCAATGAGAAAGAGAAGGCCCAGAGGTTTGAGAAAGGCTTGCGACCAGATATATACTCTCATGTGTTCTTATTTAAGATAAGGACATATGATGAGGTTGTTGACTAGGCATTCATGATGGAGATTGACCAGAAAGGCAGGGCTAGTTTCTTTGGATCAGTATCAGTAGTTGGTAGTGGCATCTCTTCAAAAAAGAAAAGGCAGTGGGAGGAACAGGTGAACAAGGGAGGTAGTAGTTCAGGACACTCCTCTAGGTAGTTTTCATCTCCGGCTTCTGATGCGAGATCAGTCATGTTCCAGTAGTGTGGGAAGTCAGATAACATATTACCAATATGCACACTTCCTCTGAGGCCTTGTTACCAGTGTGGAGGTATGTGACATTTGCAGTGCCTCTACGGGGTGGCACTTCCACTACTGAGTGGGGTGGGGTCAGTGGCTTCAAGA
This sequence comes from Viscum album, assembly GCA_963277665.1. NCBI lineage: Eukaryota > Viridiplantae > Streptophyta > Magnoliopsida > Santalales > Viscaceae > Viscum > Viscum album. The sequence continues at coordinate 1,529,515,509 of OY728137.1, forward strand.
GGAGTGTCATCACAGTATGGACTGGGGGTCTCATTTTGGTGGATATGGTGGTAGGGAAGGGTTATATTTTGGTAAGATATAGTTCAGGGCACATCCATAGACTAGCGGTCGTCCTCAGGCAGGGACCGGACATCTCCATGTGGTGGATCAAGCACCAGCTGGATCAGAGGTAGAACTGTCGACAGTTCGAGGTACCATTTTGATCGCATATTCTATAGATGATACTCTTTTTGATACTGGTGCCTCTGTTTCTTTCATTTCTTCCTATTTTTTGGACACTCTGAATTTACCAACTGAGTTGTTGTCTTTTAAGATGGAGTTGGTGATGTCATTGGGAAAGAAGAAGGAGCAGGGTCTGAGGTGCCAGTCGTGTGCGCTCTCCATGTCATGGATTGAGATGGAGTGGGACCTCTTGGTCTTAGATATGGATTTATTTGATGTGATACTCTTCATGTATTTTCTATTACACTTTCAGGAACACATCAATTTCTACAGGTGGTGAGTGAGTTTCACAGCACGTGATGGGAGTCGTCGGGTTTTTGTGGAGAATGGGATCCTCAGTTGGGTTGTGCAGGACCTCCACTCCCAGAGTTGGGAAGCCTTATCTTCTAATTACCGTCTCTTGCACTAAATGAATATGGTCCTTACCCTGAAGGTGCACTACCTCATATAGCGAATGAGTTTCCGAAGGTATTCCCAGATGATTTTTTAGGTTTTCCCCCGGAGTGGGATGTGGAGTTTTCGATTGATCTGGCACCAGGAACACAACCGATATCTCTTCCCTAATATCACATGTCCCCTACCGAGTTGAGGGAATTAATTATACAGTTGTATGACTTGTAATACAAAGGATTCATTCACTCGAGCGTCTCTCCTTGGTCTGCTCTTGTGTTGTTTTCAAAAAAGGATGATGGATCCCTTCGGTTGTGCATTGACTACAGGAAGCTGAATAAGGTAACAATTAAGAATAAATACCCTTTTCCCAAAATATATGATTTATTTGATCAGTTAAAGGGGGGAAAGTGGTTCTCAAAAAATAGACCTACATTCATGATACCACCAACTCAGGTTGAAAGAGGCAGATGTTCTGAAGACGGCCTTCCGGAGCAGGTACGGCCACTTCAAGTACTTGGTCTTGCCCTTCGGATTGACCAATGATCCAGTGGTCTTTATAGAACTCATGAAAAGGTAGTTCCATCATTATCTCAATTACTTTTTTGTGGTTTTCATGGATGATATTCTCATATACTCTACCTCTGAGGATGAACACAAACATCTCTTAAAGATCATTCTAGGCACTTTGCGGGATCACTGCCTTTATGCAAAGTTGTCAAAGTGCACATTCTGGATCAGGGAAGTGAGATTCCTGGGTCATGTGATCTCATAGAAGGGGGTCTTATTAGACCCCAAGAAGATCAGTGTGGTCATGTCATGGGAAACATCAAAGAATGTGTTTGAGATTAGGATTTTCCTTGGCCTGGCTGGTTATTACAGGTGATTTGTTTGGGATTTTTCTCAGCTTGTTTCATTGATTACCACGCTCACCCGAAAAGGGGTGAAGTTTGTATGGGACCCAGAATGTCAGGAATCTTTTGAGGAGCTGAATTGGTGGTTGAATACCAACCCCATGCTAATTTTTTCTAAGACCAATAATGGGTATGTGGTCTATTGTGACTCTTCAGGTATGGGTCTTGGGTGCATTCTTATACATGATGATCATGTGGTGGCGTATGGCTCTTTCCAAATCCAACCACACGAAAAGAATTACCCAACCCACAACTTGGATTTGGAAGTGGTGATGAATGCTTTTAATAATTTGATTCACTACCTCTTTGGGAAGAAGTTTGTGGTCTACTCTGATCACAAAATCTTGGCCTATATCTTCTCATAGAAGGACCTCAACTTAAGGCAGCATCGCTAGATCGAGTACTTGCAGAGGTTCGACATTGACATTGTCTATACCCCACGAAAGGTTAATGTGGTGGACGATGCCTTGAGAAGAAGAGTTCTAGTGAAGACTTTGAGGAAGTCTATTTATGAGTGGACTTTGATGGGACTCCTTCCTCAGATGCATGTGGAGATGAAGGAGAAAAATGGAGGTGCATTCTTGGTGAGCATTTAGTTGACTCCTTCTCTCTTGGGGTTGATTCAGCAGGAACATCCTAGGGATGAGATTTTTCAAAAGTTGAGGTAGTTTATTCATGGTGGGGATATTTCCTCTAATTGTTCTTTATCTCCCGAGGGAATATTTTGCTTCAAGTTCCATTAAGTAGTGTCATTATATCTATGGAAGGTGGTGATGGAGGATAGCCACCAGTCTTAGTAGGCTATCTATCTAGGTGCCACCAATATGTATTATGATGTGAGATGATAGTTATGGTGGCCATGTATGAGATGGGGCATAATAGACTTTGTGTTGAGATGCTACACATTCCAGCAGGTGAATGCAGAGCATCATAGGCCCTCTAGTTTTCTCCATCCATTATCCATTCCTACCTGGAAGTGGGATGAGGTTGACATGGACTTCATTTTTGGCTTTCCTCATAAACCTCAGGGTAATAATTCCATTTGGGTGATGATTGATCATTTGATCAAACCAAACCACTTCATTCTGATCATAGATACAGTTAAAGTGGATGAGTTGGGATGTTTGTATCTTTAGAAGGTGGTGAGACTCCATGGCATGCCATCAGCAGTTTACTCAGATAGAGACCCATGCTTCACTTCTCAGTTCTGGGAAGGCCTTCAGAAGGCCTTGGGGTCTTGGATTAAGATGAGCACGGCATACCACCCTTAGATGGATGGTCAGACAGAGTGGGAAAATTATATTTTGGAGGACATGATCTGTGCATGTGTCCTGGACTTTGGAGGTTCCTAGGATGTCCATTTGGGATTGGTTGAGTTTTCTTATAATAACAGTTACCAATACTCAATTTGAATGGATCCTTTTGAGGTGCTTTATGGTCGGCCTGGTCAGTACCCATGTGTTGGGTTGAGGTAGGTGAGATATCACTGTTGGGGATGAGTCTGGTGCAGGAGACTTCTGAGAAGGTCAAATTGATCAGGCAGCATTTATTAACAGATCAGAGTCTCCATAAATCTTATGTTGAAAAGGTTTTTCTGTCAACTAAAGAGGAGTAATTGGAATTGGAGATTGAATTTGAGAACCTACCTAGGTTCTTCCCAAAATGTAATGTAATTGGGAATGATGCCTCTAGCTGTAGATGTTCCATAATATGTGAATTTTTCTCTTTGCATGGCCAAGACAACAGTTCATATTTTAAAAAACACAAAGCCATAAAACCCAGTCCCTCAAAAAGTAATAAGAAATCTATTTTGCCAAGAAAGAAGTATGGGACTATGTACTCTATTTCCATTGGATGTTTTCCTCTAACTCAGGTGAGCCTAGATATGTCAGGACACAATATTAACATAGATAAAACACCGAAGGCTATTAAATCCTTTCCTGAACCTATGCAGAACTCCAAGAAATCATGGGTTGAAATTGTGGAGAGGGGTCAGGCTGATCTTCCCCCACTGGTTGGTTCACTGAAACCCTCAATGTCAAGTGACATTGAGGGTACTTCTACAAAGGATACAGAATCCTCATCTCCTGTGATTCTGGCTCCCTACAAAGATACAGACAGTGCATCTGTTGAAGCTCATGTGGCTTCAAAATCCCCATTGATCTCTATTACTGCCCATGATAGTAATATACATTTAGAGACTACCTTCTCTCATGCATGGAATCCTGCTGTTGACCCTAAACAAGGTGTGGATGATGAATCAAATGACATCACACCTACTTTAGGAACTGTTAAGGAACAAAGGAATCAAGTGACTCATCCACGAGAGAAAATGGATATTGAAGACACCTCTAAGTTGCATAAAGTTACGCAACAGGGAGAATCCTCCATAATCCATCACCCTACTGAGTCACAGTCAGAACATTTCATTCCTCAGGTGAAACCTCAACACCTTGTTACAGACAATGATGATTTGGATAACTCTTGGCAGTAAGCTAGTGGTGGGAAGCGCAGGTGACCTGCTAGAAATCACAGAAGGGGAAATGGAAGGGCTGAAACAGCGGCAAGGAATGGAGCCTCCTCAGATGTCTCGACTCAGACACGGACATTGAAACTCTTCTAAAGCAAGTGCGAGATTTGTTTTCTCTCCACTATAGAGGTCGGGGATGTAGTCGTGTCCACAGAATGGATTGGGTGGATTTACATAAAAAATAAAAAATGATCACTGAAGATATTAGAAAAAATCTTGGGACCTTGTGATAGAGGTATTGATCTGTTGTTTGAACTACCGTTTCTTTTTTTTTTTTTGATTTTCCATGCACCTTTTTATGATTCAATTAAAAGGTTCATTCCATCCACCTTTAAAAAAATCTTATATTGACCGAAGGCATCGATAATTTGAGTTTTTTGTGGGTGACAGGGTATTTCTGAAAGTGGCCCCTTGTCTGGGCCATCATCGATTGGGAAAGAAAGGGAAGCTAAAGTCATTGTATATTAGACCTTTTGAGATCACAGATCATATTGGTAAGGTGTCATATAGGTTGTATTTACCTTCCTAGTTGACATCCATCCATGAAATCTTCTATGTCTCCCTATTTAAGAAATACAACATGGATCTGTCCCATATGTCGAGTTGGGAAGAACTGGAGATAGAGCCTGACTTGTCAGTTTTTGAGCGGCCAGTGAAAATAGTAGACTCACAAGAGAAGGTGCTTTGAGGTAATTCTATTCCACTGGTCTAGGTTCATTGGAATCATGGTAGTGGTACACATGATACATGGGAACATAAGTCATGGGTTGAGGAAGATTACCCATTCTTGTTTTCCAATCAAGCTTCAAGTTGACTTTCTGAGGTGGAAAGTCTTTCATGGTGGGGATAATTGTCACATATGTGACTTATTTTAAATTTATTTTTCATTTTATTTCCATTATTTCTTTGTTTTGGGGGTTTCCCATGCATTTTTTTGAGGAAGTGGTGAGTTTACATGATTTGGTCCAAACCGTGATCCCATTTACAGATTTAAAACAAATTTTTTTTCTTTTATAACTCTTTAATTTTTGAATATTTTTCACCCATTACACTTCAAAAGTGTTATAACCTGACCTATTAACACCAACATATTAATTTAGACCCTTTAGGAATCCATAATCATGCTGGATTTTGGTTTTTATTTAAGTAATTGGGCCAGCCCGAAAGCTCATTTCTAGTTTTAAAAATAAATTTTTTTTATTTAATAACATATTCATTTTTAAATATTTTTTAGTGATTCCACCTCCCACTCGAATAAAACATATCTAGGACCGACCCCAATTTATCTTCTTCCACTTTGGAGCTCATTTCCTTCTCGTATTATGGAAAATATTATCAAGTATTCTCAAATCGTCGAGATTTGAATAGGTAATTTGTTTCCTTCCTAACTCCTTAATTTATCACTCTTTTCCCCCTATTATAGTTCCTACATGACCTCCTCGTCCTTTTTAGAACCTCAATTTCATTTTTGGATGTATTTAATTATATCTATTGGTGTATTGTGTGATATTTCTTCAAGATCCCTCAAGTAAGTGGGTTTCCTTCCTTCTTGCTCCCATTTGCTTAGGGTTTCGTCCCTTATTCTTGATGTTCCTAATGCCCATCAAGTAGTTTTTCTAAACTAGGGTTTGATATTGGGTCTCATGATATAAAGTGCTTGTTTTAGTTCTGTTTTAACTTCATTTGTGGTGTGGAGGTGTTGCGGTTGAACTTTCACACAAATATTTGAGGTTTTTGACACTTTTCGTAGGTGATTCTATTGTGTATGCAATCCTTGTGACTTATCTTGATGTGTTTATAGTATTTGCAAGTTTATATAATTTGATTATTTCTGAAAAAATGGTTTTATTGTTGTTTTTAATGCAAATGAATTTTAAGTTCCACTTTTGTATGAAATTGGTGGTTTTCATAGAAATCTCTTGTTGGTTCATTTGGGGATACCCTATAATTACTTAGTTGATTTTATTAAAGTTTATTAGGGATTAAAATAATGTTTTTAATGTTTATATCATTTGGTAGTTGATGAGAAAACTTGTTTTAATGGTGTTTGTGAAACACATGAATTTTTAAGTGCTATGTTTGTGTGAAAATGGAGTTTCTATAAAGATATCACTTCATAGTTCATATGGGGCTGCCCAAAAACTGATTTTTTGGTTTCATTTAATCGTTTTGGGCTTCCATTTATATTTTGGTGACTTTTAAGTATGAACATGGTGTGAAAATTGGGTATTTCAAGGAGTTTTGGGTGCAAAACAATGTGAGATTTTGAGAAGTTGTTTTATTGAAAATCAAAATGTTTTGTTGTGTGTTTTAAGTGGTATAAAGTGTATATAGATAATATATTGTTTGTTGGTGACTATTAGTGGTGTTTTTATCTAAAAATAGATGTGTGTAGTATGTTGAAATTGTTTGATCACAAAGGGGAAACCCAGGTACCTAGGTGGGCAGATTTGTACTAGTACAACTAGTGATTCGGATGGGTTTTGTACCTATTTCCCTGAGAAAATGGATAAAAACAACTATAAATAAACTATATGTATGATATTTGGGGACCAATATATTATGGTTATGTTCCATAATATTGTATCATGCACAGGAAATAATTTGTGACATGGCTACTTTTCATTGAGGTACGAGGTACATAGGGCCTGAGACTATCTAGTTGCCTAGGGGTGTTCCTAGTTTTGGTGCTCATTGGATTTGTGGTATTTACCCATGTATTATGGTGTTATTGGTTGTGAATTATAGTATCTAACTTTTTTTATTTAAATTTTTTAACATTATAAAAGTTTTAGTTTGAAAACTGTTTTCAATTGAATGTTTCATTTCTTGGAATTTATCACCGCTTTTCTTTGCATATTAAAACTACTTTCTTTTTTTAACTTGTATTGCATACTATTTGGAATCATTTGGTGGTATCATATTGGTATTAGTATCAAACTCTAATTACAACCCTTAGGTGTAAGTATACTTGTTTATTTTCAACTCAGGGAAAGGAAAAACCTCAGGTGAAGGCGGTTCGGGTTGTTAGACCCCTCTTACAGTGCGATGTTGTGGAGATAGCTTGGGGGTGATGACCCCTTGTCGTGTGGAGTCATTGTGAATGAATTGCGACTGTTTTATTATTATTTGGACCTCGTTTAATTTTTTTAAAACCATGTATTTAGTTTTTTATTTTTCCTAAGTCTTATTTGGAATTGAAATTTTAGATTCTTATTATTGATTGTTTTTAAGGATTTATGCTTTCAAACTCGGGTAAATCATTCCCAAACCCAATTTATTGACACTAGGGCACTTTTTCCAGCCTATGGGGATAGGTAAATCCCGTTCAAGCCTTGTCATAGGCTAGATTTGGTGCCGGTTTCAGTGGTGACCAGATCTGGTTCGTGACAATCAATGATGGGTGGTGATGACATATGAAATTCATCATTTATAGAGGTTGTAGTCCACACGTACACACGAATAAAAATTCTATTTCTCAATAAATAAATGAGATAATGTTATGTGAAAAAATATCATTTAAGAATTTTATTTTTTAATATAAACCTTTTTTATTCAACAAATATATCATATATACTATCTTTTAGAGGCATTTATGAAAAACAAGATGCATCGCATCGTGGATGTGGTAGTCTACACATACAAAAAATCAATGTTTTGGTCACTCTTAGTGGATGTAAAGTAATGAATAATTGTTTTTAAATTAATATAATGATATTTAAGTGTAATAATAATATATATTTAATTGTATTAATAATTTTAGAGATTATTTAGGAAGGGGTAGAGTAAAATAAAATAGTAATTGATTGTAATGCTCATATTAGAAGATTGGGTTTTTCCTTGGAAAGCTCCTTGAAAACAGAGGCATTAAGAAAAATTAAGGTGAAAATTAGATTATGAACATGGGATAGTATTATAATAGGATAAATTTTTATAGACTCAATAATAAATTTTAAGGATACTTGAGTCTTGAAGTAGTGGAAGTGTTACCGTTTTATAAGTGAAGAGAGGGGTAGTTTTGAAAGTAACCATTACATTTTCAATAATTTAATGTTACTATTAAAAGGTTATTGGATATAGAAGGAAAAATATGTATCCTTATCCACTCATTTTAGAGACAACCTATAGTATTTTTTTATCCTTTCTTTTAACTTATTTTGTACTCTTACCCAAATTTACTTTTACATTGCTAATTAATTTTTATCCTTAGAAATTCATATTAATGGAAAAAATTATGAATAGAAATTTTAACATGTTTTAACCTTTATAATTAAAATTCATAAATATTTTTACCAAATTAAGTTTTTAAGGTTTTTAAATGATAATTTCAAAATAAATGAACATAACCAATAAAAATTTTTTTTAGGAAAAGTGTGTTATTATGTTTCAAAATTTATGTACAAGATAAGATTATCATAGATACATATTTTTATTAAAAAAATTGGTTAATTTTAAAAAAAAATAGGTATGTGGAATTTAAATCCAATTAATTTCACAATAAAAATACTTAATTTGAATAAAATATCAAAAATAATTTTTATTAAAGTAACATTTTAATTTTGTTCTAAGAATGTTGGGCATAGGATTTATAAGTTAAAAGAATATTTTAAAATGAATAATTTTTTAATTAATACATATTTTATTAATAATTTTTCAATATTCTAGGATAGGATTTAATAATTATAAAATCCTAAAAATTTATAATTTTCACAAAATCATACTTTTTGACTAAAAATCTATATTTTTTAGAAAAAACTCAAAAATCCATACTAAGTAAATTTTGATGTGTGGTATTCAAAAAATAGATTTTATTTTATCAAATTTAAATTCCATAATTTTTTAAATTTATTTTTTAAAATAAAATTTTTAATATAAAGAAAATAAAATTTTTTGAAACCAACTTTTTCAATATTAAATTATATTAATTATTTATCATTAAAATGTAATAAATTTTTATGGTTTTCCATATTATTGTTTATTATATATTTATTAATAATTTTCATATAATATTTTTAGTTTTTTTACATTGGGTGTAGTGTGTATCATATTTATCAAACATAACATCATTTTTACAATGTCTAGAATTTCAGGTCATTATATTATTAAATCGGTCAAGGGAGGGGGATAAAAAAACAAAAACCAATATAATTTCATGTGGGGAGGCTCAACAATGAGATCTCCCCAAAAACCACCAAAAAATGCAACCACTAGGCTTCACTCATGGGGCGTCATTATAAAATTTATAGTTTAAATCATTTAATAAGAGGTGAGTTTTAAATTTTTTTGAAATTCAAGAAATAAATTCACCCCCTCATGATTCATTGTACAATAGTGCTAGAAAGACCCTAAATCCATTATACAGATGATGTTTTAGGATATATAATTTTGTATTAAATAATTTATATAAAAGAAATATTATATGATTTTGGGATATATCGTTTCATACTATATATTGATATCACAACACCATTTAGTTTCTGATGTGGTCAGATCAAAATGAAGTGAATTATGATAACCATTCCATACAATTAACATGTAAATCAAATGTTAAGTTCTAATGTTTTTTTTCTCTTCCACTTTAATCATTAACATTTCATATAAATAATTTTTTGGGAGAATTAAATTCATTTAAATATTTAATGAATGCATTGGTAAAAGGGTTACAAATGGTTTAAAACTGCATGTTATATACTCTTACATTATAAACATATGAGTAAATTCATGGAATTAGTTCAATGTGTGGAGGGGAAGCAGAACTTGATGAGATTTGTAGAAGTTTTTCTGAAGTTGAACCCGATTCAATGAGTAACAGGAGTAAGAGGAGGAGGAGGGGTAGGAAGGATTACTCCTCCTTACCTCCTCCTATGAGGACCAGGTCAGCAAAGAAGCCAATGGTTGAGGTTCTGGATAGGGAGATCAGGTGTCACCTAAAATCACCTGGATAGCATGAACTCTCCTTAGATATGGTTTTTAGCTCAGATGATGTGGTGATAGAGCAGGTGTTATTTCTCAACGCCTCGGAAGAGGATGCAGCCAAGATGATGGGCCGGAATCTTGAAGTGGATCTGGATGCAGAGCAGTATGTCTGGGTTGACAAGCAGGATACGATCCTGGTTGGAGGCTTCAATAAGGGGTTGATCAGACTCGAGGAGTACATACAGGTTTGGAATAGACCGACTACTTCCTTCGAAGCCCTAATAAGGGGGGATCCTCTTTTGAAGGTCTCAAATTTATCCTGGAAGCTGTTCAGGGACACGGTCTCTGGTAGAATTCGACTTGTTTTCAATGACTCTGTTTATTCTTTCAATAACTAATGCTTTATTGAGTTACTGTCCTGGTTGTGTGTGGAAGTGTTAGAGGGCTAGATCGGCTCAGATGGGCTAGATCACGCTGCTTCTTCCTTGGAAGGTCATTTGGGATGTGGCTGACACAGAGGGATGGCTTGCCATCGGGAGGGACCATGCTTTCATGGGATCACTTAGTGGTCCTTATTTGGAGTGAGCATTTGATGCTTATGCTTGGTTGAGGTGGTTTCTGGTTTTCTTGTTTAGTGTTGTTGGGGTTTGTTGAAACTTTTGGTGTTCACTTTTACCTCAAAAGTGTCTTTATTAATAAAAAAAATCAGTCAATATACCATTATTGTAAGGATATCCTACCCAAGAATGGGGGGTTCATCGAAACTTGGATACCTTGGGAGGAAGGAATCATTTTAAAACATCTTAGTTAACTTCATCAGTGGGATTTAAGGCAATAGTTTCATCCATATTTGATGAATGTTATACATTGTTGGTTTAATAGTACTCATGGTTTCTATTTTATATCATGGAGATCATGTATTTTTTGTTTTTATTATCTCCTAATTCTCAATTCATTTTTATTCTATCCTAAAAAACTCATAAATTATATTAATGTGGATCTAGGATTCTTTGATTCATGAAATCATGTTAAAAACGAATAATAAATGAATATTATATTCTTAAGTATAAGAAATAGTATATATTTTTTACTACGACTTGTCTTATGATAAATGATATCATAAGTAGTGATATGATCATGTTATATGGTATAGAATGGCATAACTAGCAATGATTTATAAATCCTTAAGGTTTTTTTATATTGTAATGTATGATATGGAAAATCATATCCTATGATAGTGCTAATCTAGGAACTAAAAATAGAGAATCATATCACTTTAATAAAATTGGTGCATATCATAAAAAACAACTCTCGACCATAGAAGGTGATATCAAAAGACACGGTATTCCAATTTTAGAGAAAAATATTAGTTTTGAACTAAATCATAGTTTATAATTGATTAAATATTGTAAAATATGATTTATAGCTTGGATTATATATCATAGGTTGTAATGCGTGCATTATAACTTGTGATGTAGGTTTATAATTAAAAATGGATTATGATCAAAAATTGTAAAGTAGAATTTTTAGATTATGAAACATGATTTTTAGATGGTGATATTTTGGAAGCTATTTTGAAACCAGATGGATATAGAACAATAAAATCTTAGTGGATGTAAAACTTATTTTTTTATCATCTGAAACATTAGGGTTCATAATCTAGATTCAATTTTTTAGCAATAAGTTTTCCCAATAAAGGTAACTATTTATTTAAAGCATATTTCTTGATGTGTTTGGTGGATCTTAATGACCAGATGGTGGTGGAACCTATTGAACTAAAAGGTCTCACTAATAAATATATTATTTGTGTCATTTGTGAAATATTTTTAAGGTATGATTAACATTAAAATAAATAATTAAAAAAATTTATAAACTATAAAGCCCAATAATGATATTCCTTCGAAAATAGAATATTTTGAATTATAAATGAATAATGTTTAGCTTACAGTATTGTTTTATACTATCATTTCCTTCAACTATTTCATGATAAATATCACTAAGTAAAAACCTAAAGGATATTACATTCGAGTTGTATTGATGAGTTTTATGGAATACCCCAAATTTTTTGGGAAGGACCTTCAAAGCCTCCATGATATGTTAATATCTCATAATTCTTAGGAGGTTGGAATAAGAGAGATTAAATAGGAAATAATATTAATTGGATACTTATATAAGGATCACACGCTTACAATACTCATAGTATAGCCTCTTTATATAGGCTATCAGAATGCACCTAGTAATAAACCAACCTTGGTCGACTCGATACGTCACACAAATTGCTATGCCAAAAGGTCTGAAGAATATTCCTAATCAAAGGCTTCGATTTAAAAGATCTCAAATTTTATTATTATTATTATTTATCTACACTATTATAAAACAACATAGTTGAACTTGATAAATTATAATTACCTCAGGATTGAGCCTTGGGATTAATAACTTTTCATGGGTTGCAATCATACTACATTATTATAGTTATAAGATTATAAAGTGGAATTACATGAGAGTCTCATGATACATCAAATGAATTATAAATAATTTTAGTATGATAAGTACATGAGTTTTTATTAATTAAAATAATAGAGTTTATGAATGAAACTTTTCCACCCAAAACAAATTCTATGCTTGGTTAGTGGCCTAGCTATCCCAGTCATCTTCCTTTAAAATTTCATGAGCCAAAAAATTATATCCTTATAGGAAAAGTAATGTAAGTATGAAGCTTCAAGATTTTCTTGTACTTGATATTCATATTTATAAGGGATTAAAACCCACTACAACTCATTTCTATGGATCTATTTCTCTCACACACATACACAAAAGAGAAGTTTCTGCTAGAGATGGATATGGAGAGAGGAGGATAACCTTGGGGGTTTTAGAATTTTCATGTCAACTTTTTTGTGGAGTTTACAACTACCTGATAGCCTCATCTGATGATGGAGTTCTACCTCCCTCCATTGTGGAAACAACATCCAAGCGTAGCTCTAGGAAGAGCGGTCCTCTCATCCTGGTGTCTTACTTACCCTTGGGAACCCACTACTCTCGCTTATGATTATGAACTGAAAATGACGCACTCACATTCATATTTCATCACCCTTTCTATAGTGTTTAAATATTTATATTGGTTACCATTTTTTGTATATATTCTCAATTTTTAATGGATTTATATTTCTTCTTACTCAATAATTCTCTAACCTCCTATATAATGAACATAAATATCTTAATCACTTATCTAAGGAACTTAATATAAAAATAAAACCCATTTAATAATTATTTTATAATTATATAAGTATATTAACTGGTTATAATTTATTTCCATTATTGGGTGTTAGAACATTTGGTTATTTGTTTCATAGAATCTTCACAAAGAGGATATTGATTCTAACTAAGTTATTTGAAGTTCATAATTCATAGGTAATTCAAAATAGAATAATAATTGTTTGTTTAATGATTACATAAGTACCATTTAATTATGTGAAATACATGAATATGACTTGTGAAAATGGTAATTGTGATGAACTTGTTTTCAACAAATGAAATTATGGGTGTTGATGACAAATCAAATTCGTAGTTCGTGGATACGATAGTTCGTATGTATGAATAATTAATGATATCATCTCACAATGAATGAATGGAATGATTTTATCTAAAAAATTATCATTTAAAAATATTATTTGATACATATAAAATAAATTTATTCACAAAATAATTTCTTGATAGGCGGTGATGAAAAATGAAACCACACCGCATCGTGGAGGTGGTAGTCCGCACGTACACATGATCAATGATTTAGTATCTCTTAGTGGAAGGAAATTAATGAATAAATATTTTTAAATTAACATAATTAAAGTTTAGTACACTAATTATACTGATTTAATTATATTAATAAGTTTAGATATGAGTTATAAAGAATTTGAGTAAAATAAAAGAGTAAGTGAAAGTAGTACTCATGTTGGAAGCTTGAGTTTTCTCTTGTAAAACTACTTAAAAATAAAAGACTTATGAAAATTAAAGGTTACAAGAATATTATGAAAATGGTGGAGGGTTATAAGAGGATAAGATTTTAATGGTTTCAAAAAAAAATTGGTGTGGTGAGTCTTGAAGTGGTGGAAGTGTTGCCTTTGTATAAGTGAAGAGAATGGTAGTTTTGGAAGTAACCATTACATTATGTAATGTTATTATTCAAATTTTAATAGATCCAAAATGAAAAAAGTTTATGGAAAGTGTGTGTGGGTTGATATTCTCATCATACACCCATTTTTAAGATATCCTAGAGTTTCTTTATGTTTTTTATTTAACTTTTTTTAACTTTTACCCAAATTTTCTTTTACCATGGTAATTAATTTTGAACATTGGTAATTAATATTAATCTAAAAAATTTAAGATTAGAACTTTTACCCTCTTGGAATATTTTGATTTCAAATTATTAAATCATTTTATCAAAGAAATTATTAAGGGCTTGAAATGTTCATATTAAAATAAATTCACATAATGCTTGGAATCATTTTTTAGGAAAAGTGTGTCATTATGGTTAAAAATTTATCTGTAACATAACACTATCATAAATACTAATTTAATGAAATGAATTAGTTTATTATAAAACAAATAATAGGTATTTTTCTTTAAAATCTATCCAAATATGAATTTCACCGTCATAAAACCAAATTTGAATAAAAGATTGAAACCAATTTTTATTACAGTAACATTTTAATTTTGTTCTAAGAATTATGGATAGAGGATTTATAAGTTCAAGTGATATTTTAAAAATAATAATTTTTTTAATTAAATAAATGTTTCGTTACTTAAAATGTTTATAAATATTCTTGGATACTCTTACATATTATAAAATAATAAAAAAATATAATATTCACAAAACCATAGTTTTCGACTAAAAACAAACCATTTTAGAAAAAACAAAAAAAAATAGTCCAAGTAAATTTTGATGTGAGGAATTAAAAAAATGAATTTTATTTTATCAATTTTAAATTAAAGAGTTTTTAAATTTAGTTCTAACAATAAAATACATGATATAAATAAAATTAATTTTATTGAAAAAAAACCTTTTCAATATTAACTTGTATTAATCATTTATCTTCCAAAGGTAATAAATTTTAATTGTTTATAATTTTAGTGTTTATTAAAGGTTAATTAATGATGTTATTCTAATATGTTTTGGTTTTTTTACATTTTTTTATCATGTAATGTAAGTTATCGACTATAATATATGTTTTACAATGTCTAGTGTTTTGATTCAGTACAAAAAGGGGAGCTTAAATCATTTAAGAAGAGGGGAGTTTTGATTTAGTGTGAAATTCATGAATTCAATTCACTAACTCTTGATTCATTGTACAATAGTGTTGGTAAAACACTAAATCCATTATGCGTATGGTTTTGTAGGTTGTATCTCCTTATACGAGAAACTTAATATAAAATGAATATTATATGACTTTGGGTTATATATTTGCTTGAGATATATTAATTTCACATCACTATTTTCATAGAAAATCATAGTGTCTAATTTAGTTAGATCAAAATTTACTGATTTATGTTAATCATACTTTATAATTAACATGAAAATTGAACGTTATGTTTTAATTTTTGGTTTCTATTCAAATTTAATTTTTAAAATTTTAGATGATGAAAAATTTGAGAGACTTACATTTATTTAAATGGTTAATAAATTAATTTGTAAAAGGGTTAAAAAAGGTTGGTAACTCAATATTATTTTCTCTTAAAATGTAAATGTATGAGTAAATTCAGAGAAGGATCGAGGAGCATCTGTGAGGCCTATATAAGGTGTTGAATAAAATAAAAATGGAATCAGTTATATATGTTATCCTTGTAGATATCCTCTACATCCAAGATCTATTTTCATTATTCATTTACATACTAGGTATTAATATACCATTGTTTGATGAAGAATCTATGACATTCCAAGACTTTTACACATATCATTACATGATTTTAAGAATAATTATCTATGAAATACAAACCAAGGATAAAAAATTCCAGTGTATTTGGAAGACTAGGTATCTAATTAGAAAACATGAAACTAGAATAAAAAATAATTTTCTTAATTTTCATAATGAGATCATAACACCCTTTGTGCTCCTACGACAACATAGGATAACATGGGGAATACATAGAAAAAATGAATTATCTAAAAATCCCAGTAAGGGAATAAATATGGGATTTAAGCATAGAACATAAGTTAGAAGGCATGACATGATAACATAAAAGGAATCGATCATGAATAAACATATAGAAGAATAACACAAATAAAAAAGGAATTATATGTTCTTAGAGATATAGGAAAGTGGAAGAAATATATAACATGACATAAACATTAATCAAGGTTATCTATCAAGACTATATCAGATGGTGGACAGAGTCCAACAATGGAATAGGTTTAATCCCTAATCTCATACATAACGGCTCATGAGACTAGAAAATTACCCAATTAATTGGAGTGTTATCTAGTTTCACCCATCATAATAGGTTCATGCATTTTTTCTACCATATAAATAATCAAACATAAGGAATAAACATAATAGTTTCTCATAGAAATAAATGGGTATCATAATCATGTCATAAGGAAAAAACAAAGGGATTATAATAATGGTATACATGAAAAATGGATTTAAACCATTCTTTTACATTTATAAAGAAAATATAAGAATATATTATGAATATTTAATCCAAAATTAAGTGAAAAAAATTAAAAATAGTGGTTAGGTAACTTTAGAAATATGCCACTTAAGCGTGGTTTTAAGGAAAATAATAAAGATTCTTTAAAGAGGATAAAGACATAATTATTTCAATAAAACCATAAATTAACTAAAATTTTATGTCATGATAAATTGAGTTATTTTATAAAAATATTTAGAGGCTTAAAATAGTTTGTGGACATTACTTGAAAATGGGTAATAAATAGCGAATTTCCCTTTAATCAAGTTTGATTATCGAGACGAATTGAGAAGGGAACCTTTTAAAATATCTATTTCCCAATAAAATAAATTTTAATTGTTCTAGATATATAAGTTTGGATAATATAAATATAATATATAAAAATTATATAATAATAATGAATATATAACTTGAGGAAAAAAGAGATGAAGCATTACCCAAATGAAATATGGAGGTTTAGAGAGATCCCTTACCTTATGTATGAATGTGTTCTTCACTTGAACTTAATGTCTTGGATAATAAAATTAGTTTAATTAATTTATTAATTAATAACCTATTCAAAAAAATTATAATCTTATTAAGTTCATTTATGGCCATTTTGATGAGTTATAAAGTTTAATTTAATCATTTCAGGAGTGTTCGTTTCAGGGTCTCATGGTTGGTTCACTTGTGTATAACCATGGAAGTTATTTTTAAATAAGAATACTATTATATAAGTGAAATGAAATGGTATTCAGACACTTCCATAAGTTTAAATGGTTCCGTATATCATTTTTTTATTTGAGGATGATTCATTTGATAAAACATTAATGATAAAAGTTTAGTTTATTTTTATAGTTTTTCCAAGAATCACACCTTAGTTTCATTTTATTTAATATTATATCAATATATTATTTCAAGGAAATAAAATAAGTTATAATATCCTTATTAAATTATTATTTAACCATAATAATAGTTTTATGACCATCCTTGAAATAATTAATGGAAAATAAAATCTCATTATCCACAGAGATGGTTAATCACCATAATTTGGACAATGGTTTACTTTATTTGAATAAGAGGAGATGAGAAAATGGAATCAATGGAGAATATTCCATTAGAAATACTACATTCCATTATTTACATTATACTGGAGTTATTATTCTTTGATGGATGAAATATATGAGGAAAACATAGAATAAGAAAAGAAATTAAAATAAGTAGTTTTAGAATGTTACCTCTTGAATATCACCTCATTAAAGGACCCCTTGAGGAACTTAGAATTAATCTTTTAGTGAGACCAAAAATACTTGGACATGGGGAGAGTGGGGAGGGTTTTTTTGGTATATATTTGTAAATATTAAAATCATGTAAGGTTTTAGGATAATGGGTGGTGAGGGGTGGTATTTATAAGAGGATGAGAGGAGTGTTTTTGAAATTTCTCAAAATATTAAAATATAAAAAGACTATTCTAGATCCAAATGCTTCCAAAAGGATCATAAATTCATAGGGGTTGAAATATTTTATCATATATTATCTATTTTGTGATTATATAATATTATTATGATTTTTAAATAATTTAGTAAAATATTATATTCATGAAATATCATTATTGTCAATTTTGACACTCTTTATTACTATTAATGTAAGATCCTAGACATCATGGATGTATATACCTATTTAAATATTTGTTTAAATACTTTAAATGTGGTTAATGGAATATTTACTAATTGTATGAGGAGGATCAGGGGTGTTCCATGTTTTCAAGGCATGAAAGAAAAGGATAAATGGTCTTCCAGTTCATATTGCATGGTTGGTGCATGGTTAGAGGAAACTGTGTGCCCAAAATCTGATAGGAGGGATGAGTGGTTTATAGTTTAGTAAATTGTTCAATGAAGGAAAGACAAACTGTATATAACTAGATAGAGGCATTCCATATATTTTTCACACAGTTTGTAAAAATACACAGAATCCCCAGGTTACCATGCAACATGGACCCCTCTTGGACAAATAAAGATGCACAATTTGGAAAACTTTGTGGCAAAAACATGCACCCCAATAAAATGTGAGAATTTATCATTTTCCCCATTAGGATTTTAAGTTCCTCACCTGATTTTATTTCCATTTCTTACTCCTCCATCCCCAGTGATTAACCCAAACCCCCTGAATCTTCTTAGTGATCTATCTTCTTCGATTCTAAGCCATTTGGAGTGACATTGGTTGTGAATCGAATCTCCAGGTGATTCTAATACTTCTATTGATTATTTTTTTAGGATTAGGGATTATATTTTTTTTCTTCTTCTGAATCCCTAAAACCCTCTTTTTCCAATGGATCTTATGTTGGGGATTCAAAGGGTCCTTGAATTCGGATCTAAGTCTACGGTTAAGGTTGCGTTCATCTTCATATTTTAGGTAGGTGGTCTACAAATTATATCCCATAGTCTTAAAGTTGATTTGTGAATGTGTGGTCATGTTAATGGATATATATTATTGTGATTTTGATTCCTTTAAATGGATTTGGTAAAATTTTCAGGTAAATGAGGATTATAACCCCTCACAATCCTTGTGGGATTCATTGAGTTTGATTAGACCACTTTAGGAACACCTATGGGGTTTCCAATGATCCCCAACATGGAAAATTGAAATGTTTTGTTTATAATTAACCCATGATAAAGTAGATCTCATGATGAACATGTTGATATGTTAGTTGAATTAAAAAGGGAACATCGTTAGATGTGTCTAGACTTTGATGATGTCTCAAGGTATTGTTTGGATTAATATGAAATGAGTTAAATGAAATAATGTGATTGTGATAAATTATTTCTGAATTGTACTTAAAACTCCTAAGTGGTTTAATTCATGTAAAATTATGAACATGTTAAAGAGGGTGAATGTTTTTAAATTTATGAATATGTTAAATGGTATAATTTTTGTAAATTTTTGAATATTCTTAATAGGTTAAGGCATGATAAAGGGAAATGTGTTAAATGGGATATGCAATGCAAATGGTAAATATGCTAATGGGATAAGACTTGATGTTAAATTCACATGTTGAATAGTTTTTAACTATGAATGTTATGTGTATTTATTGTGTATGGTTTGTGATATGGTTTAAGTGGTAAATGGATAAGTAAGCATATTCACATGGATTGGTATTTGTTGGGTATTGGAATTAAGGATCTACGCCCATGGGCCAGGTTAGACTAAGGCACTAAACCCCACCCCAAAAATCATGGGTTGGGGTAGGGGACTGAGGATATATGATCCTAATGGATGAATTTGATGAAACTTCCAGGAAAGAAGAGCCAATATAAGTCTATTGTGTTTGTTAATGTAATTTTTAGCCTAGTGAGATAGGTAACTTGACTTATTCTCTTATGCATAGAAATTACCCATCTTAGGACATTGTGTAAATGATGTAAGTGCCTAACCCATGAAACAATTGATGAAATAGATTAAATGATTAAAATAGATAAAGTGGATATTGTTAACTAATGTAATTGAATTGTCTTTTGGTTACATTGTCATTTATTTAGTACTTTCTTATATTATCTTTTTAGACTGAATATTTTTTATACACTGTTGGTGGTGGCCTACTGATTTGTACTCACACCCTATATGGGCCACCTTTGTTTACCCAAGAAGATTTCATGGTTTAAGATCAGGGAAATGGTAAAGGTTATATGATTGGGTGTTGAGTTGGAATTGGGATGTGCATGGTTGAGGATAAATACTTGGAGTCAGGACTTGTTTTTTGTATTCAGGACCTATTTTAGGGATTCATCTGTTGGGATTTATTTTGGATTTTACTTCACTTTTGGAATTGTTATCATGACATTACATATTTTTAGTTTGGTTGTGGCTTGTACCCTATTTAGGAAATGGTTAGTAATGCATGTTTCTAGTTTATTGATTTTTGTTTCCTTTATTTAATATGTTATATACTTTGAATTACTCTAGTAAAGAGGGTATAGTCTACCCATGTGATCCCTTAGACCCTCATTTCTATTTGAAAACCTCTGGTGTATGAGGAGGCATTATTGAGGTCATGTGAAGATCTGAATCGGGGCATCGGTTTTGTGGCCTTTGGTTTTTGGGTGTTACAAAGTGGTATCATAATGGTTATTTTCTATGGTATTACTATTTTAGGGGTGGTAGATGGGATATTATGATGTTTTGGGTACTATCAATGAGTTCATTCTTGGGAGTTGTTAACCCATGTATGGGGGAAAACCCAAGTCCCATGGTGGGATTGTTGTTTTGGGGGTGTGTTGTTATAGTTGAATGATATTTCACCATTAGGTGATGCATTTTTTGTGTGATGTTGAAATTTTATGATATTTTTCTCATGTCTGGAATGGAATGATCTTGTGCATTCATGAATCATTATAAGGACCTATGGGTATAGGTGGAATGCATCATGATAGTATCACATGATATCGGTGTGTGGGACATGGAGGGTAGGATGCATTTTACTTTTATGAAAATTTGAATAAAATGATATCTAATAAATATGATGCAAATGGGTAAAATATATTGAGTGTTGAAGAATCATTAAAAAAATTCCTTAATGAAGGATTTTTAATGAGTTAAAAATGTTGGGTGTGATAAGTTGTAAAAGGGGAAATGTGTTTAAGATGAATTATTTATGTAGTGAGTGTGTAAATGGTTTTAAAAAGGTTTCTAAAGAAAGACTGGAGACTATGTAAGCTGGTTTACCCCATGTTGACCATGACCTATGATAGGGATGGTTGAGGGTAGTGTTCTATGTGTGATGATGTTTTTTGGGATAGTGTATAGATAATGAGTTATTATGACAAGTGGATATCCTTCTCTTATGTAAATTTTGGATGCTTTATGTTATGTATTCTAAGAATTGGGTTTGGAATTATTGAGGAATTCTACCATGATGATGTGTGTTGGTTGGGTGATAAGATGACATTTTTTAGAATGCTCATCTAGAAATGTAGCAAGGGAACCCAGTGATCCCTGGTAACAGAGGATAGGAGAAGTTATATGGGAACTTTTCTCATTTTATGCAGATGATGGAATGGAACCTTGAAGTTTGTTCCAAGTATGCTTGATCTGACTAGAGAATTTCAGTTGTAACACCCTCCAATGTTTGCTGTAGAGGGTGGACCTGAGGCTTAAGAGTTCTATATAGAGTCTATCCAAACAATTTTTAATCACTTGGAGAATCCTATTGAAAATATATTCAAGTTGGAAGCACATATGTTGCAAGGATCGGCAAATCATTGGTGTGATATCTTAGTTCATACTTAGTAGTCTGGTGGTATTTTATGGAAATGATTCTAGGAAAAGTTTCTATAACAATTCTATCTGGATTCCTTAAGATAAGAGTGGGCTACAGAGCTTATGAGGCTGGCCTTAAGTTTTCGGGATGAACTTAGACATGAGATTAAGTCCCAGGTGAACATATTATGTTTCAAGAGGTTTTTAGAAGTGGTGGATCATGCCCTTATTTCATAAGGGATCATGATGGAGGATTTAGGTGGTGGACATGTGGTTCTAGTCAGATGGATAAGTGGTGAGACTTATGATGGATAGAAGCATCGTTTCAAAAATCTTCACCATGGAGGTATCATAAAGAGTAGTCATAAGAGAGGGTCAATATCTTAGTGTGGTGACCATGTGTTTTTCTATTAGTGTGGTAGTTTAGGACACATTCAGGGTCAGTTCCCCTGACCATCAATTTAGTGTCGACCATGTGGTGGTATGAGGCACGTGTAGAGGTTTTGTATGAAGCCTCAGTATCTGGGCATGGAAGGATGATCGAGGATGATGAAGGCAGCTGTATTTTTACTGGCCATATTGTTTTAGGTGGAAAATGTGGTACTCTAGGGAGAGAGATTCTATATCAACAAGGAATTACAACACTAGTGATTTGGACTGGGGACCAGGGTAGAGGGGTAGGTCAAATTCATGTAGTTCAGTCTACAACCATAGGTGGCGAGGTTAGACCATTGACAATTCGAGGTATGATTCTTGTGGATTCCACACTTAATAGTGATTTATTGAATATAGGTGCCACACACTCTTTTATATCTTCTCAATTAGTACTTTTTTTGGGTCTAGCAATGTAACATATGTGTGAGGTCATGTCAATTGAAACACCATTAGGGGTACGAGTAGAAAATAGCATTCAATGTAAGGGGTGTGAGATTGAGGTTGGTGGGTACCATTTCCTATGTAATTTGTTTGTTCTTGAAATGTAATCCTTTGAACTTATTTTTGGGTATGGATGTTCTAGTTTTATCGAAATACCAAATTTATTGTTACCATCGTAGGGTAATGTTCACATATCTTGATGGAGACACCTATTCTCACCATTGAGAATGGGATGTTTGAGCTAGTCATACAGGACTAGTATATCAGTAGTTGGGTTAACTCATATCCCAAGTGGTTTGTCTTATTCTTGATGATGGGGAAGTAGAGCAGTCTATCTTTCATCTGGTGGTGGATCAGTTTTAGGATGTATTTCTTAAATATTTCTCAGGGATTCTACCTGAGAGGGATGTGGAATTCATGATAGAGTTTCTTCTGGGAGTAGAACCCATTTCCATTCTGAAAAATATAATGGATTCGGTAGAACTCTATAAATATAAATATCAATTAGAGGAACTAGAGAATAAGGGGTTTATTCACACAAGTACATCACATTGGGGATCTCCAATGTTGTTTTCCAATAAGGATGATGGATCTTTGTGATTATGTTTCTATTATAGGAAGATAAATCAGATGATGGTCAAGAACCAATACCCTATTCCTCAATCAATTATCTCTTTGACCAGTTTAGGGGTGCTTTAGTGTTATCCAAGATTGATCTGTGATTATGGTATCGTCATCTAATGGGGAGATCCTCTAATGTACCACAGGTTGCCTTCAGGATAAGGTATGGGTTATATGAGTTTGTTGTGATGTCATTCTGGTTAAATAATGCACCGGTAGTGTTTATATCCCTAATGAATAGGATCATTCATCCATAACTATATCATTTTGTAGTTGTCTTTTTTGATGACATCTTGGTGTACTTTAAAACTCATGATGATCATACCAAATATCTTAACATCATCATGAGTACATTGAGAGAGCATAGGCTATACACAAAGCTATCCAAGTGTCATTTCTAGATTTACAAGGTTCATTTATAGGGTCACATAATCTATGTGGAAGGTGTGTTATTGGACCTGGAGAAGGTGTAGGTAGTTGAATCTTGGGAGCAGTCCAAGAATGTTTCTGTTGTCAGAAGTTTTCTTGGTCTAGTGGGCTATTATCAAAGGTTCATTAAAGAATTTTCATATTTGGAAGCACCAATGTTAGGCCTCACTAATAATAGAATCAAGATTTAGTGTTCAAGGTGATGTGTGAATTCCTTTCAAGAATTAAATATGTGGTTGTAAATTCCACTGATTATGATCTTACCTGAGCCAGGTAAGAAATATACCTTGTTTTGTGATGTGTTTGGTGTTGGTATTGGGGCGGTTTTGATGTAAGATGATCAGGTTATGGCATATGGGTTATGATAGTTGATACATCAGGAAATAAATTAACCTACACGTGATCTTTAATTGTATTTGGTGGTTTATTCCCTTAAATGTTGGTGGAATTACTTTTTGGGGGGATGGTTTGTGGTGTATACCAATCCTAAAGGCCTAAAGTTAACCTTCTATTATTGTGATTTGAATCTTCTTTAGTGAATATGGGATGAATGAATTAAATCCTTTTACATTGAGATGTTTTACACACTAGTAAAGGGGAACATTATTATGGATTCATTAAGCTATAAGTCTCAAAGTCAAGTGTTTTAGGAATCAAGTTTGGATTGGAAGATGATGGCGTTGTCTGCTAAGACGCATCTTAAAGTTCCTGATGTCCAAGGTAAGATGACCCTTCCATCCATGGTAGTTGATTCCATGATTTTGATCCGGATTAAGTAAAATAAGTATGAAGATCAAGAGTTTTTGGCTTTGAGGGAAGGTTTTAAAGGTGGGGAGTCACCATCGAGTTGTACCATTCGAGATGATGGGATAGTTTATGTTTGTGGCCTTGTAGTTGTAACAATGTGTATGTGAGAAGATTTAATGTACAAGTTTCATGAATTGAAGTGGTAAGTGCACCCTAATTTGGTCAAAATGTATCGGGATACTCATAGGAAGTATTGGCAGTTAGGTATTAAGAAAGTTGTTACAAGTTTCTTGGCACGATGCCTTACCTACCAGTAGGTGAAGGCTAAGCATCATTGGTCAAGAGGTTTGTTGAATCCATTTACCATTATGAAATGGAAATGGGATGATGAGATAATGGATTTTGTGGTAGGACTTCATAGGATGCCTCAGAAGACTGATTTGATCTGGGTAGTTGTGGATCGGTTGACTATGGTGGCTCATTTCTTACCAATTTTAGAGACATTCACCATTGATCAGTTGGGTGGGTCATATGTCTAGGATATAGTTAAATTACATGGGTTTTCACAAAATATATTCTCAAATTGTGATTCTTATTTCACTTTTCACTTTTTGAAGGGATTACAGAGGGCACTTGGTACCCAGGTGTTTTTGAGTACGGCCTTCCACTCGGAGATTGATGGGAAATCAGAGCATACTATTTAGGTTCTAGACGACATGTTGATGGCATGTGTCCTAGATTTTAGTGTATCGTGGAAAAAACACTTGTATATTGTTGATTTTTTCCAAAACAATATTTTTTCAGCTATGATTTAGATGAAATCGTTTGAAGTGAACTATGGTAGAACATGTAGATATTCATTGTGTTGGATGGAATCTAGGGAGTTAGAATTTTTGGGATTGATTCTTGTACATGATACATCAGAAAACTTTTAGTTGATTCAGAAATGTATGGAAATGGATCATAGTAGGTGGAGATTGTATGTGGATTGGCATCGTAGACCTCTTGAGTTTGTGGTGGTTGATCAAGTGTTTCTTCGAGTGCCACCAAGGTTAGGTCACCGTTGAATTTGAAAATAGGTCAATTTGGGGGGCCAATTATGTGGGGCTATTTGAGGTTGTAGAGAGGATTGGACCAGTGTTTTAATAATTATCACTTCCATAGTGGTATATTGTTATGCACAATGTTAACCATATGTCATAACTTTGGTAGTATCATCATGAACCATCTCACGTGAATTATGTTAAGGATATTGATCTTGAGGCTGATGTGTCCTTTGAGGAGCATCTATTTCGTATTATAGATCATAGTGAAAATTTATTGTGGGGAAATATTGTTCCCTTGGTTTGAGTTCTATAGAATCATGGTAAAATTTTGGAAGAAATTTGGGAGTGGGAGTCGGATATGCGAACTTAGTGGCCCAATCTCTTTTTTTAGAAGCTCAGTGATGTTTGGAATCACATCTCGAGGATGATTCATTATAAGTTGGAGAGGTTGTAAGATCCCAAACTTTATCATGGTATGTCCCTATTTAAATTTTGGTTTAATTCCCATAAATTTGTTTAATGGAATTCTTACTGATTGTATGAGGATGCTTGGGGGTGTTCTTGGGGGTTCAGGACATGAAATAAATGGATAAATGACCATGCAGTGTATATTGCATGGTTGTCACGTGGTTAGAGGTAGTTGTGTGAAAAAAACCAATCTAGACAGATAGAGTGGCACACAATTTAGTAAACTGTGCAAGGGGGGAAATACATGCCCTATAGAGCTATAAAGAGGAATTATGCATGGTTGTGTATGGTTTTTCAAACCGTGTGGAATCTCCAAGTAACTATGTGACTTGGACCACTCTTGGAAAAAGGTGTGTGCATGGTTGGCACATAGTTTAGAAAACTTTTCAACCAAAACATGAAACCAATTAAAAATTTAGAATTTTCCATTTTTCCTTTGGGATTTTAAGTTCCTCATCTGATTTTCTTATGATTTCTTCCTACTCCTGTCCTAATGACGAACACAAACCCCCAAATCATTCCAATGATCAATATCCTTTGATTTTAAGCTATTTGGAGCATCGTTGGTTTCAAATTGAAGCTTAGGGTGAGTTTAATACTTCTCTTGATTCTCTTTTCTAGGTTAAGGCTTGTGGTTTCATTCTTCTTCTTATGAATCCATAAAACCCTCTTTTACATTGGATCTTAAGTTGGGGCTTCAAAGGGTGCTTGAATCTAGATCTAATTATAAGGTTAAGGGTGCGTTATTTTTCAGATTTAAGGTAGGTTTTCTACAAGTTATATCTCATAGTCTTGAAGTTGATTTATGCATGTGTGGTTGTATTAATGGTTCTCTCTTGTTTTTTATAAATTTAAATGGATTTGGTAAAATGGTTGGATAAATGATGATTTGAACCCCTTGTGATTAATGTGGGATGCATTGAGGTTGACTAGACTGCTTTAAGTCCACCCATGGGGTGTACCAATGATCCCAGACATGGAAACCTGAAATTTTATGTTTAGAATTGACTCATGATAAAGTAGATCCCATGATGAACATGTTGATATGTTATTGATTTAAAAAGGGAACATTTTTAGCTATGTCTAGACTTTTATGATTTATTAAGGAATTGTTTGGATTAATATGAAACAGGTTAGATAAAATAACGTGATTATGCTAAATGATTTTTTAATTGGACTTGAAACACCTAAGTGGGTTATTTCATGTGAATTGATGAACATGTAAAAAGTTGGTAAATTGTTGTAAATTGATGAATATGTTAAATGGGATAATGTTTGAGAATTGTTTAATATGCTTAATAGGTTAAGACGTGAGAAAGGGAAAAGGTATAACTGGTATATACAATGTAAGTGGTAAATGTGATAATGGGTTAAGGATTGATGTTAAATTCACATGTTTAATAGTTTTTAAATGTGAATGTTATGTGTATTGATTGAGTTTGGTTTGTGATATGATTTAAGTGGTAAATGGATAATTAAGAATGTGCAGATGTCTTGGAAATTGTATAGTACAGGAATCGAGGATCTACACCCATGATTTGGGTTATAATGAGGCTCTAAACCCCACCCCACAATGTAGGGGTTAGGGAAAAGGACCGAGTCTCTCTTCCCCTAACGGTTTTATTTGATGAAACTACCTAGACCGAGGCTCTAAGGTAAGTGTATTGTGTCTGTTAATGTAATGTTTATCCTAGTGAGATATGGAACATGACTTATTCTCTTATGCATAAAAATTACCCATCTTAATCTATTGTGTAAATGATTTAAGTTACTAACCATTTAAACAAGTGATGAAATAGATTATGTGATTAAAATGGATAAAGTGAATGTTGTTAACTAATGGCACCAAATTGTCTTTTGTTTACCATTTCATTTATATAGTAATTTAATTCACTATCTATTTAGACTTGATATTTTGTAAACATAATTGGTGGTGTCCTACTATGTTTTACTCACATCCTACTCAGGCTGCCTTTGGGAACCCGAACTGGTTTCACGGTTTCAGGTCAGGAAAAGGGTAAGGGCCCTATGCTTGGGTGTTGATTTGGGCTTGGGTTGTGTATAGATGAGAATTCAGACATGGAGTCAGGACCTGTTTTTGGGATTCATCTTTTGGTATTTCTTTTGGGTTTTCTTTCACTTTTGGATATTTTATCATGACATGGCATATTTTTAGTTTGGTTGTGTCATGTACTCTATTTGGGAAATGGCTAGTAATGCATGATTATTGTTTCCTTTATTTCATATGTTATCTATTGAGAATTACTCTCTTAAAGAGTTTATAATCTCCCCATGTGATCCATTAGACCCTCACTAATATCCAGAAACCTCTAGCATATGGAGAGGCATGCTTGAGTTCATATGGAGACCTGGCTTAGGGCATTGGCTTAGTGACCTTCGGGTTAGGGATGTTATAATGAATTTAAAAACATAAATACAACAAGTAAAATTCAAACCAAATATTTTATTATATCCTAAACATGTCATGGTCATCTATAGAATTCGTTTTTTACCTTAAATATCTCAAATTATATTTATTCTAATATTTTTAATTTCATTTATTTTATTTTTTTCATTAATTTAATAATTACTAAATCACTATTGTGTAAGAATTTAAAGTAATAATTTCTTCCTTAAAAGTTAAAAATAAAT
Organism: Viscum album; assembly: GCA_963277665.1. Classification (NCBI taxonomy): domain Eukaryota; kingdom Viridiplantae; phylum Streptophyta; class Magnoliopsida; order Santalales; family Viscaceae; genus Viscum; species Viscum album. Next base: position 1,529,544,233 of record OY728137.1, read on the forward strand.
TTCCATGATAAAGATAAATATGTTATATTTCTAAATACTATTTATGGTCGAACATATCTTATGGGTAACCATATATTAAAAAAATTACTTATTAAAAACAATAGTGTGACATCTTTGACTTTTCATTAAATAAAATACTATAAGGGTCTTAATGTCAACCAAGTGGATCTAAAATGTTATAAATTCAACCCATGGATGATTATGGACTAAAATTACCCATCCAATATAATTGGATCAATTTTTAGGGTAATTTTCTAATCTTTATCATATTATTTTTACGATTAATTACTTAGTTTACCCTTAATTGTGTTAAAAAAACTACTATGGTTACTATTCATATTGACCAAAAAAATTAAATGGATATATTTACTAAATTTGTAACACATGATTAAGAATATGGAATCCATTTTTAAAATTCAAAACACAAAAGTGAAACAATTTAATTTAATATTAAACTGAATAAGTGCAATAAAAAGTAATTTTTCCAAAAATGCCATCTTTTAGTATAAAATATTTTTATACTAAATTCATGTATAAAATTAATTTAAAAGACCAAAATTATATTATTTATAATAAATAGTAAATAATTATAGTTTAAATTTAATCAAAAATATAATTTTACTTTGAAAATTTTTTAAAAGAAAATACAATTTTCAATGTAAATCAGTATTTTTCACTATTCATTAAAATTTCAGACTTTTTTGAAAAAATCAAAAAAACTTATCCTGAGATAATTTTGATATGATGAATTCAAAAAATAATTTTATTTTATCAAAGAAATTTTCTAAAAGTTTCAATATTAATTATATTTATTTTCTCTTAGAAAGAGATAAAATTGTTTTTTGAAGAAAACATATTTTTGAAGAATAAAATGGATTTACAAAAAACTAAGAGTTTATTTACTAAGAATTAATAAATAAATAAATTTCATAATATGGTTATTCATATTTATACCTACCAATTCACCATCTAGGTTATAATGGCCGTGTTAGAATAATAATATTTTAATATTATATCACAGTTCATTTAAACTTGATTTTGCGTGCAACATAAGCTACCAAAGAAATTAAATTATTTAAAGAGAAATATTTAATAAAAATCTCAGGGTGTTACATAATCCCATCCCAGAATTGGGGGGTTCATCCACAAGTGTATATCCTTGTAGGAAGTAATCCTTTGACTGCTTCCTATTTAAATTCATTAGTGGTATTGAAGATAATAGGATCATCCATCTTAGATGAATGGTATAAATTATTCATTTTATAATACTCATAGTTTTAGTTTCATAGAATGGTGATCTTGGATTTGTGATTATTTATTTTATTATGTTGCTTGAATAATTTTTATTTGACCCTAAAATACTCATTACTGGTATTAAATTGATTCTAGGTTTCTTTGATTCATGAAATTGTGTTGAAAATGAAGAATTAATGAATATTGTTTTCTTAAGCGTAAGAAACAATAAAGATTTTGTATTATAGATTTTTTATGATATATAATTTCATAAACAGAGATATGATCATGTTATATGATATAGGATATCATAACTAGTGACATTGTGTAAATCCTTCTCATTTTGATATATTGTAATGTATGGTATGATTAGTTGTAGACTATGATAGTGCTGATATGGGAACATAAAATAGAGCATCATATATCCTTAATGATATCGATACAAATCATAAAATACAAATCCCCGCCATATAATTTGATATCATAAAATACTATATTCCATTTTTGAATCAAGGTATTAGTTTTGAACTAATTCACCACTTATGATAAATAAGATATTGAAAAAATATGATTGGTAGATTAGATTATATATCCTAGGATGTGATTTATGTCTTATAACCTATGATTTAGGTTTAGAAATGAATCATGGAATAGGTTTGGAAATTGTGAATATGGCTTTCTAGATTCATAAACATGAATTTATGATGAAAAGATTATGGAAGCAGTTATGAAACTAGATGGAGGTAGAAGAAGTGAAATCTGGCAGAAGTACAAGTTATAGGCCAGACATTTGAAAGAGTGGGGTTTTGAAGCTAGATTTTTTTTAGAGGGATGTGTTTTTCTATTAAACAGAACTCTCTATTTACATTCCCTTTCTTGATATGTTCGGTGGAGCACAATGATCAAATTATAGTTAAAATTGTTTAATTGAGAGGTATCAATGATAAATAGATAGGTTGAGTCACTTGTGAAATATTTATCAGGTTTGATTAACACTTATCAAAGGAAGTGAGATGTTTAGAGACAATAAAACCAAAGAACATCGTGCCTTTGAAACTAGAATCATTTAAACTATAAATGAATAATATGTACCTTACACCATTGTATGTTGTTGTCATTTCCTTTATCTAGTGATTTATAAATATCACCAATGAACTGTTGGGCAGTGTAGGTTCCTGGTGACACATAATGCACAAAAAGAAGGAAAATGGAAGAACACATTGATTTATGTGGTTTAACAAGGGTGCTGACATCCTTAGGAGAAAGGGGGTTGTTCTTGAATATTTCTCTCTGGATAAATTTTTGGAGGATCACATAGAGTATTATAATGGTTTTTTCTAATTACAAAACATTTAAATGAAATCCCATATTATATAGTAATGAAAATCAAAAAATTCTCTAGTTTTTCGGTAGTTCATCTACTATTGAAATTTTTCTCACCACTGGAAACTTCAATATTGGATGCTTCAACGATGGGTGCTTCTTTGGTTGGTTACTGCTAGAGAAAACCAAGATGCTAATAGAAGAAAAATATCCTCCTTTAATATCTCCCTAATTGGGAGTAGCCCCCAAAAATCTCACCCTCGTAGACAATTTGGGGTATAACCTATACTTTTCATCTCTTTACAGGCACCCAACTTCTCTTTCAGTAGAACCTTTTTCATCGTGTCAACCCCATTATCATTGGTGTGGATTTTTTTCAACTTTCAACAATATATATTTCAACACATTGTGGATCCAATGATATCTCACATCGATGTGTTTGGACATGGAATTAAATTTTTGGTTCTTTCTAATACAAATAGCACTATAACTATTGCAATAAAGAATATAATTCTCTTGACTCTGTCCCATGTCCTATAAAAGTTCCTTCATTGAAAACAACTCAGTGAAGCCTTCTGTGACTGTGAGATAATATGATTCTAGGGTAGACAAGTAAATACACTTCTAACGTCTTGATTTCTATGAGACTGCTCCCCTTGAAAATGATATCAGGTGAACTAATATTAATTTCTCCATGTAGACATCTCCATCCATATTTGTATTTGTGTATCCTTCCAAAATAGCTTCATCACTTCCAAAACATAAACAATTACTATATTTAACTCAAAGATGTCGTAATATCCCTTTGACCATTGTACAATTCTCCTTTTCTAGATTGGTAAGAATATGGTCACAATGCCAACAGTGTGATAAATATCTAGTTCGGTGCACCCCAAGGAATACATAATACTACCAACTACTGACTGATAAGGAAAATTTACATTTCTTCTTTCTCCTCTTCATTAGATGGAATCTAACTTGTTGTGATCCTGAAATGACTTTTAATGGGAGTGATAACTAGTTTCACCTTTCTCTTGTAGAATATTTTAAGAACCTTAAAAATATACCACTCTAGAGATAGAAAAATCTTATGATTCCTCCTTTCATTACTAATCGTCGTACCAAGAATCTGAGTAGCATATCTCAAGTCCTTCATTCCAAAAATACTTTTTTAACTCCTTCATTATCCTATCAATCTTTCTGATATCTTTTCCAATAATCAACATATCATCAATATAAAGAAAAAGGATAATAAAATCCCTATCATAAAACTGTTAGATAAAAATAAAATCTTCATTAGTTGTCCTACCATACTCATTTTTCTCCATGAATGAGTCTAATTTCATGAACTATTTCCTCGATGCCTTTTTAAAATCATATAAAATTTTCTTAAGCTTGAATATGTTATTTTCTTTACCTTTTTCCTGAAATGCCTCTTGCGGCTCCTTGTAAATATCATCATCGAGATCACCATGTAATAATTTCATCTTTACAACTAGTTATTGAACCTACAAGTTTAGACTAATTTTCATTCCAATAACAACTCTACTAGAATACATTTTAACCACATGAGAAAAAATTTCATCAAAGTCAATAACATTCTTCTGACCGAATCCCTTCACAGACATTCTGTCTCTATATCATAGCTTTAAGTTTCCATCTTCTCCTTCGACTATGTACACCAAGTTATTCTTGAGTTCCTTATTTACTTGTGGTGAATCTACAAAATAAAATATACAGTTCATTTTTAAGGATATCATCTCCTTTTGCATGGATTTTTTCCATTTTATCTTCTACTAAATCCTGATCACATCATCATAAATGTCTGGATCTCCCCTATTAGTGAGCATCACATATTCATGTGGTGAGTATCTATGAATTAGTTTTCATTCTCTAATGTATCTCCTAAACTATACTTCAGGGGGAATATTTACTAGAATGTCATATAATGGAGACATATTAGCAGATGAAGATATATTACATGGTAGTAATGTATCATCATTTTCACATATCCCTCTCACACTAGCTAGTACTGATGGTAGTGTTACTTATTCCAAATTGAATGGAAGTTACTTAGATTAAAACATCTCTGTATTTTCTGGATTCTCAAAATATTAAATTGTATGATCCTCAAGAAACACCACATATATTATTTGGACAATCCTCATGATGATAATATCCCATAGTTATTATATAAACTTCTCATTAGTGTATCTCAAAAGGATACACTACTTTCCTTTTCTATCCTGCTTTGTCCACTCATCTTTCTGGATGTGAACAAAATACCTACCTCCAAATACTTTCAAATGTTTGTATGAAACATATTTACCCAATATAGTTCAATGGAACTAGTGGAGAAATGTTTATAAGATCAAATTCAGTCCTCATGGCCTCCCTCCAAAATGTATTTGGAATCTTTGAATTTGAGAGCATACGTTTGAATTTCTCGCAAATTTTTTTGTTCATCCACTCAAAAACACCATTATACTGAGGTGTCTTTGGTATAGATTTTTCAAACATGATTCTGAAATGTCTACATTACTCCTCAAATGGACCACAGTACTCCCCTCCATTATCTTCTCAAACACACTTTAATCATATGCTGTTTCACTTTATACCTTCACATGAAACTACTTGAAAACATCCTGTAGTTTATCTTTAGTTTTCAATGCAAAGGCCCAGAATTTTCTAGAATGATCATCTACTAAGGTAACAAAATAAATAGAACCTATCATTTACTTGGATCTCATCATGAAAACATCTATGTAAATCAAATATAAAATATTTTCTTTTATGTAATGGTAAATAACCAAAAAATCATACTCTATGTTGTTTTCCAATAATTAAATAAATATAAGTATCCAAATGTGTACCTTTTAGCCATAGAAAGGGATCCTTTCTAGAGATCATTCCGATTCCTCTCTCACTCATGTGACCAATCTTCATGTGCCAAACATCTATAGGGACATATTTTCTAGCTGTTTTGATTTATCCTCCACATGGTATGGAGTCTGTGAGATAAAGATATGTATTTTTCTTTCCTTTATCAATTAGCATGTTACCTTTGGTAAGATTCCATTTCCCATCACCATAGGAACTGACATATCCATCTTCTTTAATCATTCCAATGGATATCAGATTGAGGTGAATATTAGGAACATGCCTCACATCCTTCAATAGCTACTCACATCCAATATTAGTCTCCATAAAAATATTACCAATTCCAATGATTTTAGATGCTCCATCATTTCCCATATTCATGTGTCTGAAACTCCATAAAGTGTAATATGTAAATTAATCTATTTTGGAAATGACATGGTAGGGGGTGCCTGTGTAATGAACCAAACTATTATAAATGAAGCTCCCCTTTTTGATTTAATTAAATGTATTATTATGTAATATGGTTATAGGAAACACATGACCTTACTTGGTTATATATTTTTGGATTTAAAAGACCATTAATAATTTTTACCATTTTTAATATAGTCTTTGAACGGTGATCACATTATTAGTATAAATATAGTTCTTTTAAAAAAATCCAATTAACTCGGATAAAGAAAGTGATGGACTCAACCAGTAGAATTGTGCCCTATGAAGCCCATTTATCAGAGCTCCCAATGGATATAGCATCTCTGGTATTTACCCTTGACCAATCCTAATCTGAGATCCAACAACTGAAGCATAATCATAATCATTTGTGGGATAATTTCAAGCTCATTAAGATCATGGCCCAAACCATGTTCACCGAACGGACCCATGAAAGTCTCACCATCATGCACCTTACTCTTTGGGCATACACCGGTGTAATAAAGTTATATGTATAAAGACCTTAATAATATGAATATGTATATTGTATAGAATAATGAATTTTTTTCAATTTTATATTTACTTTTAAAATGATTTAGTTTTTTATTCAATTAAAACTAAATGTACTTTTAGGTAATATTAAAATTCAATTAAGGGATTTGTTTTAATGAATTAATGTATTTTTTAAATAAATATTATTTTAGTAAAATTTTATTATTAAATAATTTTTATTAATTATAAATGGTCATATAATTTTTATAAAGTGAAATGTACTTTTTATAAGGGTTCAAAAACTATTATTGTCAAAAACCTAGCATTTTTCGATAAATGTTGAATCTTATTTTAAAAATGAAAATGTAAATATTTATAAAAAATTTTAGATAAAATAAAAATTATTTTTATAATCATAACATAAAAATTATCCAATGGTGAATTTTTCATAATTTTCTGAGATGGTCGAATTTTCGGGAAAAAATTAAATACTGTATAAATATACGGTGTGTTTTATAACATCATAATGACCCAAAAATGATGTAATAAATGTTATAATGGGTACCCTCATCCAAATATATTTTTCCCATTAAAATAACTTTATTTTAGGTTTATTTTATTAATTTTATAATTTCTTTACGAATCCTCTAAAATATATAATATATTTTATGATTTTAAATTCATTTATTTAAAAGAGTAAATCAGCTCCACATAAGTAAGGGTAATATTTTAATATGTTCAGATCATTTCCTAATAAAATAATGAAACCTCCCCACTTTGGAAAAAACCTTATGCAAAAACCATGGAAAGGTTTGTGGTTTTGAATATTTTATTATATAGAGTCCAAAACCTAAGTTTGTAAAATATTAAAAAAGTATCCTCTCATATCCTATATAAACCCTCACATGATCCCAATTATCTTCAATAAAAATCCTTGGAACATGTACTCACTCTACCTTCTCTTCTCTAGAATCCTTCCAATGTTCCCCAATCTCTCAAGAATCCCCCTTTCAAGCTTTTGGAGTCACAGACTCAAGGGTTCTTTCCTTTCACCTATTTATCCAAGTTTTTTTATCATGTTATTATAAAGACACAAGCTTGAAATACAAGGAAATTACATTACTTTTATGGAATAATTAATACATTACACAAAAAAATGCCCAAATATTGTATTAGTTTTGTGTCTTTGGAAACTTGGAACACATTCTTCTAATTGGGGAAGGATCTTCAACATCTCCCATAAATATCTCCCCTTTTAGTTTTCCTACCTAAAACCTTTCTTTATATCCTGGGGAAAATAAAACATATGAAAAGGGTGGGATCAAATTCTTAGTAAGGATAAACATGCAAAATATCAAACAAAACATGAACATAATAATATAAATAAATGGACATAACTTTTGAAAATAATACCATGTATAACATATATCAAAATCTTGAGTCATGAAATAAATTTTGGCAGTTTATAAGACATGAATCATAAGAGAACATAATCCATGAGACAATAAAATTGACATAAAACATGGAATTTTGAAAAACACATAAGAATAGAAAATCATTTCCATATTAGTCAAGGCTTATTTCCAAGACCATCATTGTGGACAAAGTCCTATACTGAACCAGATTTACTTTCTGTTCCAGCTCTATATTACTGAACCAAATTTACTTATCATTCCAGTAAGGTTTATCTAATGAGATATAAATCTTTACCCAATACATTGGATGTAAATATAGGTCTCACCCATATCATAATGAAATCATTCTTATGTGTTCCACAAAAACATGAATCATTTATCATAGCATAACTGAAGAAATAAAATGGGTTTCATAAACATCATTCCATCATAACATAATACATATAAAACAAATGGATTTCATAAATATAATTCCATAATAAACACAATAAAACCATAATAATAATAGGGATATTATACTTAAAACATAAACCTATTAAATAATTTCATCTTATATGGAAAATAATTTTGGTAAAACACTTGAAATTGGTTCTTAAAGAAAATATCCTTTCTTCTTAAAAAACATTTTCTTTTCTCAAAATTCCATGCAATTTTAAATGAAAATAATTTCCTTGAAAATAAACTTGAAATCTTGTAAAGGAATATTCTTATAAATAAGTCATTATGAAAGTGTAAAAATTTGTTCATGTCATACAAGTTAAAAATAAAACATTCTTCTTGTACTTTTGTCAAAAAGTCAAAAAGTACCTCGTTTGGAAAATGAAAGAAAGATTCATTTCAAACCATGTGGTAAAAATTAAAAAATAGGTAAAAATGACTTTAAAAATTCATATAATAATATTAAAACATTTTATGAAAACAGTTTTATAAAACATGAACATGGATGATAAATATACCTCTGTAAATACTTACGTATAAATAATCCTGGATAATAATGAGATTGTGAAATTTTACCTTACAAATTTATAATAAATCGAATCATATGCCTCATAAAATAAGAAAAATTATATTCATATCATAACCTTAATAATAAGAATCATAAAAACATTCATGGGAATCATAAACACAACACGAAAGAAATAACGGGTGTATAAGGCATATGTCCCACATAAATAAAAGTGAGACAAAATAATCCCTTACTTTAGGTCTGATATCCTCTATATGTATCTGAACCTCCTGTATAATGATTTAAATAATTTCATTGATTTATTCCAGAATCATATTCATTTTTATGATATCATATATGATCATATTATCATATGTTTGTTAATAACATTATTACTCATCCATCAGGTATTAACTACTTTATTTTCTTACGCATGTTTCATTGAATAAGTTATTGTTTATCTTATTAGATTATAGTTATATAATTTCTAGAATGATATTAATATAATATATATCATATTTTTTCTTTCAATACATTTATATAATCATGATTTAATGGATATCATGTAGAATGAATCACATTACATCGTGGAGACGATAGGTCGTAGGTATGCATGAGGGATGATATCATTCCCATAATTATGAAATGATATGGAATTGGATGGTATATATTTTGTTCCAGATTCCATATCATGTTATAATAATCATATAAAGTTATTATTTCTATCATTATACCCATCTAAGTAAAGTGGAAATGAAAAACATATTACACCACGACGTGGAGACGGTAAGTTGTACGTACACACGTATGGTGATTTTGTTTTTCATAGGATATATAGAAGGTGGGATGTGGTTGTTCCATAGTTATAATAAAATCTAAGTATATAATTGATACTGGATTTATTACTTTAGAATAGAAAAAACTCATGAAGAGGAAGTAGAAGAATAAAGAAGTTTGAAAGAATCAATAGAGTAGATTACTTCTTCTTCAACGTGCTCCCTCTAGACCTCCTCTCAAAGTGAAGTGAAGGGGTGGGGGAGGAGGTTTCCTTTTACAATTGAAGTGAGGGGCACTTTTGGAAATTCCAAAAATATTAATTTATAATAAACTCAAACCACATCTAAAAACCCCCAAAATTTCATTATTTATAAGATAAGATTATATAAGGTTATAATCTCATCAACCAATAATTTTTATACATTTTTTGATTTTAATTTAAACCCTATCATTTCATTTTACCCTTAATTATTCTCTTTTAATTTTAACTAAGGTAACAAATTGTTAAATATTAAAATAGTATAATGTTTACTTATTTGATGTCAATTAGACCATAAATGAACAATATAGAACATTTTAGAGTAAAACATAATTATTTTATATTTTTGAAAATATTTTATGATTTTTATAAAATTTAATAAAACATTATTTTGACAAAATATCAATAGTATCATTTTGACACTATTCATTTAATGAATTTTTTAAAAATATCAATATAAGATGTTAACCTCAAACCAAATATTTTATTATATCTCTAAGGGGTCAAGTTCATCTATAAATTTTTTTGGATATATGAATTATCCCAAATTATATTTATTTTTGTAACATTAATTTGATATTTTCATTAATAAAATAATTACTACATCAATTTTTTGCAATTATTTAATATACTCATTTGTTGAGTAAAAAATAAAATAAAATACTATGATGAAGATATATCCTCTAGATTTTATAATAACACTTATAGTCAAATATATCTCCTAGAAAATATAATATTAAAAATTTTATATGTATTAAAACTTGAATGTGACAACTTTAACATCATTTTAAATAAAATATTATAAGTGTCACATTCTTTTCTATATGGCTCCAAATGGTGAATTACTCAACCCTTGGATGATTATGATCAAGATATACTTGACCAATAATATTTGGTCAAGTGTTTTTATATTTTAATGGTAATTATTATTTTAAAAAAATTATTTTATTGATTTTCCACTAATTAAATAATTTCCACACCATCAATGTATAAGCCTTTAAGGTGATTACTTATTGCCTAAAAATTTAAAATAAATTATCATGATAAAGAAAAACATTTTATATTTCAAATGATTATTTATAGTCTAATTTATCTTCTGTATAACCTTAATTTAAAAGTGATAAAGTTATTAAAAATTGAGTAAGACGTATTTAACTTTATTTTAAATAAAATATATTAAATGTCTTAATATCATCTAATTGGATTCCAAAGGGTATTATTTCGACCCAGGGATGTTTTAGGTCAAAAATCACTCATATATTCATATTATTACAAGTGTTAAGGTAATTTAATAATACTATATTTACCCTTAATTACCTTCTTTACCTTCTTACTGTACTGATAAAAATTACTGAAGTTACTATTCATAATGCCAAAAAATAAAAGAATGTTATTTACATAATTTGGATCTACTGATTCTAAATATGGAATCCATTTTTAAAAATTCAAAACACAAAAGTTGGACTAATTAATTTTAAATCAATCCCATTGTTGGAATGAAAAACGAGTTTTTAAAAGTTAAAATATTGCAAAATATTGAAATGTTTTTACATCAAAATTCATGGTAAAATTAATGAAAATGACCAAAATTATATTGACTGATTAAAATATATTCTATTTGTACTTTAAAACTATTCAATAATATAATTTATCCACATAGATTATTTTGATGAAAAAAAATGTGATGGACCGGGTTTTTGGGGTCCATTACTTGATAAAAATCTGATGTTTGAGGTGTTCTGGGTGGTCTGGAAGGCCATCCTAGATTCTCGGTGACTCCTAGCGGTAGCCTTGGCCTACCGATAGCCTCGGCCTACCGGTAGACCTAGTCTACCAGTGACCTTGGGGTACCGATAGCCCTCGGTAACCGGTAGCTCTCGGCTACCGGTGGCTCTCGGCTACCGGTAGGTGTCGCCAACCGATAGCTCTCGGCTACCGGTAGCTCTCGGATACCGGTAGCTGTCGCCAACCGGTAGCTCTTGGCTACCAGTAGCTGTCACCAACCGGTATCTCTCGGCTACCGGTATTTGTCGCCAACCGGTAGCTCTCGGCTACCTGTAGCTGTCGCCAACCGGTAGCTCTAGGATACCGGTATCTCTCGGCTACCGGTATTTGTTGCCAACCGGTAGCTCTCATCTACCGGTAGCTCTCGCCTACCCCCCACGGGTTTTCCAGTAGCGCCTCCTTTTTACGCAAATAGGTTTTTAAACCATGTTTTGACCCCTTTAAGCATGTTTTAAAGCCCATTAATGCCCATTAATGGCGTTTAAATTAAATGATTGGTGAGGAACCCTACATAAATTAAAAACCATGAGGTGTGCGTCGGTTTAAACCTCCCTGAAAGGCGGGGACCTTTTAAGTAGTGTGTGGGGTGTCCCAGCCGCATGGTCAACCCACGATCCCGCTTCTTACGTGGTTTCAAGTTTTTCTTTACGCATCTTAACCATCCCAGGAATTCTGTATCTCAGCCTTTATAACCAAAAGGCTTCTCCCTACATTTCTTTTTATTGATCACCCTGCGCTCGGAGTACCCTTCCTCCCGTTGAGTTGTAACCCCTCAAATTTTTCCTTGATCGCGTTCTATGGAGTTCCTGCTACTCACGTGAGGACTTGACATCGATCCTTGATCTGTCAGGTAAGGATTTTCTCCTTTGCCTCTGATTTCTGTGTATCATGCGAGGTGGTTATGCTTTTTCCCCTGTGGAAATTGATGAAACCGAACTTAACAAAGATAATGAACTGACCTTTAAAGAATGAAAGGGGGTGTGATCGATGTTCTGTTGTACTCTTTATGTTGTTATGTGTTTTGAATTTTATGGGCCTATGCTCACTGAAAATCATGGCCATTGGTGGTCTTTCTCTGTGCACTATTGAACCTTGGTGATCCTGGATGTTTAAATAATTGTAACATGTAATTGGTTAATTAGGTATACTTGGTTAAATAAATTGGAAGCACCGGGATCAACACTTTTCTGTGATAACCCCAGTTAAAGCACAGTGGAATTGAAACCATGGAGTGTGTTAAATCTTTTAAATCTAAGAATACCTGCATGGGACTGCCTTGTGTTGGTGTTAGCGGTTTGGTTGTTTCTTTCACAGGCCGATTGCTGGGGAAATGCGCGTGGGGATGGGATCCCCTATTGTTATACATTCGCTGGTTGTGAATTTAAGGTTGTGTGATTACTCTGCTTATATCACGAATTGGGGTGGGATCCTCTGTTGTGGAGAAACCATTGGATCCTGGATTTTGGGAACATGGGGTTGTATCTCGGGGTTTTCTTTGGTTCGAGTACTTCAAGGGATCTCACTTATCCCTTTTTTGTTGTGACTTTGCAAGAGAATCGGGTGTGAATGCTCAAATTGTTGTTGGCTGTAACTTTTTCCCTTGGTTTGTGCTTATGTTGTTAGTTGACCAGTAGTGCAGAACTTTATTTAAATGAGATTAGTTTAACATATAAGCAATAATAGATTAAATGGTAATTGGTTCTGGGGGTGAGTTGTGACTTGGCTGTGAGCAGTGTGCTTCCTATGAATAGGGTTGAGTGTGCTTGTGCTTAGGTTGGCTTTGGAAACCCTAGGTTGGGTTGAGTGTTTGTTACTTATACATATATTTTTAGTTCTTATGTTTCTTATTCGCACCCCATACAAGTTGAGCACTTAGTGTCGAACACCCCCATTTCATGGGGAAGGGTGTTTTTTCCAACACTTTTATTAGTGGCTGGTTATTAGCTCCTTTCTTCTCCATTTCCCGGATAGCCCAAGTATCTTCAGGCAGGCTGTGATGGCCTGAGGTCCATTATTATCTCAAGAATCTTTGGGCGGGGTGGTTTCGGTGGATGGCCCAGGTGTTTAGGGGCAGTTCGTTTCCCAAGTATCTTCGGGATGAGGCCTAGGTGTCTTCGGGCGTGATGGTAGCTTTCTGGCCCAGGTGTTTTCAGGCGTGGCAGTGGTTGTTCTGGCTTAGGTGTTTGCGGGCATGGTTACGTGATCTTGTTGTGGTTCAGGTGTCTGCGGGCGGGATAGCGATTGTGGCCCAGGTGTTTGCGGGCGGGATGTGTAGTTGTGGCCCAGGTGTGTGCGGGCGGGTGTGGCAGTGGGATTGTGGTGAGGATAGCGGGATTGGTTCGATGCGTAGGATGTCTTCAATAACCAGTGGGAAAATGGCGTGGGGTACCCAAACATCGATTTGCTATTACTATACTTTACTTGACTTGCATTATTTGGAGAGTGTGCATTGGTGAGGCTTGGGTGGATAGTTTACCTTGTTAGGTGTTTGGTTATCTCTTTTTCCACGGGGCATTAGAATGTCTCCTCACTTATGCATGAGAGTCTTTGGTTTTCCCTACTGAGTGTACTTGTATGCTCACCCTACGTATATAAAACCGTTTTCAGGTTTCCAGGAGGACATCAGAGATCATGCGGGACCGTACTAGCTCGGACCTTGGGGCGGTTGCTGTTGTCGTTTTCCTTTTCTTGGTACTTTACCTTTTTGGAGTTTTGTGGCTTGAATCCCTTACCTTTGAACATGAATATGGGAATGTTTTACTTTTGGCTTTACCTTTACTTTTAGCTTGGGTGTTTTTGGGGTTTCTACCTTATCTCTCGATCCTATAAAAAAATAAAAAGGGTAATGCCTTCCTTTTTTTGTGTGAGATTCTATACCCTTGGCGTTGGTCGTCACTTCGGGACCTATTGAAGGTCGGTTTCAGGGGTCATTATCTCTCCTTCAACTTAAATAAGGAAGGGCTTGGAAATCTATTGACCCTTCCCTTCTTTTGGTGAAGGCGGGTCGTAACAAAAAATTTCAATTAAAATTTAGTATATTTTTACTATTCATAAAAACTTAAAACTTATCAAAAAAATATCAAAAAAATCATTCAAAGTAAATTTTTATATCCTGTTTTTAAATAATAAGTTTATTTTGTAAAATAAATTATATAAAAGTATCAAAAACTAGCTTTAAAATTGGTGCGCCATCAAAAGGCCGCAAAACTACATTTTTTTTGAAAAAATACTTCTTTTATCTGAAAAAATCGAATATGTTCTTATATCATGTCTAGAAAACATATAAGATGAATTTTAAGAATTAGATTGAATATATTACATATATATTACATCATTAAAATTCATCAAGAGTGATTTTATTATTTTATAAACTCATTTATTTGCATTTAAATAGTTCTTTAGAAGAAAATTAATATTGTTCATACCCGCCATTATAATGACTATGTTATAAGGTAACATAATAATATTTGGTTGTTCACTTAAACTAGTTTATAATGACTAGGTTATTATAATATGTTAATTAATAGTATATAAAGTGTTTTTTATGAAGTATACCTTTTATCACCAAGAAAAACAAAAGTTTTATCTCTAATAAAGATCACATTTTCATCAGCGCTAAGAAAAGTCCAGATAAAGGGCTACATTTATTAGTGCTAAAAACAAATAATAATAAATGATAGTATTTGATCAATGCATTTGTTAGAGATGATAAATTTCATTTTTATCAGCATTTTTAGTTAACGCTGATAAATATACCTCTATTTATCAGTGTTTTCTTAATGCTAAATGATAAAGGGTGACACTTAATGAATGTGAATAAGTAGAAGTGTTTCTATGTATTTACACTCCTAAATTATAGTTTGTGCAGTTGTTTTTGTTTTTATATAAAATTATTGATAAATACATATATCAAAAGATCTCAAAGTTTATTATAATTATTTTTATCTATACTGTAATAAAACGCCATAGTAGAACTTGATAAATTGTAATTACCCCAGGATCGAGCCCTGGGATTTCCTACTTTGGGTAAATTGTAAACATCCTATATTATTAGGTAATTTTTTTTATGGGTTTTACGAAAAAAATAATTTGTGAAAGGGTATTAGGGTTCCGATATTTTTAAAAATGGGTCTGGGATATGTGAACGCCATTCACGCATCCTTCACCGCGGAAAGATGCGTGAACAACGTTCACGCATCCTCCCAAGAGGAGGGATGCATGAATGAGGTTCACGCATCTCACAGAGAGCTCAAATGCTCCTCAATATTTATAACTATTAATTATAAACTAATATACTTAAATTAAAAATTAAGAAATATTAATAAATATCAATTAAATAATAGAAAATATTGAAATAATGTTAATAATTATTAATAAATATTCATGAATAATAGATATTCGTTAAATAATTATTAATAGAATGGCTTGAGTATTCTCTAACATATATTGAGAAAGATGTAATCTTAGCATCTTTCACTCACTCACATTATCTCAACATGTTGTAGTTATACATCTATTTCTATAAAGATCCTTATATGGTTCCATTTGTATTCTAAAGTGAAAACTGTTATTGTATATGAATTCCACTTAGTTTTATAAGACCTATGATGAATTAGATGGTGATGTTTTATATTTTAATGGGTAATAGTTTAATCATCCTCTTTTACCTCTTTCATTCGTCCTTTACTTACTATAAAACTAAGTTTTGAGATGTATACTCCATAATCTCACTCTTTAGATTTCATACCAGTAGAAATTGTTTCCTTTTATAAAGTATGAATATGTATCTTCTCAAAATTGGCCAAATAAACTTCTAATTCATATTGTAGTTATTCTGATCTTCAATCATAATCATCTACTCTTCACAAATATCCATTATTCATTCAAATTCTTCTTCATGCAATTTAATTTTTGTAAACAAATAATTGTGTTCCATGATATTCTAGGATTTTACATCTAATTTTAAATCATTGAGATCAATAATATTTTTCAATATTTCTTCAAGTTCACGCATCTTTTCATCCAGAATCTATTTGATTTCGAAATAATTAATATAATTAATATTTATTATTTAATTTAATCATATTATTTATTATATATATATATATATTGGTAGATAATTTGATAACAGTAAGACACTTATTAAAAAAAGAATAAAAGTCTAGATAACAGTAAGACACATACAAAATGTATCATAAATCAAATGTCAACCTAATTTATGCCTCTAGAGTGGATGCTACTCTGTCCCACAGCCAGGCATATACTGGATGCGTCCATGCTGTGTCTATCTATGTCTGTGCTCTGGCGTACGATGTGCATCCTCATCGACAACCACCTCCACATCCTCCTGTGTGACAGGCGGTGGATGTACAGTCTCACCGCCTGTACCCTGGCCCGCATCTAAGGATAGTGGAAGCTGGCTGGAACTCTCAACAACATAGGAAGTAGATGGATGCTCTGTTGCGGATGACTGCAATAAAACATCGAACTCAATCCAGTCATCATCTCTAAGTACTTGTGGTTGTGCCTGAGAAGCTGGAGGAGCATCTGACTGATCATGCTGAACACCCTCCTCCAGTAGAACAATATCATGTGGTCGAGCAAGCTGAGTAGCCTCCTCCTGTGGAACAACAACATCCATAACAGGGTTGTCACCCCAGGTACCTCTATGTGAGGCTCAGCAGGCTTCACGGCCTCCGCAGCAGGTGGTGGATCAAAGAAAATGCCATGATAAATCTCGTCCATCGACGGTAGCATCGGTCACACAAGGGTGTGAAAATATGCTGGTTCAAAGGCAGCTCTCTCCACTGGATTAGACATATGAAGTAGATGAAAAATATGAGCATCTTACAAAAAACAAATTCTGTTGTTAACTAATATGAATAAAAAATTTGTTGAACAGTGAAAGGAATAATGCATACCAAGTCATGGAAGCCCCGTCCGTGCCGTGTCAAAAATCTGACTGGGGACCTGATGTACCAGCCCCCATAATCCATCTGATCCGTCAAATGAAAACGTACTGTCTCTGCCCCTCACAACTGGGACTCTCGTCGTCTATCCCATAATTCAACATATCTGGCATGGTAGCTCCTCCAATCAAAATCTCTCTTCCCTGACATATTCAGGGAATACAATGAATCCAACTGACTGGGTGGGTTAGGAACTGGCTGAAGGAATCCAAACTGCCTCATAACCTTATCCGTCTAATACCACTCGACTGTATGAAAATGAATCAGTGGAACCATACAGGAGCTGATAGCAATCATCACTGTATAGTATGGGGGCAGACTCTGAAGGATATCATCTATATATGGCATCCATGTAATCTGAAAGAAAAAATGAATAATCAATTAATAAATGAATAGATGTACAGTAAAGAGTAAATATTTAACAATATAAATAATAATCACTTACATCGTATGGTCGAATGCTGTCTAACATAAGTCTGTAGGCGTGAACATCATGTCTGGGAGAATCTGAATGTCGATGCGCCTGACTCCACCTGTAGATAACATTTTTATTTTTACATTTCATAAAAGAATCTTATACAATTAAGTTAGATATTATAAGGAATTAATAACATACCAACATCCACGTGGAGCCTCTGCTACAATATCTACGGGTAATGGCGCACGGGCATGTGGAGCTAAATGAGGGATGTGCTCCCATACCCACATCTACAGAAGAACCATGCATCCTGTGATCTGCATCTTATCGATGTGACATGCGCTGCATAGGGCCATGTATGTATATGCTAGGCAGGTAGACCCCCAGCTATACTGGCATGCCTAGTTCAAATCCTCTAAAAAAGATAAATACATCAGGTTCACAAACGTAGTAGAGTGGTCAACAAAAAGCGTGCCACCGATCAGCCTCAAAATATATGCGCATGCAAATCGTAGCACGGTGATGTCATCAGCATCATCTGGTAAATGTGTGAAGTACTGGTCTAACCAAGGCATCCGCAATCTACCACCGATGATGGTCCTGCCATCATCCTAGACCTCTATGCCCAGTAGTCTATGAACAAGCTCAGGCAAATCTGATGGAACTCAGCCTGTCAAATCATGTCTGTCGATAGGGAGACCCAACATAATGGCCACATCCTGTAATGTAATAGTCATCTCCCCCTGACTGAAATGGAATGTATGCGACTCTGGTCTCTATCTCTCTACAAGTGTAGCAATGAGCTGATGATCAATAACTGTGAAGTCACACATCGCTACTCCATAGAATCCAGCTCGACGAAGATGTGGAACGATAGCGGGAGGTGGTGCAGTATGATGGAAATGGTGAGATCTACGTACACTCAAAGGAGGAACAGGATGTCCCTCTAAATGCAGCTGCGATATATGAGTAGCCTGATATGTAAGTAATGGAAAACATGTCATCTGCGCAAATGATATCATCATTACTTATTAATAGTGAATTGAATAAAAATTGTAAACTTTTATTTAAAAAAAACTACAACAAGAAAAATAAGGTAGAAAATAAAGCAGCAATGATGAAAAACCTGCATTGAAGATGTGGAAGCATGATATATTCATTTTCGTTTGGTGTCACAATCAACATTAGCCTAGTCTCACAATAAACATTAGCTAATAATGATCAGACATTCATATGTCATTACTAAAACTAGACATCTTATAAGAAAACCAGAATTTAAAAGTGAAAAATTAATTATTTCTTCTCTTTTGTGAATTTACATTTGTTAATTAATCCATTATCCATTAAATAACCATTAACATTATTCCACATTATATTAAATTGAATTACATTAATCATCAGAGTAAATTCCATTCCCTTTAAGAAAAATCCAAACCATGTCCGAGGTTTATCAAGTATAATATTTTTTACGAATTTTCATTTCATTATCAAACCATCCTTGTGGGTTAAAAATTATTAAACCATTACTAGAATTATTACATAAACCATGTACTCTAGGAAGACCATCCTAAGATACCTCTATGAGGAAACATGAAACCAAGAACATCCACCTACCTCAACTAGTGAGGAAAAGAATGAAGATAAAACATGAAACTCATTCATCGGACATTAAACATATTCATAAGTGAGAATTCCATCTCTCAACATCTCCTCAATAGGTATTCCCAGCTTTAACCTACTCCATCACCTCTAATTCTATATCCAACACCCACATTTATATACTGATGCATCTTGCCATCATAGGTGTTAAGTGTGACTATATATTCTGGGCTTCCCTACCCACATATTTCACATCATCCATCTCTAGATCAACCATACCAAGATCACATCACATCTAGGCCTCCCCACCCAATACCATCCATAACAATATAATCTGTATCAGAATAACATCACTAGCCTCAATAGCACATCAAAAAATTAACAGGAAAAAATAAATCCACAGAAAAACTAGGCCCTCAAAACAAGCCTTTCAACCTTCTCATGAAAACGATCATTGATGACTCCAAAACAAGGCACTTGAACTCCTCCAGAAAAAGTACAACTCACGCTCTAGAAAATTATATTTATCACAAAAATGGAGCAGGTACACAGACTCGATCATGGATGATGAGATGTGGAACTCTGTCTTGCCACTTGGGGACATCTCTTACGAGTATGTCCTTCTGCGTGATAAATACTGCATCGTATTCTCCCTCCTCGTTGTCGAGGCCAATCCATATCATTTCTGATGCGAGTTGACTTCGGTCTTCCTCGGGGCCGCAACCTGTTAGCATGAAGCCAATAATTTTAAAAATGACAGACATTGAAAAAATCATAAATGAAACCAAAACTAACTTATGAAAACCTGGAAATATCAGGGACAATGGTCGGTTGATCAGCAGGCAATGTGATAGAATGGAAGTCACCAACAAGCATCCAAGCAGCACTATAACATTTAACCAAAGTGCTCATGTGATACACCGGGTCAACATATGGCTCCCATGATATATTTACCGAAGCATAAGCTGCAATAACATGTACACATGGATATCTCAATGCTTGAAAGCTGCCGCAATCACAGTACCTGTTGTCCAACATCACGACAAACACTCCACCATTAGTGCATGTACCCTGGTCATAGCACTGTTTTACCCGAAAGCTCCTTTTTTCCCTATCAAAGGCTATAACATTCCATCTTGAAGCCTCATTCCGTATCCGGTCAATATCACTTTGAAAATGCTGAGTAAAAAGCATTCTATTTTCCATCCTCTGGTAGGCCTTTTGGGACCGGTCAACAAAGTACTGAACACATCTAAAAAATGTATCTTGCACTAAACCTGTGATTAGGAGTTTGCGCACACCCTTGAGGACCTCATTTATGCACTCCACTATATTAGTGGTCATATGCCCATATCTCATGCCACCATCATATGTTAATGACCATTTTTCCTTTGAAATTTGCATCATATATTCATATACCTCCTCATTAACTATTCGGATCTCTTCAAGACTTCGATCAAACCTTTCTTCTTGGGTTTAATTTGCTAAAACCATAAGATAATAATGTATTAAAATGGATATTAAATTTTGTTAAAAAAACAATTTTAGAAAATCATACCCAACTTGAGGATCGCCTTCTTTATGGCCTCATCTCTAAAATGCTTATGCACATTACTTGCAATATGTATAATGCAATAACGGTGATAAGCATTCGACTCAGTCCAAGAAACCCCATCACTACTCACGGCCTCTATAATTGCTCGATGACGATCAGATATCAGACACACACCCTGTTTTTGCGTGACATGAACACGTACACATTCCAAAAACCAGCTCCAGCATTCAAAATTTTCTTTTTCAACAATAGCAAAAGCAAGTGGCAGAGGAGTGCGATTACCATCCTCTGTGGCATCAATGAGTAGAACACCTGTATACTTTCCAAAAAGGAATGTGTCATCTACCTGAATAAATTGTTTACAATAGGGAAATGCAGCAATGCACGGTCTGAATGCCCAAAAAATCCTATTGAACTTCACCTTTGATCGATCAACTTGATGATTCTGGGATACATATTCAACACTGTCCAAATGATAAATAATCTGATTATTGAGAGACAACAATTCCATAAGTTGTGGCAACATCGCATAAGACTCATCCCAATCACCATACACTTTTACAATGGCTTTCTGTTTTGCATTCCAAGCTTTGTTGTATGATATCTTATAGTTATACAACTGTTGAATTCTTTCCTAAATAAGGGCAACAAGAACATCCTGACTTGTTCGTATCATCTCACAAATAACAGTAGATATAAACTCTGCATTAAGGGAAGAGTGATCTTGTGTCAAGCTGGGATGCAGACAAGTGTGTGGGCCTTCTAATTTGGTTATCTTCCAACATCCATAATATTTATCAAATATTTCTCTTAATCGAAATTTACATTCTGACCCATATTTTTCACAACGAATGAGATATTTGACCTTCTTTGACTCATCAACCACAAATGTGAAATGTCGCTCAATGTGGTATTGCTTTATCACATTTTTCATGACCTGTTTACTTTCGAACTCCTGCCCAACATATATGGCATTATCATTTGATGCAGGCCTATTCCCTATAATGCCAGAGAATTCAGAAGCTGGTGTAATGACATCCCAATCAAAATGTTGTTCACGAGACATTCCTCCAACTAAGGAACTCAAAAATGAAGGCTGATTACCACTAACTGGTGGATGTAGTGGATGTCTATCTCTCAAAGGAACCTCAGAAGGTTCATTCCCAACCATATCATCTCCTGCTGACTCCTCAGATTCTTCTTCCTCAGATAAACTTTCATGCACTATATCAGCACACAAAGGAATGTCATCTACATTTCCTTCCAAATTTTGATCATCTTCCTCATTACATTCTTCCACAGTAGTCATATGAGGAGGAGGCAATGAATAAGACTGTTGTGAAGGACTAGCTTCTACAGAGCTCGCAAAGCATGGTTCTGTAGTAATCGATTGCACCACATCAATATCAAAAATGACAACAAATAATTCCATCAAACCATTAATACATTGTTGCCTGAATAACTGAGAAGCCTCCATCCAATCCTCATCATCGACTATAGGGTACTCGTTGTGCCACAGACGCTCAGGATATTGAAGATGTCGGTATCTAATTGAAGTGATTGCTTGTCCAGCCCTCAGTTTTAACCGACTATGAATCTTATTATGAACTGCATCCAATGTCATACAACCATGGAGATTTACCACTTTGGCAGGTGGCACACTGTAGCTAAAACCCTGCTCGGTATAAATTACCTCACCGCTGCAATATATTTGAGCAGACATAATTACCTATAAAAAAATAATTTTAAAAATATTATATACTACATTAAAATTTTAAATTATTTAATTTGGTTTTGAATAATTGATTATCTTGAGACTTTTTTATGTATTGATTTATCACTGTTAAGGTATGGTGATTGTGATATTAGCACAAAAGCAAATTTAATATAATGTTTCATAAAGTTTAATTACTTATGAATATATAATCATGACTTGATCTTGAGACTTACGATTAGTTTATCATTATCTGATAAACTAACCACAACCTATGGGTGGACTCCTGTCTCTATTATCAAATATTTCAGCAACCGCCAATCTCCTGTCAAACAGCAACGCCTCCTCTCGAACGAGTTCTCGAATGCCTCTTTGTGGACACCTCTTCAGGGAAGCCTGTTCGAGGACACCTCTTCGGGGGCGTTTGTCTTTTAATTACAAATTTACTCACATGCATGTGAGGAGGTCTAGGGGTATGAAATACATAAATTTTTTTAAGCGAACATGCAGGTCCTTACACTTACTGAGAGATGACTCGCAGGTCATCAATGCGGAAAAAATGAAATTATTACAATTTGAATAACAACATACACAAAATAAAACATGCAATTTCAATTATGCATGGTCAGTCATCTCAAGATCAGTCATCACTCATACCATGTTTTTTGGTATATTTATTATATTATCCATATTATATAACTTTATCTATTACTAAATGAAATTTATATAAAATACTACACCTCTTTTCCAAAAATTTAACTTCATGTGTATATATATATATAATTATTAATAACATTTAATAAATTTTATTATAACTGATATAATTGAGATTTACATAATAAACACTTTTGTTATTTTAAATTTTATGAAATTGTAATGTTTTTTGGTCATTCTTCTACTTTTCAAAATTTAAGTAAATATATTTTCTACTTTATTGATTAAAAATATTATTACTAGTAAATAAAAGTAATATAATTGCACTTACATCAAAACCATTCATTAAAATAAATTTCTCTAACATAAATTACTTTTCCTAAACATTAAACATTTTATACATAACATAAAACATTCAATATTCAGACAACATACATTCAAAAAATTAAATCATACAAACATTCAACATCCAGAAAATTAAATCATACAAAACATTACACATCATGCATAACATATGAAATAAATAAATCATACACACAATTAAACATACAAATGAAATAAATAAAGACAATTAAACAATTAAAATATTAAATAGAAATTTTACCTCAATAAAAGTAGCAAATATTTGTTGAGAAAGAATTTATGCAGGGTTTCACAACAAAAACCAGAGGAGAACAATGGGTTTTGAGGGGGGGACCCCTCATGTTATAAAATTTCTCGGCCGGATGCGTGAACGCCGCTCACACATCCTTTCGCGTGCAAGGTTCACGCATCCCATACCCATTTTGAAAATTACCGGGACCCTGATCCACTTTTCAGAATTTTTTTTTCGTAAAATCCATATAAAAAATTACCCTATATTATTATAGTTACAAGATAATAAAGTGGAATTACATGAGAGTATCATGTGACCTCAAAATAAATTAGAAATAATTGCAATAAGATAAGTACATGAGTCTCCATTCATTGAATAAAAAATTGGGTTTGATGGGCACCTGTCCACCCAAAACGAATGGCAGGCGTGGTTGGTGGCCTGGCTGCCCCGATGGTGTCGTCGGTCAAAAAAGGTATATCCTTGGAGAACAAGGAATTAAGGTAATGAGGAAGAAGCTTCG